>JAGFNQ010001116.1:29298-47141 GCA_024364735.1 Boesenbergia rotunda
TATTAGACCAAGCAATTCTCCCACTAGATTACCTTTTCCGGAAAAGGGTAATTTGGTTATCTTGCCTTTTAAGCATGATTCGCATGTATCAAATGAACCGGGTTCAAATGATTCCAGAATTCCACATCGGTGTAATTCGGTCATGCGTTTCTTACTTATATGGCCAAGACGGCAATGCCAAGTGTAGGAGTCTATTCGATTATCTATTCGAGCACGTTTGTTGCTAACTTCGATATTGAAAACGTCACTGGATAAATCTAACGTGTAGATACCATTGCACAAATTTCCATTCCCATAAAGAACGTCATTTAAAGTTATGTAACAACAATTGTTACTAAAAGTTAAATGATAACCCTTTTCATTCAAACATGAAATAGATACAATGTTCTTTATTAACGAAGGAACAAAATAACAATTATCCAATTCTAAGACACGTCCAGTCGAGAGCTTTAGCAAATATGTTCCGATAGCAACAGCAGCAATCTTTGTTCCATTTCTAACTCGCAAATCCACTTCTCCCTTGACGAGTCTTCTTCTATTCCTTAGCCCCTGTATGTCATTACATATATGTGAGCTACACCCAGTATCAAGTACCCAAGTATTTGAGGAAATAGAGTGACATTCAATAACGAAGATACCTGAAGTGGTTGGGGCATCAGATGCCTTATTCTTCAAGGACTCAAGATAAACCTTGCAGTTTCTTTGCCAGTGACCCTCCTTGCCACAATGATGGCAAGTTCCTTTTGGTTTCTTTTCAGTCTTTTTGGCCTTTTTCTTCTTCCCTTTATTCTGTTCTTTGGCCTTCCTCTTAGAACCTTTCTTCGAGGAACCAACTAACAGAACCGTCTTTTGATCCTGCTTCACAGAAGGCTCTACAGTCTTCAGTAGGTTGAGCAACTCAGGAAACTGGTCTGGAGTTGCATTTTCAGGAGGACGGTTGGGAAGTTGATCTTCAAGGACATAAGCAAGCTTCTTTGCCTTGAGGACTATCCTCAGGTTTCGAAGCCAGTCCATGAAGTTTGGCCCAATCAGTTTATTGGTGTCCAAAATGGAACACAAATTCAGAGAAGACATGATCGAGTGATTATCCTAGAAATACAAATTGAGCTTATGTGAGAAGAATGATTAAAGAATGTATCAACATACATTAATAAAATCCTATTTATTTTTCAAATTGAATAACCCTTTTTATCAATTCGGGAGATTGTAGGAACATCTCCAAATAGGTTGATATCTAACCATAGATAAGAACAACCATGGTTGTGGCCATCAAGTCATTCTTAGCTATGAAGGTAGGTAATTATACCGATTACACATCACATATATGTAACTATCACTTTATGCTATCAACTAATTGAATGTTTGCATAAATCATTGGGTTGTTAACTCATTAACAAGTATGCATCATTATACATAGCACCCAACTGCACCTTTCTTCACATCGACCTTGGCTGTGGCACAACAAATTGATGCTCCAAGCTTAAGGCTGACCCATTAATCAAGAAATAGTTTTAATATGGTTGGAGCTCATTCAACCGCTTAGTCAGGCTTGGATGTGTCCAACAACCAAAACTAATGATTGACCTCTGACTCCGACTATATTATTCATAAACTAATTCCATGGTTTGAACATGTTGAGGTTCAAGCCGGGCATGGATGTGTCCATCAACCCAAACGAGAAACAAAACTCCGACTCTAACCATATTAATGGAAGGTGTTAGCCTTAATATTTTGTAAGGGGTTTTGGGTCTCATCCTTTCCTTTTAAAGCACATTCATGACATTTAATTATGTCATGACTAACGATTTTCTTAATAAAGTATGTATGTGACTTAATATATCAAGTCTCATTATTTGAATTAGGAACCGGATTTCCTAATTCTCATTTCATACTTTATTAAAGGAATTGTTTTGGGAAACAATTTCCTAAATTGTCATAATTAATTTCGGAAATAATATGTTCAAGATTTTGATTTCTCTAAATCAAATCTTATTAAATTAAGAGACAAATCCCTTAATTCAACTACATATTATTTTCGTAAAAATCTCATTAAAGAAAACTCTATAGGAAACCATTTTCCTAATTAATTTTGGAGACAACAATATGTAAGAGCATCACCTCTTCAAACATATTTTATTCATGAATTTAATTAATTACAACAAATTATTTTCTAAGGGTGGCTCCCCGAGGCTCAGATACCCAAAGAAAAGTAATTTGTTGTAAATCCAATTTGGACGGCTCCCCAAGGCTCAATCCAAATCAAACATGACAATTTCAATTAAAAATTGGGAAATTAAATTACAACAACTAACTTTAAATTGGATGGCTCCCCGAGGCTCAATCCAAAATAAAGAATTTTGTTGTCAATTTAAAAACCAATTCAAATTTAATTGTCAATTAACTGTCCATGAATTTGTCTAGACTTTCTTAAAAGAAAGTGCCCAAAATTGCGAGATTTCATAATAGGTTTTCAGAATAATTGTAAGTTTCTGGTACAAAGAAAACTTACATATTTCAAAATTTGGAAAATTTCTAAAATAAAAAATTTCCAAAATTGGAAAGTTTCCAAAGATGGGAAGTTTTCACAATTATTATAAAATTTCAGAAACTAGAAAATTTCAAACGTTTGTGAAATTTCATGAGGATTTCCAAACTTTGAAATTCCTAAATCTAAAATTTATTATAATTGGAAAGTTTCCATAATTGAAAATTTTTCGAAATTGAGATCATGACAAAGTTTTCCACAAAATAATTATATGATTATGTCGAACACTAACCGGCTCTGATACCACTGTTGGGACCGGGTGCATGTTGACACGGATACGGGTTCGTAAAATTTTAAATTTTTACGTGCAGCGGAAGAATTAGCATAAAATAATTTCACAAATTATTCTAACCTCGTATCTAGCATGCAACCTTATGGTGTGCGGACATGATCATAAAATAAAACTTTACGGAAAAGTAAACTAATTTACCAAGTACCTCGCGTAACTCGAAGTAAGGGACGAGATCCAACCGTAGCGTCCCTTGGAAGCTTCGCCTCTATTCGCGTCCACGCCGAGTTCTCTTCGGGATGACTTCGCAAAGTCACGAGTTTTGTGCCAACGAGAACTACTAGATTCTCTAAAGGCACAACTAGAAGAACAAGAGAAAAGATAGGAAACTAACCACCAAGATTCGGAATCTCAATTCCGGGAAGCGAAGGAAGGAGACGCGATCCGCTTCTTCTTCTTCGGGGTCTTCTTGGTGGATGAAGCTCACACCCACCTTGGGAGTTGCGCCGGCCCTAGGGGAGGAGAGAGAGAGCTGGCCCTAGAGAGAGAGGCGCCGGCCCTAGAGAGAGAGAGAGGCGTGTAGAGAGAGAGAGAGAGAGGAGCAACTAATCTCTTGATTAATTGATTGGAAATAAGGGCTTGCCTTTGGTTCCTTTATATAGTTGCTTTTCCATTGCCAAGTCTCCTCTTTAACGGAATTTTTTCCATAAGAAATTTATCCTATAAATTCTCTTATTAATTATTCCGTTTAAGCCAAGTTTTATTATAACTAACTTTATAATAAAACAAATACTTCTTCTCCTTTTATTATGGAATAAATTTTATAAGAAATTTATAAACTTTCTTATTATGGAAAAATCAATTCATAATTGATTTTATAAAATTAAAATAAACCATTCCATAGATCATTTTAATTTCCATAAAAAGAATAAATTTCTATAAATTTATTTATATAAATTTCATTATACAAATTTATTTATCCATAAAATAAATCCTTCTCTCTTTTTAATTATGGAATAAAATTTGTATAAGATTTTCTTATCATGGAAAAATCAATTCATAATTGATTTTATAAATTAAAATTAAACCAATTCATGGTTCATTTTAATTTCCATAAAAAGAATAAATTTCTATAAATTTCTTTATAAATCTCTTTATATAAATTTCTATATATATCAATTTATTTATCCATAATTTTATAAAACAAATTACGCTAGATTTATTTTATTAATTAAACCAAATAAATTGGTTTATCCCCTTCATTATGGCCGGCCAAACCAAAGGGATTTGGCACCCTCTTTGGCCGGCCAAACCGAGCCGAACCGTCGCGAATTAAACTCATTTAATTCGCCTAATAAGCCTTCAAAAGACTAAGCCTTTTTTAGCTTTCATTGCGTCTCTGATTAATTCAGATTCGACTTATTTCTCTTGATTGGAAAATCTAATTTTCAACTCATTTTAAATCCCTCGGATTACTCGTAGTGCGTGTGACTAAATAGGCTTTCGATTTATGTTGGCCGTCTATAATCAACTAATTATAGAACGATCATGAGTGGCACCTAGTAGTACATCATGACCCCCAATTAATCAAAAGATCAACGGTTGACCTCAGAAGTAATTCTGAAACCTTTCAGCAGCTCTAATGAATCGTGCCTCATTCCCTTCACCATCTTATACCCACTTGGTTCAGGACATGGTCTGTTTGTGTCAGTCCCCACTAGACTGACTACGTCACACCTAGCCCAAGTAGTATCTTTCTCGTCCTTTGGATTTCTAATTACTCTCATGTATTTTAGAGACTCGCACTCTAAATATGATATGCTCTGGCCAGAGGCTTCGAGTAACAATCCGACGATAGGCCTGGGTATACATCTCCTCGCAAGGAGTGGTGAATCCTTTGTAGGCTGTTCAAACATCTTCGGGCACTTCGGCTTATACCCAATCATCCTGGGTCCACACCTCCTTGGAGATGCTTGCTTAAGATGTTAAAGTATAATTCTCCATGACCAAGATGACTTGAACACCGCAAGTCAAAGGAACATCGCACTTAAGCCGCAGTAAGAACTTCATTGACATTTCTATATATAGATTCCATATGAAGTTTTACAGCTAGTCACTCCAATGAACTAGTTCCCTTAACTAGCATCCATGTTTATCTCCGGACATCCCAATGTCACCAGCCAGTGAGAATCAGCTGATTAGAGAATAACCCATGCTAGTCTCAACAGAACTGATAGTGCCCGTATTTATCAATTCATCGACTAGGGATATTTTCAATACTTCACATTTGCACATTTTGAGATAATCACTAGTTGTGATCCCATCACAAATTCTCTTATGCTGTGAGTTGTATTGCGGACATTCAGTAGATGAGTTTAAGATCCCAATCAAATACACAAGCATGTATACTCAAATAGTGAATTATCATTTATTAAAATAAATATTTTACAATCATAAGGCGATTGCCTTAGGACACTTCTCTCATATCACTAACACAATCCTTGGCTCATGCACCTTTATTTTTTATTTTATTTTTTTATTTCATTTATTTTATTATTTTTATTTTCCTAAATTCCGAAAATCCCCCTAAAATCACCCATAATTATGTTAATATTCCTAAATAAACTTCTTTTATATTTATATTAATTTTACCTAATTAATACCCATTTTTGGAGCCCATTTAAATCTCATTAGTACCTAATTTCTCCATTAAAATAGGAAAAATTAGGCTAAGACGTACCCATAATCATGCTAATATGCCTAATTAAATCCTATTTATATTTATACTAATTATTACCTAAAATCCACCTATGATCATGGTACTAAAAAGGCCACCCAAGACCCATTAGTACTTAGTTTTCTCAATTTAAATAAGAAAACATGGATTTTCTAGGCCAAAGTTCGTATTAATATTTCTAGGTTCCTCAGAAAATTATCTAGACATGCTTAATATTTTAAATAAATATTAAGAGAATTTTCCGGGTCGTTACACACGCTATTTGAGGACATATTGGACAAACAAAATGGTGATCTGAATCTTCAGAAAATAAAACAAGAGATCCTAGAAGGAAAGGGTGATGGTTTTCGTATCGCCAAAGGGGGAGTACTCTACCATAGGGATCGTCTATGTATTCCTAATGATCCGGAGCTTCGAAGGGAAATACTGGTAGAAGCTCACGGAACCCCTTATTCGATGCATCCAGGATCCACCAAGATGTATCAAGATCTGAAGGAGAAGTTTTGGTGGTCCAAAATGAAGAGGGATGTGGCTCAATATGTTAGTAATTGCATGACTTGCCAGCAAGTAAAAGCAGAACACCAGCGACCCGGAGGAGTTCTGCAGCCACTCACAATTCCGGAGTGGAAATGGGAAGACATCTCTATGGATTTTATTTCAGGGCTTCCCAGGACTACGAATGGATATGATGCAATTTGGGTAATTGTGGACAGGCTGACGAAGTCTGCTCAATTCCTGGCAATCAGGATAACTGATTCAATGGAGCAACTGGATTAATTGTATGTTAAGGAGATAATCAGACTTCATGGAGTTCCCAAGACCATCATCTCTGATAGGGATGGTCGCTTTACTTCGCATTTCTGGGAGTGTGTTCAGAAGTCTTTTGGCACTAAATTGCGATTTGACACCGCCTTTCACCCTCAGACTGATGGGCAAACTGAACGGGTGAATCAAGTACTGGAAGACATGTTGCGAGCTTGTGCTTTGGATTTCAAAGGGAGTTGGTGTCGATATCTATGCTTAGTGGAATTCGCTTACAACAATAGCTACCAAGCTACTATCAGAATGGCACCTTATGAAGCGTTGTACGGGAGGAGATGTAGGTCTCCGATCTGTTGGTACGAGGGTGGTGAAAAGAAGGAAATGGGGCTCACAACGGATGTTATCGACAGCACCACCCGAGCTATACAGAATATTCGACAACGGATAGAAGCTGCTTAGAGCCAGCAGAAGAGTTATGCCGATGTCCGACGTAGACCAGTGGAATTTAATGTTGGAGAGTTGGTGTTCCTCAAGGTGGCTCCTATGAAAGGGGTGACAAGATTTGGGAGGAAAGGAAAACTAAGTCCGCGTTATGTAGGGTCGTATCTGATTCTGAGGAGAATTGGTAAGGTGGTGATAAGTGTCATGTTATTGATCATTTTATATGTTTAAATCTGTGTTTGACCCATATTTTACTTGTGTAATTATGGATTTACCCTAGGTTTTAGGATTTATACCCTTTTTGGACCTAATTGTAAATTTTGTTATATTTGGGTTGTTTTGTCACTAAATTTTTGATCTACTTTTGTAGGCTTGGAAGGATTATGGACCTAGGTCATGTTGGGTCAAAGTCGAGTCAAAAGTGGACTAGATCAAGTAATCAAGCTCCAATTCGTTTGGACCGTCCGATGCAAGAACGGTTAGATCTAGACCATCTGAGAACTTTTGATCAATCTGAGCTGGGGTTAGGTCTAATCAAGTGATCAGATCAAGATCTGAAGATTTCAGCTCAATCGGAGATCATCTAGCCGTTGGATCATGATTAGAGTGATCTAGACCCTTCATACAAAGATCAAGGTGATCTGAACCATCAGTTGAAGATCTGGCAGATCCGAGCTACCACGAGGATGATCTTGACCTCTGATCAAGATCTGGAAATTTTGAATCAAATCGGGAAAAGATCCACCGTTGGATGAAGCGGATTTAATCTCAGCCGTCCACTGTTTAACCATTTAAACTGCCTTCAGCCCTGTTTTCAGATCTGTCGCGTTCTCGCCGAGCTTGAGCATTTTCTTCGTCTTCTTCGCATTCGTTACTGTTTTTCTTCAAGTTTTCTATAGTTGAGGGCGTGACCACTTCGTTTACATTCCTGGATCGAGATTTGGATCATCAGAATTCTGTTGCCGAGAAGATTTCAGCTCCAAGTTGCTCAAAAACAGGGCTGAATGAGGGTTTCTTCATCTCTGTCATTTGGATGGTTAGATCTCGTTTGGTGCCAATTCCATTCTATCTGAGCTAGCCGAAGGGTTTTCGTCTGAGCTCTGATCATCTCCAAATCACCATCGCGACCCAACTGAACGAGATCAAATCAGATCAGATGAGTTTTCTTAAGACTTGAGCAGATTTGAGTTGGATTCAATTCAGAGACAGATTTTCCTGATAATCTATGGAGCTGAGGAGATCGAAGCTCACTCTTGTGTGACGGCAAGAGGATCTCACGCTAGGGAAGGCATCGGAGTTTAGTTTTTATTGCATTTCTATTTCTGTCAGTAGTTTAAATGTTAGCCGCAATCTTAATTCTGTTTTCGAATCATTGTTGTAATTTCCATTTCTGAATTGCTACTTCTTTGGTTTGGTTTAAATTCTGCAAGTAGATAATTAGGAATCTCGTTTAGTGAACAAAGTTCTTTTAATTGCAGTCATTAAATAGTTTAATTGTTGTGTGCCAGTCATGTATCAGTTCTTTTACTTGTTGTTTCTGCTGTAGTTTTTAATTTCTGCATCAGCTTGATTGGATCGATTCTTTTTGTAACTAGTAGCTTCCCAACTCTGAATGCTAGTTAGTTAAAATGTTTGAGTAATGAATGATTGAAATCAGCTCAGTTAATTAAGCATAGATTCATTTCTGAACTTAATTTCGAAACTGGATTTTATCTCTATTTGCATATCAGTCTTGAAGTTTCAGTGTTTCAGGTTTTTTGCAAGTTGCGTATCAAATTCTTTCCTTTGCATTAGTTTTACATTTGATGTCCCAATCTTTGTATCAAGTGAGCTTAGTTGTTCTTCTTGATCTCTCTTGGAAAACTGTCTCAATTGCTTAGAAATCAAATTAGCATTTCTGGAATTCTATTCAGTAGTGGCATATAATCCATCCTTGCAGGTCAATTGCAGAATCAGTTTTGCAAGATTTAGTTGTAGCTTCCTTACGTCTGCATCAGCAAATTTAGAGCCTGAACTTCTTATTGGAAACTAGGTTAAACACTCAACTTAGATTGCCTTGCGAGTTGCCCTGCGAATGAATGTTTGTTACTGCTTTTCTTCTTCCAGATCTGCATATCAGTTGATTGTTAGCCTACATTTCGAAGCTGAATTTGATCAGTGGCATTTCAGAATGCATCTCAGTAATTTGTTAGCTTACATTTCTGCATTTAGCATAACTTTTGGCACAAGGTTTCTTTACTTTTAGTATCAAGTTCAGTTCCTGAGTTTTGCATATCAATTCTGCAATCAGTTCATTCATATTCTGCTGCAGTAAATTTCGAATTTGAATTCTTCATTCATGCATTTCATTCCATTATTATCCTTGTTTTCAAAGTGATGTGATTAGTTCATTTCTTAGTTTGTTTCATATTGAGTATCAAGTTTCTATTTCTTGTTATTGCCTTTCCCTTGCATTTTTCTTGTCTATTTGAAACCAAAATCCCATTTCTTATTTGAAACCCAAAAACATTACGACACATAAACGCGAGCGCGAATCGAACAACTTGAACTAGCCCTTGGAAAAATACGACCTGTGGCCCCTATATTACATTTTCATACTTTTGATTGTAAAAGGGTTTCCAGCTTTCATTTATAAATATCTAAATTTGAGACCCACATTCGTGACAGTCATTTTGGGTCCATCAAATTTTTGGCGCCGTTGCCGGGGAACATACTAGTTGAGTTGTTTGATTTTTGCTTGTATGCTTTTAGACATATCATTGGGTTCTATTTTATTTTGTTTTATCTTTTGTATACGGGTACTGCCATTTTTCTTGTTTGTTTTGTGACAGGACTGCCAGTTCAAAATGTTCTCATCTAATTACCAGCAGTCGTGTCCACAATTTCAGCAGAACCAACCTTTCAATCAGCAATCAAATCAGTTTGAGCAACCATTTCAACAATTTCATCCCAACTTTCAGCCACCATTACAACAATTTCAGCAATCACAAAATTTCCAGCAGCCTTTTGAAAGTTTTCAGCCCCAAAATAATCAATTTCAACCTCAACCTCAGCCATGGCAGCAAGAATTTCAATCTATACAGAATTGGGAGGAAAGGAAAACTAAGTCCGCGTTATGTAGGGTCGTATCTGATTCTGAGGAGAATTGGTAAGGTGGCATATGAGCTGGAGCTGCCTTCAGAGATGTCGGCCATTCGTAATGAGTTCCATGTGTCAACGCTTAAAAAGTGTATCCCAAATATGGACCAAGTGATCGAGCCACAGATAGTACAAGTGCAGGAGGACCTATGCTATGAAAGCAGACCTATCGAGATCATGAATCAGGAAGTCAAGAAGCTAAGGAGTAAGGAAGTACCCTTAGTCAAGGTTCTATGGCAAAGTCAACGGTTCGAAGAAGCTACCTAGGAACGCGAGGACGAGATGAGGCACAAGTACCCGGAGCTATTCTAAGTTCGAGGACGAACTTTCACGAGGTATGGGGGATTGTAACGACCCGGAAAATTTTCTTAATATTTCTTTAAAATATTGAGCATGATTAGATAATTTTCCGAGGGACCTAGAAATATTAATACGAATTTTAACCTAGAAATCCATGCTTTTTCCATTTAAATTGGGGAAATAGGCACTAATGGGCCTTATATGGGCTTTCTAGTATCATGATTATTGGTGAATTTTGGGTAAAAATTTATAGAAATATAAAGGGATTTTGATGAGAAATATTAACATAATTATGGGGGGATTTTTAGGGGATTTTTGAAATATTAGAAAAAAATAAAATGGAAAATTAGTGCATGCACCAAGGATTGAACCTTGGACCTCTTGTACAACCATGCATGCTCTAACCAATTCACCTAGCAAGGGAGTGCTATGAGGAAATGAAGTGGATTATGGTTAAGGCTTAGGAAAATGAAGAGTCACCAACCATGACTCTTCACTTACCCTCCTTAATGTGTTATAAAGAGGGGGAATGGGAGTTTCTTTCTTCTTTCCATCAAGTCCACATTTCTTCTTCCTCCTCCCTCACTCTAGCCGAAACCCCCAAGAGGGATTCTGCCTTGGAAAAAGTTCACCTAAGGCTTCATCTCCAAGATCCAAGGCTTTTACAAGGATACAAAGGCTATGGGTGGTCAAGAGGCAACAAGATCTCCATCCTTCTCCCAAATCTAAGGTCTATAATCAAAATCAACCAAGGTAAGACTCCCTCACCTGTGGTATAATAACTTTTCTTGAAGTTACCATGATATAAAAGTCTTGTATGAGATTTTATGTTGGAAAAAAAAGAAAAGAGCCATGAACCCTAATCCTAGGTTTCGGCCACTAGGGTTTTTTGGGCCCAAGATGATGTTAAAAATCTTACTCAAGCTTTCTAATATTTTTCCATGATGAATATAGGCTAAAATAAGATTTGGAGAAATTTTGGGGTACCCTAGTATTCCCTAGGGTTTCGGCCAACACCATGAACCCATAGGTAGGGTTGGATCTAAACCTTCAAGTAGGTATTTTGTGTATTATCATGATATAAGGGAGATTGAGGGTGACTTATGTGAATTTTCACAAGGCTTTGTGACCCTATAACTTTCGGCCAAGGAGAGTTCTAGGGCAAGAAGTTAGGGCTTACCTCAAGTAAGAGGTCCAATGGCTCCTATGGTATGGTATGGAAAGTGTTAGATGATTAATTGGAAATTTTATGAATTTATTCATGCACCCATGGTCCAAGCATATTTCGGCCAACCCTAGAAAATAGGGCTAAAAGTTAGGGTGAACCCTAATTAGGAGTCCTAATGGCTTCTTATGGCCTTATGGGTAATGTATGGTTGTTCTCTTTCTTTATGCTACCTTACATGCCATTTGAATGATGGAACTCCCCCTTGTAAGTTTCGGCCAAGCAAGATAAATAGGATATGGGAGGAGTTAGAGTTTGAAGGATGATTATTTATGGCTTACCATGAAATATATATATATATATATATATAGGTTCAAGCACGTGGTAGAAATTATGTTACCAATAACCCTAACCTTAAGTACCATGTTTCATGTGTGTATGTTTATGCCATGCTTAATAGGGTTATTCATGAATGTCTTATGTTCTATGTCATGCACTTGGATAGTATGTAGCATGTTTATGGAAGTTCTATCTAGGTATGCTTGTGAGAGATACCATGCTTATGGATGAAATGCAATGCTTACCTTATGTATCATGACCATGCAAGCTCCATGGATTAGGAAAATGGTTTATGTAAGTATATCATGTTCAATGAATATAATGCAATGCTTACCTTAGATGCCATGATTATGCGAGCACTAGGAATAGGAATGATGTTTTATGTAAGCATGCCATGTTGTATGAATGAAGATGCATGCCATGTTTTATGAATAAAAATGCATGCCATGTTTTATGAATGAAAATGCATGCCATGTTTTATGAATAAAGATGCATGCCATGTTTTATGAATAAAGATGCATGCCATGTTTTATGAATAAAGATGCATGCCATGTTTTATGAATGACAATGCATGTCATGTTTTATGAATAAAGATGCATGCCATGTTTTATGAATGAAGATGCATGCCATGTTTATGAACGAAGATGCATGCTATGTGTTATGAATAAAGATGCATGCCATGATGTATGAATGATGAAGCATGTGAAGTATTTTACTTTATGAATGGGCTTGTACCGGACCGAAGTATGGGTCCAAGGGATGGGCACCTTAAGAACGCCCCGGTTCTGGACTACCGACTATGCTGTCCACGGTTCTGGCGCTACCGAAGCTGTGCAACAGGGATGGGCACCTTAAGAACGCCCCGGTTCTGGGACTACCGACTATGATGTCCTTACCCTAGTAGGTCGGGGCTCGCTAACTCGTATTTACTTAGGTATGCGCGCTTATGATGTATGTATGTGGTACAAGCCGGGGACCCCAATGATGTTATGATTATGTTTAAGTATTTAAAAGTATGATTTTAAAAGTTAAGCATCCTTATGTATATGCATTAGACTCATGCATTCATTCATGTTATGCATTCTGCCATGATAGTAGTTTCTTATGTTTATGTCTATGCCCAGTATGATGTCATGCTAAGAATGGTTATTATGTTATGTTTATGCCATGTATGATGTCATGCTATGAATGTTTCTTATGTTTATGTTATGCTAAGTATTATGTCATGCTATGAATGTTTCTTATGTTATGTTATGCTAAGAATTATGTCATGCTATGAATGTTTCTTATGTTATGTTTATGCTAAGTGTTATGCCATGCTACGAATGTTTATTATGTTTATATTCATGCCATTTCAAATAAAGGCTTATGTTCTAAGTAGAGCACTAAGTATGGTAACGTTTCATGTGCTCATGATTAAGTGATGAATGGTTTTAGTGAGTAGGAAAGAGTCTTACTAAGCCTGTGTGCTTATAGTCTTATTTCCTTATGCCGCAGATCACGCAAGGGGACAGTAAGGAAGCAGCAGGAGGGCAAGAATGCATGTGTGTGGTAGTGACTTGGCCAAGAAAATAATATGTTTACTCGTCTCATGCTAGAACTTTACCTTTACTACTTATGTGCTTGAATGGTGACTTATGTGACTCTATGACGATGCTATGTATGACATGATGCTAAGTATGACATGATATGATGCTAAGTATGAAATTAATATGCCAAGTTTCCATGTCACCATGTTAGGAGTGGTAGTAGGTGCATGTAGGTGTAAGTTTAAAGTTATTCCGCTGCCTTATGATGTCTACCTGCCCTACTCATGTTAACGTAATGCCGCTTTAAGAAAAAAAAAGTGGGCGTTACAACAACCCTAGACAAGGAGGCGTGATTCATTTGTCACTCACGGTGGTGATGTAGACACCAACCACGGTCCTTGCTCGTGTTGCCCCGGCGACGAAGGCAGCTTCGCTTGGTGGACATCGAGTGGATCGACATTGAAGCAAGAAGGAGAGGAAGAGGGGTTTGGGTGACAGCCTTAGTGATGGAAAATGCAAGTGATCGAGGAGGAACTGGTGAGGATTCGAAACAGAACTTAAGTGGGGCATTTTGCGTTTAAACCCTCCTCTTTCTAGTATTTGCAACTTGCCCCCTCCCCCACTTACAATTAGATTTCTTAAACATTTATATTTTCTTTTAGATTTTACATTCTCCCCCACTAACAAAAATCTGGTCCCCTAAATTTCCTACTTAAGTGCGGGCAATGAAGAATACCTTGTTTAATCAGTTCAAATACTGAAGAATACTACACGCACTATGTGACCAAGCGAGTCTGTTAATCTTTGACGTACTCTATAGGTTATGGGACCCCTACGCTTCTCTTGCGTCTACCTAATCACTAGTTGGCACACCAAGTTTAAAGATACAAGATTCACATTATTCTTCACATCATTCAACCCAACAACATCCGTAGTTCTGATATATACAGTAGTCCCCGAATGAACCACGTTATCATACTCAATTTCTTCTCGAGAGTAGATCCTTATTACTGTAAGGGGCCCTATACACAACTTCACCACATATTTGTAAGAAATTAACCACATATTACTGTAGGTTATAACATATTAAAACGTATACAATAAATTATCTTACATAAACAAACTTATTATAAGAGAGAGTTAAGCGATTGTATGCAAAGGGGCTCTAGGAGCAAGAGAGGACAAAACTCAGATGTGGTCCAATGCATTAGTGTTGATATGACCGCACCCAATTGGTAGTAGCAGGTACGAGTACTACTACTAATACGATAGGCACATCCATAAATGTTGAAATTATTAACCCTCAATAAATTGTCGACATATTTGACCATATTGTAGGAGCGGTGCCGTCGATAGAGGGGGGGGTGAATATTGACTGTAAAATCTTCGCGGAAACTTCGAAAACTTTTTGATATTCGTTCTAATCAAAGTTAGTAGCATAGCGGAAAATAAAGCTGAAAAACAAAGAACGGCACAAATTGCATACGGGATTTTACTTGGTTCCCGACCCCCCAGGGTCAGTACATCCAAGGCCTAAGCACGGGAATGCCCATCCACTAATGGTCTCCTTTTCGGAGGTGGAGAAACCCGTCTTATAGTGCAAGAGTTACAATCAAAAGGATAAATAAATTTAAATACAGAATGCAAACTCAAATCGAACAAACAGATTGAAACTCGGCCGATCTGGACCTCCGAAGTTCTGCGCACTTCCTCCTGGAACCTCCTAGTCGTAGAACATCATCGTTAGCGCTTTTTCATCACTTGGGAAGCTTAGAATGGTTTCAGAAAGTTGTGTTTCAAGTTTAAGGGTCGAATACCGTTTTATAGTCTTCATTAGGGCGCCTGTGATCACTCGGGCGCCTCTGAGGGCTTAGTCAAAGTTTATCTCTGCGCCGAACTCGCCGCAGCAGATAACACTCTTGACCAAGGTGCCCTGCACCTTCCAGGCGCCTCATTGATCTTGGTCAAAGCTTATCTCTGCTTTGAACTCGTAGCAGTAGATACAGCTTTCAACCAGGGCGCCTATAACATAAGTGGTGCCTGAATGAAGAGCGTGGTTTGCTTCCTTTCATTGAGGCACCCTGGATGATGGGGGCGCCTAGCAGCTTGGCTTCCAGCCGCGTGGTGTGTTGTTTGCCTGCTTTGTCTTTCATTCTAGGTACCTGCAAGATACATTAAAGCAAAGCAAACACATATACAACCTTAGCCTTAGCGAAATGGTTGTGACTTCGGATTTCCTCGAAACCCTAGGTCGAACCGACTTTCATTCTAGGTACCTGCAAGATACATTAATTGAATTTGAATTAATTGAAGATTATTTAATGTTAAATTAAATAAGAATTAAGATTAAGTTAATTAAGGATAATTAAAATTAAGTTAATTAAGAATTATTTAAGATTGAAATAATTAAGATAAAAATTGTTAAGATTTAATTAGATATAAATTTTAACATTTCTGGGTTAGATAATAATTGTGGGTTTAGCTTCATCATTTTTATTATTTCAAAAATTTCTGATTTCTTTACTATTTCTTCTTTATTTATCTTTTCAAGTTTTTCTAATACTTCTGATTTATTTGAATCATTGTGAACTTTATTAACTATATCGTAGATCTCAGATAATTCCTTTTCCTCCTTATCCTCAAAATTACATCCTTCAATATCCTAAAGTAGGTAGAGTAATTTGGGCCACTAGTTAATGTTTGGTAATAATCTTCAATATTATCTATAATTAAATTATCATCTAAAAGAATTTCATTTTCAATATCCTCAAAGTTATCCTCAGCATTATCTTTAATAGCCTCAAGAATATCCTCAGAAATATTTTCAATATTTTCAGGATTAATCTCACAATTTTCAGAATTATCAGTAAAATTATCAAATTTGAATTCAGAGTTATTAGTAATATTTTCAAATTTGAATTCAGAGTTATCAGATTTAATTTCAATATTAGCAGTAAAATATCAAATTTAATTTCAATATTATCAGAATTAATTTTAGTATTATCACAATTAATTTTAATATTATCAGAATTAATTTTAGTATTATCAGAATTAATTTTAATATTGTCAGAATTAATTTTAGAAATCATTGAATTGACATTAAGGATTAAACAATTAATTTTTGATATTTTAGCAACATCTACATTTTCTAATTGAGCATGCAAATTGTTAATTAGACAGTGCAGTAATTTTAATTTATCAGAAAAGTTATATAAATTACCATATGATTGTGCAGAAATTTGAAAATTTCTAAGAACGTAAATTTTCCGTACCTTGGCCGGACACTTATTCTTGTACTGTCTGTACTTTTCGCATTTGAAGCATCGTACGTGACTTTTATCCCTTCGGACTCCGAGTGCTTGTGCCTCCTTTACTTTTGATGGTGAAGTTCAAGGCTTACGAGTAGGGCAGTTATTTTTATAGTACTCTCTCTCCCTGCACTTGAAACATGTAATATAAAATTTAAAAACTGTCATTAAAAAAGATTGTACCTGATTCACCCCTGGGCTCCCCCTCAACTCCTGACGTCTTTGCTTCGTCGGCGGTTAGTCCGGTGAAGAGCGGTCTGGCTCTGATACCAATTGTAGGACTGGTGGCGTCAATAGAGGGGGTGGGTGAATATCGACTGTAAAATCTTCGCGGAAACTTCATAAACTTTTCGATATTCGTTCTAATCAAAGTTAGTAGCATAGCGGAAAATAAAGCTAAAAAATAAAGAACGGAACAAATTGCATACGGGATTTTACTTGGTTCCCGACCCCCAGTGTCAATACATCCATGGACTAAGCACGGGAACACCCGTCCACTAATGGTCTCCTTTCCGAACTTTCTAGAGGCGGAGAAACCCGTCTTACAGAGCAATAGTTACAAACAAAAGGATAAATAAATTTAAATGCACCCTCTACCGAAAATCAGTCCGAAAAGTGTTTAATGATATTCACCCCCCCCCCCCCCGCCCTATAGTTTTCTTCGATCCAACAAGTGGTATCAAAGCGGGTGGCTCAAATCTGGTGCAACCACCAATTTGAGAGTATTTTTCTGATTTTATGAAATTTTTAATTTTTTTTCCCTTCGAATTTTCTCATTAATCGAGGTTGGTGAAACACCACTCGATCGCTTTTTCTCGATTAATTTTTTTTATTTTATTCCCGCACTACTAATCCAAGACCAAGTCTTGGGACAGAGTTTCTTTGTTTTTTATTTTTTTTACAGAAATTATAATGGCCATGCAAGAGGGTTTCAACATAGCCAGACCACCACTCTTCAATGGAGAAGACTTCTCCTACTAGAAGAGTCGGATTGAAGTCCACCAGAAGACTCAGGTGGATATGTGGATTATAATCCAATTTGGTCTTGAAATCCCCTAGAATGCTGAAGGAGTGGCACAACACTTCTCAGAATGAGACGCCTCGCCGAAGAAAAAGATCGAGGTTGATGCAAAGGCATCCCCAACACTGCAATGCGGATTAACTAAAGAAGAACTGAACCGGGTGGGTCCCTTCAAGTGCTAAAGAACTCTGGAGAAAAATAATTGAGTTGCACGATGGAACCTCCGACACCAGGATCAGCAAAAGGGATATACTGCTGAACAGATTGTACACAATCAAAATGAACGAAGCTGAATCAGTAGCATAGCTCCATGCCAGGATCTATGAGCA
>JAGFNQ010001116.1:53035-67709 GCA_024364735.1 Boesenbergia rotunda
GGAAAGTTTACCTTTTGCCAACTGGCTCCGCCGGTTGGACTTTTGCCCAATCCACCTGACTAGATCTTCGTGCCCAACTTCCGGTCAGGTCTTTGGTACCTAGCCCCTTGCCAGGACTTCTTGCCCAGTCCTCGACCAGGACTTCATTGCCCGATTTCTGGTCAGGTCTTCTTGCCCAATCCTTGACTAGGACTTCTTTGCCTAGCCCTTTACTAGGACTTCTTGTAACACCCCACAAAAATTCCCTTCAATATTATCCTTAATATTGAGTATAATGGCATGAATAATAGCCATATTGAGTATGATTCATGAATGATAGTTAGAGTTGTGGGAATTTTAGTGTAAGTGTTAATAGGCCTTATATGGGCTCTAATTGGTGGAAATTCCTAATGGTTCATAAATAGCACTTTGTTGGTTATCCTAATGGGCCCCATGAGGATAAAAGAAATAACATATCATGTAATGGGCCTTACTTTAGATGGGCTTGCAAAAGAATATATAAAAAAAATATGAAATGAGGTAGGTGCCAAGGATCTAACCTTGGACCTTAGAGATGTTGTATGCCTTAAGAATGCATATGTAACTAATTCACTTAGCAAGGGAGTGCTATTAGGAGGATAAAGGAAATTGTAGATAGGTGTAAGGATAAGAGAGATGAAGAGGCACCATGGAGGATGAAGAGACACCATGGAAGGAAAAGGGTCACCATGAAAAGTGAAGAGGCATACCTCTTCATTTACTATAAGAAGATGAGGAAAGAAAAAAAAATGCCATAAGGCATTTTCTCCTCCTTCTAATTGCCGAAACCATCAAGCCCTTTCTCCCTCAAGAAAATTCTCTCCAAGAAGATCTAGTGAAGGCGTTGTGTTTGTGAAGCAAAGGAAGAGCCAAGGAGCAAGAAGTAATTTCTTTCTCCTTCTAAGTGATATATTTTGTTTGGAAATCTTTAGCACAAGGGTAAGACTCCCCTCACCTACAACATAATAGCTTATATACGTTTTGTGTATGTTCTTGTATGATCTTGCGATGTATTGCTAAAAATCATGAAGTTTTTCCCTATGAGTGGATTTCGGCCAAGCATGGATTTAGGGCCTAGGTTTGTGTTTGAGGCTATCTAATGACTCCAATGTTTTCTTGATGTTAAGTTATGAGTTATGATGAAAAAAATGAAGCAAAAAGACCCTTAAAAGTTTAGGCCAAGGCTCTCAAGAAGCCATAGACTTTTTGGCCATAAGAAGATGTTTGGGTTCTTTTTGACTAGCTAATGGTTTTTAATTCCTTGTTAATGTTTGTTTGAGGGTTTTATATATGTTTTAGTCCATGTTTCCCCTCTGAACATGTTCGGTTAATATCCTAAATAAGGGCAAAAAAAATGAGTTAAAGATGTCATGTTACTTGCTAATGCTTCTTAGTGTTAGAGTATGTATTATATGCATGTTGTATGAATCAATTGCTTTTATTTTTGTGATTTTCATGTTGATAAGAACCTTAGAAGTTTCTGATCAGTTTCTTAAATTGAGATTTAGGATGGGTTAAGGTCATACTTCATTTGATAATGTCTCTTGGTAATAGGATATTCAATGTATGCATATTGTATGAGTTGGAAAATGTTGTGTTGTGTTTTTATGCCATGATAACCCTATCTAAATTTTTTTGACTAGTAGAATATATGTTGAATTATGGTGGAATTAAAGGTATCCATGTTTCATTATGCCATGATAGATGAAAAAAATGGAACATGTTCCCTAGGTGTATTATTCTTAATTTTAAATTGAACATTATGTGTTTTATGAATCATGAATGATAAGTTGGCATGTTATGAATTTCCTTACCATGAAATTATGTTTTCTCCATGCCATGTTCATGCTTTAAAGTTATGATGATTTTTATGTTTTGAATGTATGCCCATGACATGTATGGCATTATGAATAAAAGAATGTCTAAAGAGCAATTTCTAAGAACAGAAAAGAAATGGCGAACGAAATTGCTATGGAAAGAAAAGGAATCATGTATGCTATTTTACTTTATGTATTGGCTTGTACCGGATCTTGAAAAAGGTCCAAAGGGTGGGCTCCTATGCAAGGCCCCGGTTCTGGACTACCGTAGCTGTCCCTAGGCTAGAGGTTGCCTAGTACCTTAGTAGGTCGGGATTAGCTACCTCGTACTCTACTAAGGGATGCGCACAAATGATGAATAGGTACAAGCCAGGGATCCCAATTATGATGATATGTTAATGTTCAAGTATTATATTATATATATTTTTCAAAGAGCATCCTTAATGTTTAATGTTTATGCACATGTTTATGTTTAATAATATTGCATATGCTATGTTTAATGTTTATGCACATGTTTATGTTTAATGATATTGCATATGCTATGTTTAATGTTTATGCACATGTTTATGTTTAATGATATTGCATATGCTATGTTTAATGTTTATGCGCATGTTTATGTTTAATGATATTGCATATGCTATGTTTAATGTTTACGCACATGTTTATGTTTAATGATATTGCATATGTTATGTTTAATGTTTATGCTCATGATTACATTTTAAAGATTATGCGAATGTTAGGTGCTTTAAGTATTTACTCATGCCATATGTTTTTAATAACGACACACATATTCATATTTTAAGTGTTTATGCTTATGTGCTTTAGATGCTTAAAGTGTTTATTCATGTTATATGTTTATGTCAAATGATGTAGATTTCTACTTATATGTGATGTACGGATTTTGTGAGTAAGCAAGGAGCTTACTAAGCATTTTATGCTTATAGTCTACCTTCTTATGTTGTAGATCAAACTAAAGGGGGAAGCAGCAGGAGGGCATGTGTGTGTGTGACAGTGACTTGGCAGAACGACCCTACTGTTGTCTTTACTTTTACTTATGGACTTATTTCTCATGGACTTAATGTTGCTACTTATAAGTACATGTGTTAGTTCTTATGTTACACTTACTACTTGTTGGAGTTGAAGTTCTTTATGATATGCATGCTTAATGTAGAACTATATATTCTCTTGTTAGATATGCTATGCTATGATTCACATGCTTAAAGTAGTTTAGTTAGAAAGAAATTTATCCAATTGCATATGTTCATGATTTAGTATTATTTTCGCTGTTATATTTATGCTTCATATGCAATAATGTACGAAAGAAAAAAAAAAAGTAATGCGTCGCTCACGTAAGGGGCGGGTGTTACACTTCTTGCCTAGTGTACCTAGGATTTTTCCTGCACACTTAGTAAGTATGTTAGATCACAATAACACCTTAACTTCTGAACCCTTTGCCATTATCAAAACCCAGGTTTGACTTAGGTGCTGCCTGCATAAACAATCATCCCCTTTTTGATTTATGGCAACCCGATTCAAAAAGTTATGTTAAAGAAACAAGCAATGTAAAAGATATGTACTTTCATCCCCCTAAAAAAAATTCTCCCCCTGAGTTTTTCAAAAATAAGTGAGGTTTTTGAAAACACTTCTAAGTCCTTGATTATCCTTAAAAAATATTTTCCAAAAAGATTTTTTCAGGTTTTCAACACTTAGAAAAGTTAGAGAAAAATTTTAAAAAAACTTTAAGTTGAATATTTTGAAAAGATTTCCAAACCAAATTTTGAGTTAAGTACTTAGAAACTTTTAAAAATAAATTTTGAGTTTAGTACTTAGAAGCTTTTCAAAAATAATTTTGAGTTAAGTACTTAGAAAATTTTCAAAATAAATTTGAGTTAAGCACTTAGAAACTTTTCAAAATAAATTTGAGTTAAGCACTTAGAAAATTTTCAAAATAAATTTGAGTTAAGCACTTAGAAATTTTTTTAAATAAATTTGAGTTGCTTTAGATTTGAAAACAACTATTTTCGTTTCTTTACTTTTTGAAAAAGGAGCTAAAAGGTTTTGAAAAAAAATTAAAATTAAAAACTTCTTTTCTCTCCATAAAAGGTTTAGAAAAAAAAAATTAAAAACTTCTTTTCTCTCCTTTCCTTTCTCTCCCCCTTTGCCATATATCAAAAAAAATTATTATATCAAAAAAATTGAGTAATGAAAGTAAAGTTATGTATTGAACCAATTCTAAACATAAGCTAGACCAAATCAATTTAGATTTTCTCTTTCGGGTCCTGTCTAACCCAGTTAGCTACTTGCTAACTGTCATAAACAGTAGCTTTCGTTAGGGTTAGTCAAGTTAAGTCATCTAATCAAGTTAGATTTTCTAAGCTTGACACTTAACCTGATTACTGTTCAATTGGTATTTATTGCCCCAATTACTGCAGATGCACTGACTTAAAGCATCTTGAATCAAGGCATAGACCTAAGCATCTCAACCCAGTGTAGGTTGTCAATCAAATGTACCCTAAGGTGCTTGTGAGATGCTGGCTTCTAGATCTATAGGAGCATGCAGTTCTAGGGTTAGAGCCTAAGCTAAGTCTATTTGCGAAAAAAATCCTAGTTTTGAAGGGGATAAGTTTTTTTTTAAAAAAACTAAGTCGGAAAATCATTTTAAATTTCAAGACAAAAATGATTTTTCAAACATATTAAATAGCAGAAATAATTTTAAAAAAACATGTAGAGGAGTCCTATTCTACTAAGGATAACATGAAGTATCTGACTTAGCGTACTAATTGAAATGGCATGTAATCAACAAGTAAATCTGATAAATTCATAAGAGTCATCTGGTTAATAGTAGGACTAGCAAAGTCAAACCATAGTCAGACACAAGTCAACCCTACTTAGTAGGGGTAGTCAAATAGTCAACAGTACAATGAGATAGCTGAAAGTATCACTCCCATCTAAGAAGATGGGCCAGGAGGGTCAAATGGGCCAGGCTGCCAAGATCGAAACAACGACATCATTTCATTGTATCGTGTGTCGTTTGTCTCTCGATCGGCTCGGAGGGTGTCCATGAGCTCAATATGACGGGCCTCGTTTGCCTGATGTTCGTTGTGAAGAATATCCAAGTATTGAGTGTGGTAGCCCTCGTTCACATTGTGTTCATTCTGTAGGGCCTCCAGATACTCTGGGTGACGAGCCTCCATCTCCCCTTGAGGTGTGCATCTCCGTCTGCAGTTGTGTAATGCGGTGATCGGTGGTCAGTGGAGGCGGCTCCTATAGGTGTTCGTTGATCTCGGCTGCGAGATCGGCTACATCTACCTCCACCTCCTCGTCAGAGTCATCCTGCCGTCGAGCTCTCTCTCGTTTCCATGATATGACCCCCCGTGGCCAAAACGTCTATCCCCGCCAAAGAAAAGTTTCTAAACCCTATTTCATCGAACTCAGTCAACGAGATAATCTCCCTAGCAGTGATATCGCGACCATGGTGGTGAAGAAGGGCGGTGATAACATGGAAGTAAGGCGTACGTACTCGATCGTGAGTAGATACGCTCGATGCGTAAATGATGGTGTAGAATATGTGGAGGCCTATGTCTATATCTAATTGATGAATCATGGCGTAGAGTAGAAAGGTGTGAAACGGTCGCATGGTCGCGACATCTCGAGTGGTGAGTGGGAGTACACAACGAACTATAACTCGGTAGAGGGCATAATCCTGAACTCGGAGGTCAACGGACTGAAATCGCCGTGCTAACGGGTTTCGCACATCTCCAAAGAAATAGGAGTAAAGAGTGTCTAGAGTAATGTGCGAATAGGGGGGTGCGAACGGAGAGTCGGTCGAAAGATAACAAGAAAAGGTAGACTGCGACTGTCGTAGTCCAAGGAACGGATTAAATAGAGTTGGAGAAATAGTTAGGGGAGTGCCTTGTACGGTGGTAGAGTAGAGCAGGTCATCAATTTTGACTAGGTTATTGTAAAATTCTGCACACAGGGTCGAGTTCACAGGATGTGTGCAGTAGACTAGATGATCTAGTTGATAAAAGTTGATCGCATCCATAGCTAAGGGGCACGATTGGGTAAAGAATTGTCTATTTAGGAAGCTTGTCTTTATAGGCTTATAAGTTGTTTGGGCAAACTTGTTAAACAATTCCAAGTTGGGGAACCTTGGGTCGGGGCTAGGTTCGGCCACGGGGTTAGGTTGAGAGACGCGGCGTTTTCTAAATATGTAAGAGAAAATTATGCATTTAATAAGCGAAATAATAAAAAGAAATTACTTGAAAATGCATAATAAAATTGATACCGGGGCGGCATTTTCGAGGTAGAGCGTTTGAAGACGAGGAAGGAGCATCCGGGCGCCTTGGGAAGAAGAGAAGTGAAGGAGGATTTCGATTTTGGTGTGGGGAAGGAAGAGGGAGCCATGCTCCTTATATAGTGTTATACGGGCTCCCGTGAAGGGTCGGGCGTCCGTGTTCATTGGGGCGTCCGTAAGGTCACGGGCGCCCGAGTCAGTAGTTAGCTTTTGGCAGACTTGACTGCCTTGGATGAAGACAAAGACGTAGGCGGCCGATAGGTCACGGGCGTCCGGGTCAGGAGTGTCGGGTTTGACAACTTTAGCTGTCTTCGTCGAAGATAATGTCGGGGGCGCCCGATAGGTCACTGGCGCTCGTGTTGACCAGGGTTTGACTATTGACCAGTTTGACCGTTTGATCGGGTTTGACTGTTTTGACCCGGTTTGACTCTTTTAACCAACCAACAATTTAATCAATTAAGCTCTAAATTGCATGATCCAATGGTTTTGCTTGACAAAAATACAAAGGTAGATGAATTAGTGTTGAGCAAGATAAATTTGAATTAGTTCCTAACCATCTCACCCAGTCTATAGTTATCAGTCACGTTAACCTTATGGGTTTTGTGAGACAGGCTTCAACAGCAATAAAGATTTAAATTTGGAAAGCAAGATTAAATTTTGAAAAGTTAAATTAATTTTAAAAAAATTAATTATGTTTTATGTTTATTTTGAAAAGTGGTTGAATCTAAGATCAATTGAAGTTTGTGTTAGATTCAAATCTGACAATAGTAAAGTTAATTTGATTTTCAATAATTGGCTTCAAGGTCTTGGCGAGGCACTAGGCCTTCTTTGGTCGTAGCCTTATTAGATCATCAACCCTTTCCCTGACAAAGCCTTTTATTGAAAATTCATCTTCAAGTTACTTCTTGAAAGATTTTGGTCTAACTAGTTTGGGTCTTGGATCGGTAGCTTCAGTTAGTTCCACCAAAATGGCTTCCCTAACGTACTATCATCTCACCTCCACCAAATACTATGTTGTTCAAATTTCAATTAAATCCTTTTAGTCCTTAGTCTAACCAGTCCTAGTTCTAAACATAATAATTTACAGAAGGAAATAAACAATCAAGCATGCAATTATGAATCTTGTCCTTGGGGATCCAATACTGGTTTGGTCCAGCTTGGTTGTTCAAGCAAAGCTTGGGTACCCATGCATGAACATTGGCCCTAGGTTGGTTCAATACAACATAATACGACCGTTGTCTCGACTTGGTTCGATACCCTAACCCAGATCGATTAAGAACAGACTTCTGTTTTTCAAGGATCATGTCAAGACCCTTGGAACCCGAAGTAAAACATTCTAAAGCCACTCTGAGCTCCTATACTTGAGTTTTCAAGGAGGAGTTCTCATTCTCAAGCTTTTCAACTTGAGTAGAGGTTCCTTCTTGAACCTTCTCGGTCAATGATCTAGAGTCAGCTTCCTCTTTCAGGAGTTTTACTTCCTGTCGGAGGGATTCGACCCGGATTTTGGCTTTCACCAAGTTACAAGATAAATAAGCTATTAATTTTGATAATTTAATTTCGGAATAACCTCTTACCGTTATTTGGCCATTTTCCGATATTGTGAGCCTTCCGTCGTCTGGCTCCGATTTTGATCCAGTGTCGATGTCTTCCGAGGTGGTTAAGGCGAGAAGATTTGATTATGGGGCCTCTTCTTCTTCTTCGGAGGAAGATTCATCCCACGTGGCTTGAAGAGCCTTCTTCCTTCGAGTCTTCATCGTCTCCTTCAGATTAGGGCACTCCGATTTGTAGTGTCCCTTCTTGTTGTATTCGTAGCAAGTGACATTTGGTTTGGTCTTTGAAGGTTCAGCTGGATCTTCCTTTCGTCGGCTTGCTTTCCTTCTGTTGGTTTGATGCTTGAGCTCCTTGTAGTAGTCCCAAGCTAGCCGCAGCAACTTGGGTCGATCCCCTTCACTATCTTCTGAATCTGAGTCTGAGTCAGATTTGGGTGCAGGTTGAGGTTTCTTCTTGGCGACTTTTCCTTGGGGTTTACCTGCAAGAAAAGCAATACTTTTCTCGGCCATTGTGCAGTTAGTCTGTTCATGTATTTCTAATTCTGAAAAGAGTTCATCTAATTTAATTTTTGAAAGATCCCTAGAAACCATGTAAGCATCTACCATAGATGCCCACAGAGTATTTCTTGGGAATGCGTTTAAGGTATACCTGATTAGGTCACGGTTCTCTACCTTGTGACCTATTGTGTGCAGTCCGTTCATCAGCTCCTGGATTCTGGCGTGGAGCTATGCTGCTGATTCGCCTTCATTCATCTTTATTGTGTATAGTCTGTTCAGCAACGGATCCCTTTTGCTGATTCTGGTGTCGGAGGTACCTTCGTGCAGCTCAATCAGTTTGCTCCAAAGTTCTTTGGCACTATTGAAGGGACCCACCCCGTTCAGCTCTTCCTTGGTCAATCCACACTGCAACGTCTGAGTTGCCTTTGCATCAACCTTGATCTTTTTCTTCAGCGAGGCGTCCCATTCGGAGTAGTGTTGTGCCACTCCTTCTGCGTTCTTGGGGATTTCAAGACCAGATTGGATAATTATCCACATATCCACCTGAGTTTTCAGGTGGACTTCCATCCGGCTTTTCCAGTAGGAGAAATCTTCTCCACTGAAGAGCGGTGGCCTGGCTGTGTTGAAACCCTCTTGCATGGCCATAATAATTTCTAAAAAATAAGAAAAATAGAGAAAACATGTCCCAAGACTTGGTCTTGGATTAGTGGTGTGGAAGAAAATTAATAGAAAAGAGAAACGATCGAGTGATGTTGCACCAACCTCGATTAACGAGAAAAATTCAAAAAAGAAATTAAAATACTTTTGTAAAATTCGAAAAACACTCTCAAATTGGTGGTTGCACCAAATTTGAGCCACCCGCTCTGATACCACTATTTGGATCGAAGAAAATGATAGAGGGGGGGGTTGAATGTTGTTATTAAATTTTTCAGAAAGTTAAAAAATATACGCAGTGGAAAATGAAAGAACACACAAGAACACAAGTCGGTTTTACTTGGTTCGGAGTCGCGGTCGTCTCTTACTCCAAGACCCACGGTCCTTGACCATTTAATTTAGACAATTCTATAATCGCAATAAGAGTTTTACAAATTAAGTACAGAAGTAGAGCAGAAAATTAAACTTGGAACACTTTTCGTTACCGACGCCCAAGGTGGATCGAATTTCGGAGCAGAGGGTCGTCGTCGACACTGGAATCTCGAAGTCGGAGTTTGCCGGAGCGTAGCACTTGAACGAAAAGGTTTGGAGCGTTGAGAGCAAGTGATGTCGAAGCCTTGGGGGTGAACCTGTAACACCCCAAATTTGTCAATGTAAAATCATGACAATGTATGAAAATGGTTATAATGAAATGATATAAATTTCATGCAATCACATGCTATAAAATGTTATGGATGCATGAAATATTATATGCATGAGATATTATATTCATGAAATAATATTATCATGAAATATTAGCATGAAATATTATATTCATGAAAATGGAATATTAAAAATATTATGAAATAATATTTTTGGAATATTATGAAATATTCTGAATTCATAAAATATTATTCATATTATGAAATTTCATGATGGGCTTGGTTTATTGGGCTTGGAAATGAATGGTGCTAAAAAGAAAGTGCAAAGTGGAGGAAGCAAGGATTGAACCTTGGACCTCCTAGTTGCACTCACCATGTCATAACCAATGAACCAAGCAATAATCTTGTAGAAGGAGAAAGGAACATGCTTGTTAAGTGGGTAAGAGTGAAGAGACATGTCTTTTCATGAGAAAAGTATATATATGGGAAGTTGGAATAACTTCCATTTCTTTTCTTCTTCCTCTTCACTTCTCCCAACCGAAACTTGCATCTCTTCTTCTCTTCTTTCCATTTTCGAAAATCAAGGCTAGGGTTCTAGCCCTAGAAAAGTTGGAAGGGAGAAGACCTTTGAAGGATCTTGTCATCTACCAAGACCAAGGAATCTTAGAGAGAAGATTTGGAAGAAAAGATCTTTGCATACCCTCCAAGTGTAGGGTACCCTACAATTTAAAGAAATTTCCAGCGCTAGGATGTAAGTATCCTCTCGCCTGCAGTGTAATCGTTATTGTGTGATTGCCATGCTTTGATTGATTTTGAAATTGGTGTTTTCCTTCTTGTAAACTTTCGGCCAACTCTTGTAAGGGGTCCAAGAGAAGGTTTTTGATCCAACTTGATGCATAGGAAGACCTAGAGACTTAGGGTATACATGTAGGTGGATTTTTCTTCATGGTGTTAAGGATAAAATCTAGGGTTTTTCCTTATGAGACTTTCGGCCACCCATGGTTGGAGGTCCAAGAGAAGTTGTGTTGATTAAATCTTGATACATGTTAGTGCCCTAGGGATTCTATACACCTATGTGTTGTTCCTAAATTTTTGGGAGAACAAAACACTAGGGTTTCCCCTTGGGAGACTTTCGGCCACCCCCTTAGAGGGAGGCCTTGGTCCCTTTGGTTATAAGATTCCATTCCTTAAAACCTAATGTAAAGGTGTATGGGTTTTCTTAATGGTGTTATGTACAAAATTCTAGGGTTACCCCTTGTGTAGGTTTCGGCCAAGAAAAGAAAGGCTAGAGTTTTTGTGTTGCTTGATATCCTAATATGTTCCCATGATTAGTGGTGTAGATAACATGTTTGTGTGAATGTTTGTGTGAAGGTTGGATGTCAAAAGAAAAACCTAGCCTAGCCATGATTACACCATTCGGCCACCCTTGTAAGTTAGGGTTAGTGGAATCTAACCTCACTTTGAAGTATAAACCATGGTCAATTGTTAACATGAAGCATGCTACTACATACATGATGTGTTGAATGATTAAATGAGATGTTTGTATGAAATATGATGAATATATGAACATGTATGAAAACATGATGCATGTATGCATGAAATGTGATGTATGAACATGGATGACATGTGATGTATGAACATGGATGACATATGATGATAAGAACATGATGTGTTTGGTAATATGCTTAAAAAGGGTTACTCCATTGAAACTGGGATCAAGAGCACCCGAATGCGTGGTGTGTCCCTAGGGGATCAAGAGCACCCGAATGCGTGGTGTGTCCCTTTGAGAAGTGATTAAAGAGTACCTTTAGGCATATACTTATATGAGTAATTGCATGATAAATTACTTTACTTTGGAAAGTTGTCTACCCGACTCGGAAGGGGGTCGTTAAACAAATCCAATGAGCATGTACGGAAGGGTCATGGCATTGGTAGGACGGAAGGGTCCTGCTCTAATTAGATTGGTGGCTCGCTACCCCAATTTATTAGGGAACGCGCATGATGATGTGGTACGACAACTGGGCCCTGGATGATGATATGTTATTTTGAAGTACTTACCATTATGGAACTTTTTGAAAAACATATTGTTTTCTCATTATGTGATGATCTTGTTCTGTAAAGTACTTAGAGATATTTGATGAGATGCTTATGATGCATGATGCTTGATGAGATGCTTATGATGCATGATGCTTGATGAGATGCTTATGATGCATGATGCTTTGATGAGATGCTTATGAGGCTTATAATCTTGTTCTATCTTGATTACTGTGTACATGATATGATGTATCGATATGGTTTTGCGAGTAGGCCCGGATTCTTACTAAGCATGTTTTGCTTATTAGTTTATGTATTGTCTTATGCTGCAGATAGCGGTAAGAAATACTCGAACTAAAGGAAGAGGCAGATGGAAGGTTGGAGGATGTGTGTGGTGATGGCTCGGGAAAGAATAAAAGATTCTATCTACCTTGTTTTATCTAGAATCTAAACTGCTTCCCTATGAAATTGTATTGTTATACTCTGAACATGTGATGACTAAGTTAGTGACATGAAACCTATGTCATGCTAGATAAGTAATATTTAATTTTATCGTATGCCTATTAGGTGAAATGCTATAGATTTCCTATGTCTGTTTCTTTGAATGTTTCTTTGACATGTATCTAAGACTAGACGACTCATGCTATATTCTTACTTAGGATTCCATGCTATAGTGTGTTAAATGATTTTCCGATTAGGTTGTAAATGCATGTAGATATAAAAGAAATAAAAAAAAGTCTTGCTTGGTAAATTAGTCTGTAATAAGCATGCTTATTACGAGTTCATGTATTGTAACTGATTTGTTTGGAATATACATGCTTTATTTGATGAACGATATGAATGTATGGACCGTAACCCCGCCTTTAGGGTAGATATAAGGTAGGGTGTTACAAGTTGGTATCAGAGCAGATTTCCCCTCCATCACACACACATCAAGCTTCCTTCTGCCGCTTCCAAGTAAGAAATCCTAAACTCGCTTTATTTATTTCATGTACAGTACTACTATATGAGATGATTGATGCTTGCCTAACAAAGTGGTGTTAAGGCTTATACCTATCTATTTACTATTAATAGATATGACTAGAGGGCGTAGAACTAGGGGTAACGAGACAGCACCCCCACCTGATCTGATGCAGGTGATCACGGACCTACAGCGTCAGGTCACTGAACAACAACAGATAATAATCACTCTGATGACCCAGCAGGGGAACACTGCAACCCCGCAGGGAAGTCAGAATGCGATACTTTCTGAGCCTCCAACTGCACAGGCACCCCCGGACACTCTAGTCCGGGGAGTCCGACAGGAGGCCTATCTGATTCAGTGGCAGAGACTTAAGCCGGAAAAGTTCTCAGGCACCTGCGAGCCCTGGGATGCTCAGGCCTGGCTCAAGACAGTTGAGAGCACAGTGGAATTATTAGACTGGCCCGAGCATGAGAAAATTAAGTGTGTCTCGCTCTGCCTCACTGGCGATGCCAGGATATGGTGGGAACGGGTAAAAACTAGAAGGTCAGTGGATCAGATGAAGTGGAAGGACTTCGAGTCCGAATTTCTGTCCTGACAACACTGCCCTCGGGAAGGTGATGCCTCTACCCAAATGCTACTGCGCACCAATCAGAGATGCAGATAGGAACCTACTGCGATCTGATAGTGCTGCCATGTCAGATTATGACATATATTGGGCATGATTTCTTGGATAAATACGGCGCTTCTATTGAGTGCCGAAAACGAAGGTCATCTTCCGACCTGAGACGGGATTCTCTTTGAATTTATCGGAGAGCCGAAGAAGAGACTGCAAATTCTTATCGGCTCTGAAAGCAAGGAAAATGTTAGAGAAATGGATGTTCTGGATTTCTAGCTCATGTGGTTGATACACGTCCTACAGAGGACCCGAAGCTAGAAGACGTCAAAGTTGTATGCAACTATCCAGAGGTATTCCTGATGACTTACCGGGTTAGCACCGGAAAGAGAGTTGAATTTGCCATTGATTTGATTCCTGGTACTAACCCCATCTCGAAGGCACCATACCGAATGGCGCCGACTGAATTGAAGGAATTGCAAAGACAGCTACAAGAGCTTCTCGACAAGGACTTATCCGCCCTAGTCATTCCCCCTGGGAGCTCCCGTACTGTTCGTCAAGAAGAAGGACGGGTCGATGCGTATGTGTATCGACTATCGGGCATTAAATAATGTGACCGTAAAGAACAGGTACCCTCTACCCAGGATAGATGACCGTTCGATCAGTTAAAGGGAGCTACGGTTTTCTCTAAGATTGATCTGAGGTCTGGTTATCACCAAGTCCGGGTGAAAAATGAGGATATACCCAAAACTGCTTTCCGGACAAGATACGGACATTATGAGTCGTAGTGATGCCGTTCGGAGTTACTAATGCTCCGGCAATATTCATGGACCTTATGAATCGGATTTTCTCGGCATTCTCGACAGATTTGTGATCGTCTTCATCGACGACATCCTTATTTATTCGAGGACTTCCGAAGAGCACGCAGAGCACCTGGGTATAGTATTACAGATTCTTCAGAAAGAACAACTGTATGCTAAATTTCTAAATGTGAGTTCTGGCTGAATCAAGTATCATTCTTGGGGGCATAATCATCTCCAAGGACGGAGTGATGGTCGACCCAATTAAAATTGAGGCCGTAAGTAACTGGTCCAGACCCAAGAATGCCAGCGAGGTCAGAAGTTTTCTGGGGCTAGCCGGATACTACAGAAAATTCGTAGAGAACTTCTCTCGAATTGCGGCTCCTATGACAGCTCTGACAAAGAAGACAAGAAATATATTGGACCGACGAATGCGAGAAGAGTTTCTCTGAACTGAAAAGGAGACTGACTAGCGCTCCTATATTGACTCTTCCGGAAAATGATACGGGTTTCGATATGTACAGCGACGCATCCAAACTTGGACTCGGAGCTGTACTTATGCAAAATGGGAAGGTAATTGCCTATGCCTCTAGGCAACTGAAGGAACATGAAAAGAATTATCCTACCCATGATTTGGAATTAGCAGCGGTGGTCTTTGCGCTGAAAACATGGAGGCATTATTTATATGGCACTCAGTGCAAGGTCTTTACTGACCACCAGAGTCTGCGGTATTTCTTCACCCAGAAAGACCTGAATATGCGACAACGCCGATGGCTCGAGTTGGTCAA
>JAGFNQ010001116.1:67904-92707 GCA_024364735.1 Boesenbergia rotunda
CCAATTTTTTACAATCCTGAATACCTGGGGAATTGTTTAAAGTTCGGGACGAACTTTCTATAAGAGAGGGAGGATTGTAACACCCCAAATTTGTCAATGTAAAATCATGACAATGTATGAAAATGGTTATAATGAAATGATATAAATTTCATGCAATCACATGCTATAAAATGTTATGGATGCATGAAATATTATATGCATGAGATATTATATTCATGAAATAATATTATCATGAAATATTAGCATGAAATATTATATTCATGAAAATGGAATATTAAAAATATTATGAAATAATATTTTTGGGGATATTATGAAATATTCTGAATTCATAAAATATTATTCATATTATGAAATTTCATGATGGGCTTGGTTTATTGGGCTTGGAAATGAATGGTGCTAAAAAGAAAGTGCAAAGTGGAGGAAGCAAGGATTGAACCTTGGACCTCCTAGTTGCACTCACCATGTCATAACCAATGAACCAAGCAATATTTCATGTAGAAGGAGAAAGGAACATGCTTGTTAAGTGGGTTAAGAGTGAAGAGACATGTCTTTTCATGAGAAAGTATATATATGGGAAGTTGGAATAACTTCCATTCCTTTCTTCTTCTTCTTCACTTCTCCCAACCGAAAACCCTTTCTCCCTTCCCCTTCCATTTTCGAAATCAACACTAAGGGTTCTAGCCCTAGAAAAGTTGGAAGGAAGAAGACCTTTGAAGGTTCTTGCTCCTACCAAGACCAAGGACTACTAGAAAGAAGATTTGGAAGAGAAGATCTTTGCATACCCTCCAAGTGTAGGTACCCTACGATTTCAAGAAGGCGAAATTTCCAGCGCTAGGATGTAAGTATCCTCTCGCCTGCAGTGTAATCGTTATTGTGTGATTGCCATGCTTTTATTGGATTTTGAATTTGGGTGTTTTCCTTCTTGTAAACTTTCGGCCAACTCTTGTAAGGGGTCCAAGAGAAGGTTTTTGATCCAACTTGATGCATAGGAAGACCTAGAGACTTAGGGTATACATGTAGGTGGATTTTTCTTCATGGTGTTAAGGATAAAATCTAGGGTTTTTCCTTATGAGACTTTCGGCCACCCATGGTTGGAGGTCCAAGAGAAGTTGTTTTGATTAAATCTTGATACATGTTAGTGCCCTAGGGATTCTATACACCTATGTGTTGTTCCTAAATTTTTGGGAGAACAAAACACTAGGGTTTCCCCTTGGGAGACTTTCGGCCACCCCCTTAGAGGGAGGCCTTGGTCCCTTTGGTTTTAAGAATACATTCCTTAAAACTTAAGGTAAATGTGTATGGGTTTTCTTAATGGTGCTATGTACAAAATTCTAGGGTTACCCCTTGTGTAGGTTTCGGCCAAGAAAAGAAAGGCTAGAGTTTTTGTGTTGCTTGATATCCTAATATGTTCCCATGATTAGTGGTGTAGATAACATGTTTGTGTGAATGTTTGTGTGAAGGTTGGATGTCAAAAACCTAGCCTAGCCATGATTACACCATTCGGCCACCCTTGTAAGTTTAGGGTTAGTGGAATCTAACCTCACTTTGAAGTATAAACCATGGTCAATTGTTAACATGAAGCATGCTACTACATACATGATGTGTTGAATGATTAAATGAGATGTTTGTATGAAATATGATGAATATATGAACATGTATGAAAACATGATGCATGTATGCATGAAATGTGATGTATGAACATGGATGACATGTGATGTATGAACATGGATGACATATGATGATAAGAACATGATGTGTTTGGTAATATGCTTAAAAAGGGTTACTCCATTGAAACTGGGATCAAGAGCACCCGAATGCGTGGTGTGTCCCTAGGGGATCAAGAGCACCCGAATGCGTGGTGTGTCCCTTTGAGAAGTGATTAAAGAGTACCTTTAGGCATATACTTATATGAGTAATTGCATGATAAATTACTTTACTTTGGAAAGTTGTCTACCCGACTCGGAAGGGGGTCGTTAAACAAATCCAATGAGCATGTACGGAAGGGTCATGGCATTGGTAGGACGGAAGGGTCCTGCTCTAATTAGATTGGTGGCTCGCTACCCCCAATTTATTAGGGAACGCGCATGATGATGTGGTACGACAACTGGGCCCTGGATGATGATATGTTATTTTGAAGTACTTACCATTATGGAACTTTTTGAAAAACATATTGTTTTCTCATTATGTGATGATCTTGTTCTGTAAGTACTTAGAGATATTTGATGAGATGCTTATGATGCATGATGCTTGATGAGATGCTTATGAGGCATGATGCTTGATGAGATGCTTATGATGCATGATGCTTTGATGAGATGCTTATGAGGCTTATAATCTTGTTCTATCTTGATTACTGTGTACATGATATGATGTATCGATATGGTTTTGCGAGTAGGCCCGGATTCTTACTAAGCATGTTTTGCTTATTAGTTTATGTATTGTCTTATGCTGCAGATAGCGGTAAGAAATACTCGAACTAAAGGAAGAGGCAGATAGAAGGTTGGAGGATGTGTGTGGTGATGGCTCGGGAAAGAATAAAAGATTCTATCTACCTTGTTTTATCTAGAATCTAAACTGCTTCCCTATGAAATTGTATTGTTATACTCTGAACATGTGATGACTAAGTTAGTGACATGAAACCTATGTCATGCTAGATAAGTAATATTTAATTTTATCGTATGCATATTAGGTGAAATGCTATAGATTTCCTATATCTGTTTCTTTGAATGTTTCTTTGACATGTATCTAAGACTAGACGACTCATGCTATATTCTTACTTAGGATTCCATGCTATAGTGTGTTAAATGAATTTTCCGATTAGGTTGTAAATGCATGTAGATATAAAAGAAATGAAAAAAAAATCTTGCTTGGTAAATTAGTCTTTAATAAGCATGCTTATTACGAGTTCATGTATTGTAACTGTTTACTTTGGAATATACATGCTTTATTTCTTGCTTGGTAAATTAGTCTTTAATAAGCATGCTTATTACGAGTTCATGTATTGTAACTGTTTACTTTGGAATATACATGCTTTATTTGATGAACGATATGAATGTATGGACCGTAACCCCGCCTTTAGGGTAGATATAAGGTAGGGCGTTACAAATCCAACTTGCAACATGTCCAGTAGGCAAGTAATAAAACCAATCTTTAGCTGCTCCAGTCAAAGAAAATGGAAATGCCCTTAATTTGATATCCTCTTCAGAAATCCCTTGAGGTTTCATAGTGGAGCACGCTACATGGAACTCATGCAAATGTTTATTAGGATCTTCTCCTGATTGTCCCTGAAACTTGGGAAGTAGATGAATTAGACCTGATCTCAACTCAAAATCTCCAGCTAACTCTGGATAAGCAATACAAGAATACTGAAATGCATCATCAGGGGTTGCAAGCTCCTTCATAGTCTTCTGATGTTCTGCCATGGGACTGCTTGAATGAGTAGAAATAGTTTCAATAACTTCTGAAACTCTTCCATGATTTCTCCTAGCTCTGAAGGCCCTCTCAATCTCAGGATCAAACTCCACAATATCACCACCTGCAGTCCTGGTCATAAAACCAATAAAATGGCAACAAATTTATATAGAAAGCTAAAGCAAATGAAATAGAATCAGAAAATATGAAACTAAGCACAAGCTCAAATCAAACAAACTCAATTAGTGTAATTTCCCCGACAACGACGCCAAAAATTTGATGGATGCCCACAATCAGTGTCACGATGAGCCTCAAATTTGAATTTATAAATTGAAAACCCTTAGCTCACAAAACTAAGTGTAGTATAGGGGCCTCAAGTCGTATTTTTTTAAGGACTAGTTAAGAATGCTTAACTCAAGCTAGATTTTATCGTTTTCTATTTTGGGGTTTCAAGTAAAATGGGTATTTTTTGCGATAATGAATGAAATTATAGTGAAACAGAATAAACTCAGCTGATATCAGAAACTAATTAGAAAATTACGGAAGCTACACTTATCCTATTTGAAAACTGAGCAATTCACTTCAAAACTATGAGATTGCAATTCAAGAACTAATATTGAATGTAAGTAATCTATAACTACTTGCAGAATTGTGAAAACCAAAACTCAACATGCTAAGAAACTTGATTGAAATGTAGCTAGGTTCAAACCGAAACAACTTAATGAAACAAGTATTTCAGAAACGAAAATTTTGCAGAAATAAAACACCAGATTAGTCCCTTGCCAAGATCTTCTTCTTGCCGTCACACAAGAACTAAGCTAGAAACCCTCTAGCTCGAAAACCAGCGAAGAAACAACTCCCTTGGTCAGTTTGCAATGGCTTTGGTGCGTATTGATCTTCCTGATCGGTCAAGCCGACCGATCAGGACTCCTTCTGATCGGATTGGAGACCGATCAATAGTGTTTGTGATTGATCAAGAAGACCGATCACGTATCTGAATCTTCCACGATCTCTTCCTTCTTGATACGCCGAATGGTGACTTGGCTCAGAAACCCTCAGAACCCCTCCGAAGAATCCCTCCGAATTGCTCCGACAGCTCGGATCGAAGAAAAGGAGCGATTAACAAGGAATCGATCAGTGAACACAGCTCCTCGGCGAGACCCTCACCTGAGCCCTTCCAGCGACAAATTTTGATAGCAAACTTCACAGGAAATCCATCTTTGTGATTTGAAATCTTGAACAAGCTCGGATATGATGTTGGCCGCGCAAAGAAACGGAGAAGAAAACAGAGAAAACGATAGAACAGGGAAGACTCGCGACGCCTAGAGCTGGTGAGGAATTCCTGATTTTTACTAATTTCAATTCAAATTGAACGACTGTGATCATCTCCGCTTAATCCAACGGTCAGATCATCTCGGATTGAAACCAAACTTTCCAGATCTCCATCAATGGTTAGGATCTTCTTCTCCTTAGCTTGGATCGATCAGATTTGCAACGGATGGCTCGGATTGCCCTTCCTTTTGAATGGACGGCTTAGACTCCTCTCGAGCTTGATCCAACGGCTAGATGACTTCTGATTTGGACCAAAACTTCATATCTTGATTTGTGGTCTTGATTTACTCTACCTTGAGCTCGGATTAATCAGAAGATGAAAGATGGCTCAGATCTTCCCATGTCTTGATTGGACGACCCATGTTCCTCCATTGCTTGATCATCTTGATTAGAGCCAAGTCTGACTCAAATTCGATCCAATCTGATCTAGGTCTGTGATCATTCGAAGCCTACAAAATTATATTCAAATTTTAATGCCAAAATATCTCAAATATAACAAGAATTGCATCCAAAGCTAAAATAGAAATAACTCATGGAACCTAGTGTAAATGCAAGATTAAACATACAAAAAGAAATCAAAATATAAATTTAAGAGTCTAAATTGATTATCAAAATGGTAATTATCAATGATTTATTTTCTCACTTGACATTCTTGAAGTGTTCATGAAGCAAAATTGCAATTGATATAATAACTTATTTGAAAGAAATTGATGAATTTTTTTTTCAAATGCTCACATTATTTATAAAATTTTATTGATTATCCTGGTTATAGTTAGTAAGTGAAGAAATAAATTTCTCAAATTCAAAATCTACAAAACTTTTTTTTAACAACCATGTCACGATTAAATATATTATTGTATTATCAATTAAGAAAGAAATTATTAAAAACTTGATTATATAGACTTGATTAATATTTTTAACTCTAAAATTGCATATAAGATGATTTATTTTTTAGTGATCATTTTAAATATATTTATCTTATCATTCGATAATATAAAATTATAATCATCAAATCTTATCTCATTATATGGATCGACTTTATTATTTGATTATAATAGAAAATATTTTGATTATTATATATTGTTTAATTTTTAATTTTTATATTATTTTTAATCTTTTGATTTAATTTAAAAATATTATGAAACTTAAAGAATATAAATGCATATTATGATTTAGAGACTTTTACTAACTAACTATTAGTTATTTATTTATTATAAAAAAATATTGGACCACATAATAGATGAATTTGAGATGATCAATTCAGTCCTACGAAAATTTTTTATCGGATACCAAAGTAAATCGAGAAGCGCTCGTGATGGATGAGTTAAAAGTCCAGCGTCTCAGGGTTCGTATCCCATTTAAAATTTTTTTTTTTTATAAAATACATCGTAACTAATGATTGAATCATAAATTTTTGAGATAATAATTAATCAATAATCATTCTACTGCTTAACTATAATATGAGGGTAAATTCAATTGATAATAATATGTGCAAGGCCTTTAAATAATTCCTGTATAACAGTTGATAATACAAATGAAAATATGAGAATTGAAAGCATATCTAAGCTATTAATAATAATAAAAAATAAATCTATTATATATATATATATAATATGATTTATAATACGTTGAAATAAAAATAATAATTTTATCAAATAACTTATTTTAACCTAAATTTTAAATACAATAATGTCTCCATCCGGTCTGGTCCGGTCCGATGATGGCTCCAGGAAGAGAGAGAAAGCCGGATAAGTGTGAGATGACATGCAATCTCAGTTTTCGATCCTGTCCGTTCATTCGATCGTCAACTCTGACATCAGACGATTGCTCTGCTGTCTTGTCCATCCACGTGTTAAGTCTGTCGCTTCCTGCACTAGCAGACACTGTTCTTCACGTGTCCTGAAACTAAGTCTCTTTCAACCTAACAATTTACAATTTACAATTTACATTGTACTCGATCATTTACAATGTACCTTGGACCCGATCGGTTCTCCTCTTTTTCAACGGCTTTCTTCTCTGGCTCCGCCCAGCGTGTAAAGCAAAAGGCAAAGGCTGCCGCAGCGGCCTTTACGATTCCATGGCTCACCAGAAGAAACCCTAACCCAGCACTACTCTTTCTTTCACTGTTTCTTTCGTCATTTGAAACAATGGCGGATCGCGGAGTGCGGGGATCAGTCTCCGCCGGCCGCCGTGGGCCTATCCTCCGCCGGACATGGTGCTGCTCTTTCTCTTCCTCGCCCCGCAGTCCTGAACACCTCCGGCGGTCCCGATCCTCCCCCAGTGTCGGCGTACGCCCCTCCTTGAAGCCCCGACACAAACCTCCCAACGCGGGATCCTTCCACAGCTCCCCTTCCCCCAGCAGCAAGCTCGGACTCGGCATCATTGACCCTCGCCGCATCCTCTCGCCCGGCAGGGTCTCTCCCATTGACTCCGACGCCCCCGTTGGACCCCTTCCCGCGATTGCGGACTCCGTCTCTTTCTCCACGGTGGCCGCTGAGTCCGAGCCTGAATCTCCAGATCCACCGCCAAAGGAGCGGCCTTTGGTTCCAGAAACGATGGATACAAACCCTCGGATTTGGGTAAGAGAGAAATCTTCGGACATGAGGCTTTACTTGAAAGGAAAAGACGAAAAATGCTTTCTCCTGGAGCTGGATTCGAGGATTCTGTGCGAAAGCAGCCCTTTCTTTGCCGGTATGATCGTGGGCTCTAGTCGGGAAGTCTCGGATACTCAGTCTACGAAGATTGAGGTTACTGGTATAGAGGATGTGGATGCATTTAAGGAGACAATTGAGCTGATGTATGCCAAGGATGCTACAAGTTGGCTCGTGAAGGCAGGGGTCTCCCGAGCAATTGATATTTTAGAGGTCAGAATGCTGAAGTTTTCATATTAGAATCAAGATTTATATGCGGTTTTGATAGTTGCCTTATCTCCGAGTATGTTTTCTAATGCTTGTCGTTGTTAAACACTATTTTTAAGACAATGTTAATCATGGGTGCTGTGAACTTATGTTTTACAGCAGATTTGAAGATTGTGGACTTCAGTAGAGTTATGTTTATGTTAGTGTTAGTCCTAGAGTCAATTATAAGATAATTGTTTAAGAAATATTTTGTATCATATTTTATTTAATAAAGGTAAAATTTAATTATTATATTTATTTCATGATTGTGCCCAATGAATAAGTATAATAATGTTCTTGAGTAGTAGGTTTTGATCTACATTATATTAATTAGATGAATTGATAGTGAGATGATGTAGAGAACACTACCTTTGACTATTCCTAGTCAAGTATTAATATTCAAAAATAATATTAATATGTTAAGTCTAGCATGTAGGTCAATTGATAACTTGATCTCACAAGTCATGGATATGAGATATCAAGTTGACACATGAGTATATATTAGAGAATGCGTACTGAATTAATCCGCCATGAGAAAATTTCATGGATTGTTATATGAGTGTTATAAACTTTCTCATGTGACTATTAGTATGAATAGTCTTTAAACCTGAAGTCACTATGGTTCCCTACATAAGGAGTTATGTACTTTGATATCGTCAAATGTCATCCGTAACAGGGTGGACTATAAAGGCGATCACTGAGTATCTAACAAATTATGCGGAGGGATATGAGTGAAGTAGATGAGATCTATCTTTCCCATATGATGGGAGTGATATCTGTGGGTCCCTTAATCGAGTAGGACTACTAAAATGCATGATCATGCTCAAATGAGTCAATATGAGATATTGAGCTCATTTGCTTAAGTGAGTCTACTTAGGGATTAAGTAACACAAAGATTAATAAGGGGATGACACGATCTATGCCTCATTAATCAATCTAGATATCAATGATAGAAGGTCAAAGTCATACATTATAATAGTCACGGAAAGGTTATGTTGGATCTTGACATTCTCGTCACTTGGGTAGCAATGATATATTGCTAGATGTTGTTCATTGTTTATGTATCTAAAGTGGTTTAGATACATTGCCAATGTTACGAGAACCTATTGGGTTATACACAAAGGATATGATGTCTCGGAGTTAAGATGATTTTAGTTTAACTAAAATATGATCCGAAATTGGATTAATTGAGTTAGACTCAAATGAATCCAATTAGATTATGAGATTGAGTCAAATTTGAGTTACACTCATTTAGATTAGACACAACTACTTAATTATGGATGATATTCATTAAAAGGTTTAATGAAATATTATTTGAGAGGAAGACTTAGGGGCATTTTATTCATTAGATGAATATAATATTAAGAGTCTCAAGGGATACCAAGAGGCTTGACATTCATTGGGTTTTATTAGCATTAAGAAGAAAGAAGCTCAAGTGGCAAAGATCCTTGGTATTCATTGGATGAGTATAAATACCCTTTCTTGTCAAAGACTAGTAAGATCATCCCTCTTCTTCCTTTTTCTTCTTCCTTGGCCAAAACTCCCTAGTGGAGGTTCTTGTGGTTTGTGAACCATTCCAAGTTATTAGCACAATTAAGGTGGTTATTCTCCGAGGCATAAATCGTGTTCGTGTGGATACTGCTAGAGGCACAAACACTTAAACTTGCAAGAGATCCGGCTAACCAAGGACTAACGGGATAAGCAAAGGGCACACTCCAAAGGTATATCTATTAGATAGATCAAACTTCATATGAATTTTTCACATGGATCGCTCAAGGAATCTTATTTTCCGCTGCGTTTTTATGTTGTTGTCACATAAAGATTCTTACAGTTTATTCACCCATTACATGGATGGATTTAGACTTTTCTTATCGCTCTTGAATTGTTCAAGAATTATCAATTCTAAAGTTTTTGTATTGATAAAAGTTAGTGAAAAAAGTAGTGAGAGTTTTGGGGACTTTCTCATGGTGTTCGCGAGAAAAATTGGAATATTCTATAGTCATTTATTTCGGTTAGTTAATATTGGAAGCATTTTATCAAGGGAAAATTATCCTAAATTCCCTAATTGTAAATTAAACTTCCTCCTCAGTCTCTACGTCAGACAAAATTTATTCCCACTCCCTACATGCAAACTTCTATTTATTTTAACTCCCAAATGCATACTGATTTACCTAATTATTCTCATTTTTTTAATGTAAAAAAAGTCCAAAATAAAGTATAATTTCTCCGAAATTCAGTATCATTTAAAAAGAATCTAGTATATTTTCTATCAAATCGAGCATGATTCTTTTTCTGCCTGACCAATCAATTGGGAGCTCATACCAATCGATTGGCTTAGAATGAATCGATTGCTGGGTAGCTTTGATCGTTTGGAAATTATATCGGTAATCAATCAGTTGGGTTTGTCACAAGGGAAATAAATTCTCATTTTTTATAGGTACAAAAGTCTAAAAGGTAGGTATAATTATCTTAAATTAAGCACCATTTAAAGAGAATCTAATATATTTTTTATCAATTGAACACGATTATTTTTTTGCCTGACCAATTGACTTAGGCCGAATCGATTAGTTAAGCGGGGAAAAACAATGCTTAATTTCATAGAAAATATACTAGGTTCTAATTTAAATGTGCTGAATTTATGAAAAATTATATTTTTTTTGGACTTTTTTTTACCTATAAAAAATGAGGATAATTAAATAAATCGGTCTCCATTAGGGAGCTGAAACAAATAAACATTTGCATGCAAAGAATGAGAACAAAGTTTTTCTGAGATAGTGATCGAGCATAAATTTTAAAGTGTGATGGGGGATTTTCAGGCATTTTACCATTTTATCAATCCTTCCCAGATTTTACATAATGTGATAGATGTCTGAAATTTTTCATGAGTTCAGTGGCACGTGAACTAGGGTTTTGCAACCAAGTATGATGAGACATCTATGGAATAATTTATTAAAGGACCTTAAACTGTAAATTGGCATTTCAATTTTTGATGATGGACAATACTTTCCAACTTTTGTCCGCATTTAATTGTTTGACAAGTAACTCACAATTTGAAAAACCCTTTCACCCAAAAACTACCTTGATATATACCAGTATACTAGATACTATTTCGTAATCTGTGCCAAGAGCACATTAGTATTTCAAATTGAAAGCTAGGATAATGTTGAAATGTGTTTATAATTTATTATTTATTCATCTTAAAGTACAAAGTAGGGTAAGACTGCGTACAATAGATCTTTTCCTAGGACCTCGTATGGCGGGAGCTTCATGTACCAGGTTATTCTTTTTTTTTAAAATTATTATTCATATTAAAATACGTTAATATGTTTGTCTTGTGTATTAAGGCTTTGAACTAATTGTTTCTTGTTCTTTAGGTATGCACAACAATTATGTTTGACAGAGGTATCAGGTTCTGTCTCAGTTATATTGAGGCTGTTCCATGGACTGAGGCCGAGGAAGAGAAGTTGAAGAGGTTGTTCTCTAGGTGTAAATTTGATGAGGCAGCACGCCGAGAAGTATTATCCCGATTGGATCCACAAGATTGTAACTACTCAGGCGATCTTGCACTACGGCTGATTCAATCCGTCACAAATGCAACAAATAGTAATGCAAGAAAGGAGATGAGGTCTTTAGTGAATGGCATTCTGTCCAAGAGCTCAATTTACCAAAAGGACTCTGTGGGGCTTAACAAGGACAGCCTATATGATATTTGCCTTTCCTGTATAGATTCCCTGGTGAATCTCTTTGAAGATGCCTTGAACTCAATTCCTATGGATCAAACTATAACCAGGAAAGAAACCAAGCCTATGATCGAAAGGGTCTCTAGGCAAGTTGAAAATCTTAATTGGCTGCTAGAAATTCTGATAGACAAGGAGATGGCAGAAGATTTTGTGGGTTTATGGGCTAACCAAGAGAAACTAATCAGTTTACATGAGCGATCTTCAACCATGGTGAGGTACGAACTCAGTCGGATATCAGCAAGTGTGTTCATTGCACTTGGCAGGAGGAGGTTGCAATGCCCAGCTGGGATCAGATTCAGCATTCTCCGATCATGGTTTGGACCTATGCTACTGGATTTCGGATGGCTACAACGTTGCTCGAAAGGGCTGGATGTGAGGATGCTGGAGGAAAGCCTCGGCCAAGTTATTCTTACACTGACACTGAAGCAACAGCAGGTTTTATTTGAGGAATGGTTCCGCTGCTTTGCCAGACATGGCAATGAATGCCCAGATTTGAGCAAGGCTTTTCAAGTGTGGTGGCGAAGGTCATTTGTAAGAACCTCGGAAGCGACGAGATGATTTCTTCCTATTAACCATATCACGATGTTTGTGGGGTGTAAGTATATTGTAGACAAACTTGTGGTAGAATTGTATAACGTATTGTTTGAAGTAGTAAGATAGAATTGTAGACAAACTTATATATATAATCTTAATTTTGTTGCTTTGGTTTGATCTTCTGGGCAATAAAAAGTTTCTTCAGTATCCTCAACATAGCCACTAGACCAGGCTTCTTCCGCCGCCGTAGCGACGATCTGTTGCTCGGCTCCTCCATTATCGCCGGCACCAGCAGCAGACGATGAGCCTTCTTGCTTATCGGATCGCCTCCCTCGGCAGGCAAACGGAACGCCTCCATCCCCACCGACCTCCTCCTCCTCCTCGATCCCGTCTCCTCCACGACGTCGTCGACCCGAAAGAGCTCCTCGTTCAAGTCCTCCCACAGCATGTCCATCCTCTCCTCGCACTCCATTACACCCTCATAGTCGTCGTCGCCTCCGCAGTCGCTGAGGACAGGGGATCTCGGCGTTCGCTTCCATGCGGTGGCGGCGTTGTTGGCGCCGCCTTCGGAGAAGCTTCGCAGGAGGTGCCCAGGGTCCGCCTCCGGGGAGTGGAACCAAACGGAGGCGGGGAAGGAGCGGAACAGCGGCGGGCGGGAACCTTCGTTGGGCCACTGATCTGTCACAATGATCGGGAAGCTGAACTCTTCCATCTCGATCTCCCTCTCAATTTCTGGCCTCTCGTTCTCTCTTGCAATTATATATTGATTAAGGCTAATGAAGGAAGCGACCGGGTTGACTAAATGAAGGTAGAGTTGGTGTAGTTAGGCCTACTGCCTAATGATTACATAATCTTGCAACATGATTATTCTCATATCAGTCGCCGAAATGTGCGGGAACGATGGGTCACGGTTGACTGAATGGAAGGGAAAGTTAGAATAGTTAGGCCTACTGCCTAATGTGCTAGTCCGCGCTTGGTTTTATGTTATTTTAACCAATAATTATTATTGATAATTTTAATTATTTATTTAAAATTATCTATAAATTTTTATTTAATTTTGATAATAAACTATTTTGATAATGGAGCATATCCATCGTGTTAATAAATTGGAAATATAATGCAGAATCGAAATATCACAAAATTATAAAATTTTTCATAGTTTGGGTGTTAATAATTATTTTTCAAAATTATCCTCCTTTTTTTTTTATAAAACTAAACCGTAGCTCCCCTCCTCCTCCGCCCCCACCATCACAATCCGAACGACGAAGATGACGTTGATGTCTGGTTTTGCATTGTCGATGACAAGGTCCCTGATAATTACTATTTTGTTGATAAATTTAAACTCTCAAATCCATATTTTGATCCACTTTTATATGCTTAAGTTTGCATTTACATTATGTTTCATGAATTCTTTCTATTTTGGCTTTTGATTCAAATCTTTATATATTTGAGATATTTTAGAACTAAAATGTGAATCTAATTTTGTAGGCTTCAAATGATAATGGACCTAGATCGAATTGGATCAAACTTGAGTCAGAATTGGATCCGGATCAAGGTGATCAAGCATCGGATTAATATGGGCCGTCCATTCAAGAGAACGGCTAGATCTGAGTCATCCGTCAACTTCTGATTGATCTAAGATCAAGATAGAGTTAATCAAGTCCATGGATCAAGATCTGAAAATTTCATCCAAATCAGAAGCAATCTGACCGTTAGATCAGGCTCAAGAGGATCTAGACCATCCATTCAAAGATCAGGGCAATCTGAGCCATCCGTTGCAAATCTGGAAGATCCAAGTTAAAGAGGAGCAGATCCTGACCCTTGATCAAGATCTGGAGAGTTTGGGCTCGATCAGAGCAGATCCGACCATCAGATACAGCAAAGACAATCACAGTCATTCATTCTAACCAATATAACAGTGTTCTTCCTCCAGATCTGTCGTCGTCGCGTGTCGCAGCTGTTCTTCGTGTTCTTCACTGTTCTTGCGTCTTCTTCGTCGTTTCTTCATCGGATCGCGCGGCCTCAGCAGAGGAAGCTTTGATTCAAGATCTCAGAGCACTGAGATTGATTTCTCGAGCGGGTTGTGATTGGTACTCGTCGTTGAAGGCCCTGTAGAGAAGGTTTTGCCAACGGGTCGCATTCCACTCGATCGCTTCTTGTTTGCTCAACTTCATCAATCGGAGTTGTCGGAGGATTCAGAAGGGTTTTCTGAAGAACTCTGATTGTTCCTGAACCATTAGCGCCATCAGATTCATCAAGCAAGAGGAGTTCGGATGGATCTTTAGCTTCGCCAGTGAACCAGCGCAAATAGTCCGCGAGCAATCGGCTTCAGATGATCTGTGAGCTAGAGGGTTTCTAGTTGAATCTTGAGTGACAGCAAGATAGTTCTTGAATTGGAGAGTGAATCTGTTGTTTAGTTTTAAATTTTTGCATTCGTTTTTGAATTCTGTTCTTCGTAGTTTAATTCTGTATCCGATAACATTTCAGACACTGATCGATCTGTTCGACCGATCCAGACATCATCTGATCGATCTGTCGACCGATCAGGCTTGCCTATGATCGGACTACCAACCGATTAGGTAGTCCCAGCTGAGATTCGGCCCTGTTTTGTTATGCTTGTCTTGTTTCAGATCCTACAACTCTGCAGTTGAGACACAAACTACTTCCATTCAATTTTAATTCTCAAATTCACTTAATTACAGCTTCCTTGCACTCAATTTTAGTTTTGAATTCCAATCTTATCATTTCAAGTTGCATGGTTTAATTGTCAATTAGTTTAAGTGTAGTTTTGACAATCATATTTGCTTAGCAAGTTCATTTTATTCCTGCTATTTCATTCTTATTTGCAAAACAAACTCCCATTTTATTAGAAAACCCAAAATATTTGACGACAAATAACTTCAAGCTCGAATCAAACATCCTAAACTAGTCCTTGGAAAAAATACGAGTTGAGGCCCTTTTACTACATTTTCTTTGTAAGCTAGGATTTTCAATATATAAATATCTAAATTTGAGGCTCATTCGTGACACCTGTTCTGGGCCTATCAGTCCCCTTCATCCGCTCCCTCATTGTCACCCTCTCCAATCCCCTTTCCACCATGCTCTACGACGTCTTCGTCAAGGCTAAGTGTGATCACATCAACTTCTCCCTTAATAGCATCTCCACCCACGACATGAAGGTCGTCACGACCTTCATCTGTGTTAATAATATGCTTCAAAATAAATAAATAAATTAGTGGGTTGATAATGTGGCAAATAATGATAAAGATATAATTTAATGAGTTGGCAAATAATGGATAGATGAGATGGAATTATAGATAAGGATGAAGTTTTGTGGTAAAATAAAAGTGTTTAAATTCAATATATGTGGAGTTGGTGCATATCCATTAAACCTATAAACATGTAACCTTTTGGTGACTAAATGCAAGTTGAATTGTTTAATTTTCTTCTTCTCTCCTCTTCCACAAGTGTTCAACTCCTCTGCCATATTATTTTCTTCCAACAAAGTGGCATCAGAGCACAACCAGGTTTGACGTGTCCTAGTTTGCTTGCAATGGCAATCAACGGAGTTTCTAAACCCCTCATCACCATTTTCAAAGGAGAGTGATACTAATTTTGGACTATCAAAATGAAGACTCTATTGAGATCTCAAGATCGTTGGAATTTAATAGAGACATGCTTTGATGATGAGGATGCCGACAAAGGTCGATTAAAGAAGAGCATAAAGAAAGATTCAAAGACATTGTTCATCCTTCAGCAAGCAGTACATGAGACACTTCAAAGGCACTATTCATCCTTCAACAAGCAGTACATAAGATGATTTTCTCAAGAATTATAACTGTCTCATTTTCTAAAGAAGCATGGGAAATATGATAGAAAGAATTCTAAGGCTCTTCTTGAGTGATAGCAGTGAAACTCCAGACCCTAAAAAATGAGTTTGAGGCCTTGCTTATGAAGGGTAACGAAACTTTATATGATTTTTTATCTAGAGTAATTTCAAATGTCAGTCAAATGAGATCTTATGGAGAAAAGATCACTGATGCAATTATTGTTTCGAAAGTTTTATGGAGTTTGACTCCTAAATATGATTACACTAAAGATCTTTCAATTTTCTCTTTTGATAAACTAATGTAAGTTCAAGAGGCAAAGCGAAATAGATCTGAGAAGAATGAAGAAAAATCATTTCAAGCTTCTCAAGTGAAGGGGGAAATAGAAAAAAAGAAGAAGAAGATTTCACTAGCAAAGGTCATGGAAGAGGAGGTTTTTATAGTAGAGGATGTGGCAAAGGAAGAAATAATCTTAATGGACAAGAGAAGCAATTCAAAGGGGATAAAAAATAGAATAAAAATTCCATTCAGTGTTATGGTTGTGAAAAATTTGTGTATATAAAAGCAAATTGCAGAAATATCTCACAAACAAATTATGTGAAAGAAAAAAAAATGAGGAAAGTAAGTTATTTATAATTCATTCTCATTCTAACGAAGTTCAAAATGATATTTGGTTTTTTTGATAGTTGATGCTCAAATCATATGACTATGACTAGCAATAAATCATTATTGAAAGTGCTTGATGAGTCACAGAAGATACTAGTAAGATTTGGAGATGATAAGTAGATACAAGTCGAATGCAAAGGCACTATTGCCGTGGTAACTAGTGATGCTAAAGTTAAATTACTTTACAATGTCTATTTTGTTCATAGTTTGGCATATAGTTTGTTAAGTGTTGGACAATTAATAATGGGTGACTATACAATTTTATTTGATAATAGAGTTTGTGTTATTTTTAACAAAGATTCTGGACAGTCTATTATTAAAGTGCAAATCACAAAAAATAAGATGTGTTTCCGCTGAAGATCTCTAATATGGGAAACCAAGCTTTTATTGCTAGTGAAGATAATGAATCAAAGATGTGGCATATGAGATATGGGCATCTCAACATCAAAGGAATGCAACATTTAAATAAGAAAGGTAGGATTCTTAGATTACAACAAATTAGTTCTCTTGGTTCATGTGAAGGATGTGCACTTGGAAAACAAACAAGGAAGCCTTTTCCAAGTGAACAATTATGGAGGGCATCATAATGTCTTGAGCTAAATCATGCTGATTTTTTATGGTTCTATGAGAACTACATCATTTGGGCATAGTAAATATTTCTTAATATTTACTGATGATTTTAGTCGAATGAGTTGGGTATATTTTCTAGTAGACAAGTTAGAGACTTTTGAAAATTTCAAAAAAATCAAGGAACTCATGGAAAATTAGAATGATACCTAAATAAAGACTCTTCGTATAGATCGAGAATGTGAGTTCTTATCTAAAGAATTTAATAAATTTTATGATGAACATAGTATCCATGGGGAATTAACTGTACTTTATATACCAAAGCAAAATGGTGCAGTCGAATGAAAAAATCGAATGGTTGTAGAAATGGCTAGAAGTTTGTTGAACATCAAAGGACTTCCAAATATTTTTTGGGCTGAAACAGTGGCGACATCAGTTTACCTACTAAATATTTCTCCAACAAAGGTGGTCATGAATAAAACATCATTTGAAGCATGGCGAGGAAGAAAATCATCGGTAAACCATTTGAGAATTTTCGGTTGTATTGCATTTGCTTTGATTAATTCTTAATTTCGTCATAGACTTGAGAAGAAATCTAGAAAATACATTTTTGTTAGATATTACAATCAATTAAAAGCATATCGGTTGTATAACCCTCTTACTAGCAAATTGATTATAAGGAGAGATGTAGATTTTGATGAAGATTCGAGTTGAAATTGTAATCCACAAGATGAAGAGACTCAAGTTCCTATCTCAGTGGAGAGCAAAACTCTAACAACTGAAGGTGTTGATAATCTCCTTTGGTGTCACTAGTTTCCTCACCATCAAATTCAAGTAGTAGCTCATCCTCTTTACATGAGTCTTCAGATGAATCACCTCCAGTAAAAGTTAAATCCTTGAGAGAAATTTATGAATCAAGTCAATTTGCTCTCTTTATTACATATCCTATAACTTTTGAAGAAGCCGTAACAAAGGAAGAATGAGAAAATGCAATGAAAGAAGAGCTATTGACAATCTATAAAAATGAAACATGGGAGATGGTGGATCTACCTGAAGGCAAGAATGTGATTGGGCTCAAGTGGGTGTTTAAAACAAAATACCATACTGATGGAACCATTCAAAAATATAAGGCTCGATTTGTTGCAAAAGGGTATTCGCAACAACAAGGTATTGATTTCAAAGAAACTTTCTCTTCGATTGGTAGATTTGAAACTGTGAGAATTATCCTAGCATTAGCTGCACAATTGCATTGACCTGTTTATCAATTTGATATTAAGTTTGCATTTCTGAATGACGGCTTGCAAGAAGAAGTTTATGTACCTCAATTGGAAATTGAAAAAAATTCTTTATGGGTTAAAACAAGCCTCACATGCATGGTATAGCAAGATTGATAGCTATTTTCGACAACATGGTTTCACGAGAAGTGAAAATGAACCCACTCTTTATGTGAAGAAACAAGATTTATGCAAAATCCTATGAAGCATCATCTTGGAGAAGCTAAAAGGATTTTACATTATATTGCTAGAGGTATGGATTATGGAATTTGGTATACTAGAGTTTCAAAATTCGATCTTTACGGATTCACTAATAGTGATTGGACAAGTGCAGTGGATGATCGAAAGAGCACCTCAGCTAGTGTTTTTAATCTTGGATCAAGAACAATTTCATGAAGTTCAAAGATGTAAGTAACTACTGCCTTATCCTCTTCAAAAGCAGAATATATAGCAGTAACTTCAACAACATGTCAAGCAATTTGAGTTAGAAGATTACTTACAGATCTTCACTAACAACAAGAAGACGCAACTTTTATTTTCTATGATAATAAGGCGACAATTACAATGATAAAAAATTTGACTTTTCATGCGAGGACTAAGTATATTAATATTCGTCTACACTTTATTCGAGACTTAATCGCAAATAATGAAATTATGTTGGAGCATTACAACAGGCATGAATAAATGACGGATATCTTGATGAAGTCACTTCCCAGAGATAAATTTATTTATTTCAAATCATGTCTTCTATAAATATATAACTTTTTGTGAATGAATGCAAGTTGAATTGTTTAGTTTTTTTTCTTCTCTCCTCTTTCACAAGTGTGTAACTCCTCTTCCATATTGTTTTCTTCCAACAAACTGCTCCAGCAGCCTCTACGAGTTTCAATCGACATCGTCCTTGAGCTCCTCTGCTTCTCCAATATGTTCTACTACGATGGCCTCAAGCACGCCTATGACTCCAAGCTTGGGTCTTGGACGATGCCCTCCTCCTCCTCGACTACGATCTCGAGGAGACCGACCACCTCCTCGTCACCACATGCCTCTAGCTCTTCTTCCGCGAGCTCCCGAAGTCCCTCTCCGACCTTGACATCACCATACTCCTCTATGCTCACGAAGACAAGGAAAATCTAGTGGTCATCGGCCATGCCTCATTCCTTCTCTACCACTTCCTTAGCCAAGTAGCCATGGAGGAATACATGAAGTCCAACACCATCGTCATGTTGTTGGAGCAATTGGTGGAATGGGCCACTCCGAGGTGGCAAAAACAACTATCTTTGCTTCAATTGGGCTATGTGATGCTCGAGCGGGGGGAGGGGGGGGGGGCAAGTTCAAGGATGCCCTAAAATGGTTGAAGTTGTCATCTTCGAGGGCCATGCCTGCTCCCTCGTGGGTGTTGCAAGAGCCAACATCAAGAAGGGGCACAGGTACTCCGCCTACAAGCTGATGGACAAGCTCATCAATGGCTCCAATCCTTCAGTAGTGTGGATGCACCAAGATAAGTCACTCTACAACCTTGGCAAGGAGAAGATGACCGAGATACAGTTCGCCATTGAGCTCAATACCACCCTTTTTTTTTAATTAAAAGAGCATTTTATTCCAACAGGGAGAAAAACCTCTATGTTAGAAGGGGGCTAGCCAAACCTTCTAGCATAGAATTACAAAAGCTCCAAAGAAATTACAAGTAATTCAAAAATAAAAAGACACATCTATATAGGCTTTTTACAAATGATTTACATCTTTCACATGTAAATATAAGAAGACTCTTTTAAGCTCCATCTCTAGCTATGATTTTGGTTGAAACTTAATGCTGTTTAGTCATTCGAAATCTCCATGGCATTCACCATCCCATAGCTCCATCACAAAGATCGTTAAAATAATAACAACAATTCATATCAGCCTTCCAATTAGCTCAGCCATTCCAACAGCATTACCAGAATTTTAATCTCCTTAGTCAAAATTCAAATATAGCAGCCATGTGTCACATTGTGTATCCGCCTTTCGCACCCGATGTTCACTTTAAGCAAGTGACCAGCCATAAATGGATTTGACATGTCTTTACCGTAGCCGTTACTACGGACTAGATAGACCAAAGATGGATCTATTCACCCTATTAGGCTTTTTGGCAAAGCCTCAGCCAAAAACGGATTTGATTTGTCTTTACCGCAGCCGTTTGCTATGGACTAGATGGATCATTTATGACACATCCATTCACCACTTTAAAGTCCTTTGAATAGACTTTACCAACAATAAAAAGCCTCAAGGTCCTTTGGCACGTTTGGCACAATTCTTCTAAAAGCTTCCAGAACATTTTCTGAAGCCTGCAGTAATAGCCTAGTAAAGTATATAATCACCTAGCAGCAGCGAGCATCACCTTACCAGCTTGAGACACATCCAGCGCCCCAAACAACAGAAGGAAGACAACATTTATGATATAGCCATCTAATTCCAATTTGGCACAGCCATCTGCAAAACTGAAAAAACAGTAAAGGATCCTAAATTTCAATTCACAGGGTCTCCAGCCTGAAACCATAACAAAAACACAGCAAAACTCCAGACTAACTCTAATGTAGATTGACATTGCATCATAAATTCAGCACAACATCTGAAAACTCTATAATCTGACCCCCCCTGCAGCACTGAACTGAATAGAGCAACCTTTCATCCTTCAATTGATACATCCATTTTTGACAGCATATATAAATCCCCAGCGTGCTGCCAGTTTATCTTTAGAATCAAGAGCACAGATCATATAAGCTGACACATTATTTGTAGTAACAACTCAATAAAACAAAATCTCCTGAATCTCAACTCAGAATCAGCAAAACCAATGATACACAGAAAAAGACATTCAAGAATTCAAAAAATTTACCCTTCAGAGCACAATTAATAATATCATGTAGGTCAATACTCAGGAATATACAGTCTCTGCTCTCTGCACAACATCCTTAAACCATATCACAGCAACCAAAGGAAATCAGTTCAAAGTTCACACCATAATAGAAATTCCAACAGAACCCTATAATGTTTTCCGATCCAATCTGATGTAAGGAATGCCCAACCTATCAAGCTTACATATACCATGCAATTCTTTTCCCATGTCTTCCTTCAATAGCACTCTTTCCCCTTGTACATTAAATGCCTGATTAGCCAAAAAATCAGCAGCGACATTTGCTTCTCTATACACATGAGAACAAAATACTTAATGTTTCGCCACAAGCGTTCTAATTTTCAAAATTATCTTCCTATACTCCTAACACATAGACGAAGACTGTAAAATCTTCAAAAACACCAAGGAATCCGATTCTAATCAAACCGGAAGCAAATTATAAGCTACACATAATTCAAGACCTACTTGAATAGCAAAAAGCTCAGCCTTCACATTAGATGAAGAACCTAAAGTGCCATACTTTGCCATAAGAAAATCTCCTGCATGATTTCGAATTATAACCCCATAAGAAGATAAACCAGGGTTCCCTTGCGAACATCCATCAGTGTTTTAATTTGTAACCTCCTGAATTAGGCCTCTTCCAATACACCATAGTTATTGTGGTTCTAGTTATATCTTTAACCGATAATCCCCAGCTTCTAGCAACTGATGTATATCTCTTCCAATGCTTTCCTTTAATGTTTCCTGCATTTTCCCCAAGCAAACAGTACTGGATTATGTTACTCTTAATTTTGTGCACTTTTTGTTTTAAGCCTTTATGTTTAGCCTCATTCCTAGCTAACCATAAAAACCATAGAATTATTGATGCAGTCTGGCCTCGATTGTTGTTTTGGTGTTGACACCGATTTAAGTTTAGGTTGATGACTATGATTATGTTTAAGTCCTGATCGAGGATTAGGCATGGTGTTGAAAATCCTAGTCTGGAGGGTTAGGTGTTGAAAATCCTAGTCTGGAGGGCTAGGTGTTGGAAAAGTCCTAATTCGGAAGGGTTGGATGAAAAGTCCTAGCTTGGAGGGCTAGGTGAAAAGTCCTAACTTGGAGGGTTAGGTGCAAATTCTCATCCTGGAGAATTAGGTGAAAAAGTCCTGGCTTGGAGGGTCAGGTGCCTAGCTTGGAGGGCTAGGTTGGATGATGTTCTAACTCGGAAGGGTTGGGTGAAAAGTCCTAGCTTGGAGGGCTAGGTGAAAAGTCCTAACTTGGAGGGTTAGGTGCAAATTCCCAACTTGGAGGGTTAGATGGAAAAATCCTTAGCTTGGAAGGCTAAGGAGGATGGAAACTTAGCTTGGAGGGCTAAGTTTAAGTTCCTGGATCGGTCTGGTGACCGATCAGGGAATCTGGCACGCTGCTCCAACGTGGATCGGTCGGGTGACCGATCCAGCAATGACTGATCGGTCTGGTGACCGATTAGGGAGCACACAGTGAGGTTGGGAACCAACTGTACTGCTCCTGATCGATCCGGTGACCGATCAGGGAGTACGTGTTTCACCCACTGCTTGGCTCCTGATCGGTCTGGTGACCGATCAGGGAGTAAACAGTGAGGTTGAGTTCCCCTGCTGATCTGCACCTGATCTGTCTGGTGATCGATCAGGATCACTGTGCAGATAGTTCTGGAGAACGATCCAGCTTCGCGGGTTTCTCACTAAGATCGATCAGGACGGTGCCTGATCGGTCTGATGATGATCTGATCGGACTGGTGACCGATCAGGAGAACCCCTGATCGGTCAGTTGACCGATCAGAAGGCTTAGGCTGAGAAACTCAGAAATCGCCCGATATAAGGGTGGATCGGTCCGGTGAACGATCCACGACCTGGGATCGGTCTGGTGATCGGTCCAGAAGAATCTCAAAGATATCGCGATTTCTGATTGAGCGTTGGGGATCGATCAGGACGGAGCCTGATCGGTCTGGAACCAGCCTGATCGGTCTGGTGACCGATCAGGAGGCTCTCTGATCGGTCAGGTGATCGATCACTTTAATTCAAATTGCACTGTCAGACGCTCTGATCGCGTCTGACCGTATCCGATTCGCTGCTGCTTACCTCTGATATTTGATTTGCTGTGTGATATACTGCTCTAACACTCTGATTAAGTTGCAGGTGACAGGGGAGGATTCAAACACTCAAGGAGAAGTCAATGGAGGCTTTCCTTGGAGAAGGTTTGTCCATTTCTCATCTCAGGTTGCAACGGCTGGAGCTGCAGGACTGAAACCGCTGACTGAAGCTTGGCTGAGGGAGCTCAGGAAGTTTAGTAAGGGTTCAGTGGTAGCTGGCATTGGCAGTGAGGCAGCTGGAGGCTACTGGAGATGAGGTCACTTGATGCTTAGTGGAGAAACAAAAGGGACGAGAGATAGCTTCGGTGAAGCAGAGTTCTAAATCTTGGGTTTTGAGTTCTTGCAGCCTGAAGTTCTCCACAAGTGCTTGCTGTGTTCTTGAAGTTTCCATCATTCTGAGCAAGCGATTGAGAAGCAATCATCCATTACTTGAGCTCTTGAAGGAGAGAACGAGAAGCTTGGAGTCCGACAGTGGGAAGACATGAAGAAGGGTTCTTGCGTGAGATCGCCACTGGGTGGAGCTCAGGGAAGCTTGCTGCGTTCTTGTCCGTGATAAGTGTTTGAGTAAGATCCTTCTTGTTATTTCTTTGTGCGTAAAGTCTATCTGTGATTGAAACACTGTGGAGAGGTTACTCCACCGAGAAGGAGGTTGCGTTTTATCCGGTGATCACCGGGGCTTGATCTGCCGACGATCAAGGGATCGCCCACCTTAAGGGCACGCCAAGGATTAGGGGCAAGTTATCCCCGAACCTTGTAAATCCTCCTTGTTAGCGATCTTGCTAGCTGTGTTTGGTTTGTTTGCCCGTTAGTTTTCTGCACACCTTGTTTTCTATTCTTTCCGCTGTGCTACTGATTTCTAAGTTGCAGAAACTTGCTAAGTGCCAAAGGTTGCATTGATTGGCTATATTCACCCCCCCTCTCTAGCCATCCCGTTTCCAACAAGTGGTATCAGAGCAAGGGGCTCTGTACACGGCTTATCATCCGAGAGTTTTCAACAAGATGGCGTTGAGAGAAGGCTTCTCCACCACCCGACCTCCATTCTTTGATGGCACCGACTTCCAATATTGGAGATCAAAGATGGAATACTATTTGAAGATGGATATCCATACTTGGTTCGCGGTGAAGGAGGGATTCACCCCTCCTAAGGATGATGAAGGAAAGGAACTTGAGTCATGGAGGTGGACTGGAACAAACAAGAAAAGTGAAGCCGACGCAAAGGTGGTTGTCACTCTAAATGTGGCATGAACAAAGACCAACTCATCAAGGTTGGTCCTTTCACAAGTGCAAAGGACTTGTGGAACAAACTCATTGAGCTCCATGAAGGCACCCGAGACTCTAGAATTGCAAAGAGGGACTTGTTCCTCAATCAACTTCAAAATCTCTCCATGAAGGAGAATGAGTTGGTAAGTGAGCTTCATAGCCGGTTCAAGGAAGTCCTCAATGGACTTCATTCAATTGATGAAAAGGTCGAGAATCGCGACCTTGTGAGGTATGTCTTGAAAGCATTTCCAAGGAATGCTTTGTGGTCATCCATGGTGGATGCCTACAAAGTATCCAAGGA
>JAGFNQ010001116.1:92717-128132 GCA_024364735.1 Boesenbergia rotunda
ATACTTGGTTCGCGGTGAAGGAGGGATTCACCCCTCCTAAGGATGATGAAGGAAGAGAACTTGAGTCATGGAGGTGGACTGCCGAACAAACACGAAAAAGTGAAGCCGACGCAAAGGCGGTTGTCACTCTACAATGTGGCATGAACAAAGACCAACTCATCAAGGTTGGTCCTTTCACAAGTGCAAAGGACTTGTGGAACAAACTCATTGAGCTCCATGAAGGCACCCGAGACTCTAGAATTGCAAAGAGGGACTTGTTCCTCAATCAACTTCAAAATCTCTCCATGAAGGAGAATGAGTTGGTAAGTGAGCTTCATAGCCGGTTCAAGGAAGTCCTCAATGGACTTCATTCAATTGATGAAAAGGTCGAGAATCGCGACCTTGTGAGGTATGTCTTGAAAGCATTTCCAAGGAATGCTTTGTGGTCATCCATGGTGGATGCCTACAAAGTATCCAAGGATATCTATTGTAAGTTAGATGATTATTTTGTGAGATGGAATTGCATGAAATGGCTAACAAAGGCCCCAAGGAGAAGGGGATTGCCTTAGTTGCAGGGGACCGAACCAACAAGAAGAAGAAGGAGAAGAAGAAGGAGAAGGAGTCTCTTCATCTTCATCCTCTTCCGAATCCGAGTCCGATTCCGAGGAAGATGGCAGCGGCTCTTCTTCCTCCGAGATGGCGAACTTTGTGCGAAGGATGATGCGAAGGGATCGACGCTTCAAGAGGGTAGAGGTAACTCTAGTGAATCCAAACTTGATAAGACTAATGCCTCTTGCTTTGAGTGTGGTAGGAAAGGGCATTTCAAGAATGAATGTCCAAAGCTTAAGAAGAAGGAAGAAATCCAAAAGAAAAGAAGAAATCCAAGAAGAAGAAGAAGGCCTTGAAGGCCACTTGGGATGAGTCATCCTCAAGCTCATCCGATGAAGAGAAGGAGGAGAAGAGCACAAGGCATGTGGCACTCATGGCTCTTGGAGAGGAGAGCAGTGATGAATCTTCAAGCTCCTCAAACGCGGCTTCATCATCTTCGGATGATGAAGAGGTAACTTCTCCCGAGCTTGAAAAGTGTTATAGAGCAATTGCATGTTTAACTAGTATGCTTAAGAAATCAAAGAATAAGGTTAAAGCATTGCAATTAGAAATTGATCAATTGAAGGCATCTAGAGATGATAATATTGATGATTTGCATGTTGATTGCTAGAAGATGAAATTAAATCTTTGAAACATGAGATTGTAAATTTGAAATCCTCTAAGGTTGAGGAAGTAAATGATTTGCATGATAACTTGTTAGTAGAGGAAAATCAATCTTTGAAGAGTGAAGTTGAGAAGCTCAAGAATATTCTTGGGAAATTCTCAACTAGCTCTAAGACCTTAGACATGATCCTAAATGCCCAAAGGGCAGTTTACAATAGGGCCGGTATTGGTTACCGACCCAAAGAACCCTCATTTGTGTCTCTCATATCTAGGACTGAGATGAGACAATCTAGGACACCCAAAACTCAAAAGAAAGTTGTCAAAGCATGGGTGCCTAAGTCATGTTTAGTTGATGCTTTAGGTCCCAAGGTTTGGGTACCTAAAACTTCTATTTTTCGAATTGTGTAGGTTATGATTAAGAGGGAGCATCTATCAACTTGGTTCGTTGATAGTGGATGCTCCAAACACATGACCGGGGATAGATCATTGTTTACCACACTTCATAAGAAAAGTAGAGGTAATGTATCATTTGGTAACAATGGTAGTCTTAAAGTCATAGGAATAGGAGACATTCAAATATCCGAATGTCTTAGAATTTCAAATATCCTTCTAATCAAGGGGATGAAATTTAATCTCCTAAGTGTCAGTCAACTGTGTGACACGGGTTACACAATTGATTTCCAACCAAGTCAATGTCTAGTTAGACACAATGACACCTTGGACACAGTACTAGTAGGAACAAGAGTAGACAATATTTATCAAGTTTCATTTAAAAGTGCTACTAATGTTTCTGCTAAGTGTTTCATGTCAAAAGAAGAGGAGTCCACCCTTTGGCACCGGAGATTAGCTCATGTGAACATGAAGAACATCCGGAAGTTGGCCAACAAAGGACTAGTCTGTGGCTTACCGAGAATCAAGTATGAAAAAGACAAACTTTGTGATGCATCTCAAATGGGTAAGCAAACAAAATCTACACATAAAGGTAAAAGCGCTGTAAGTACATCCAATGCTCTAGATTTACTTCATATGGATCTATTTGATTGTAGTACCATCATATCATTGAATGGAAGTAGATATTGCTTTGTGATCATTGATGATTTCACTAGATACACATGGACTTACTTTTTAAAATATAAGGACCAAACCTTAGATATTTTCATTTCTTTTTGTAGAAGAGTTGAAAATGAAAAATCATTAACCATTAAGATAATTAGAAGTGATCATGGAGGTGAATTTCAAAATCAAAGGTTTTTAGAGTTTTATCAAGATAGAGGTTATAAGCATGAGTTCTCTACTCCTAGAACACCACAACAAAATGGTGTTGTAGAGAGGAAGAACTGTGTACTTCAAGAAGCTGCACGAAGCATGCTCAATGAGTACTCACTCCCGAGTTACTTGTGGGCCGAAGCTGTAAATACAGCTTGCTATGTGCAAAACAGAGTCCTCATTCATAGGTTTCTAGGAAAGACTCCCCATGAACTTTGGTTTGGGAAACCACCTACGGTTAAACACCTTAGGGTGTTTGGTTGTAAGGTGTTCATTCTAAACACCAAGGACCACCTTGGAAAGTTCACGGCAAAGGCTGATGAAGGGATACTAGTCGGGTACTCCCTCGTTAGCAAAGCCTACCGAGTCTACAATAAGAAGTCTAGATTAGTTGAAGAGTCTTCTGATGTGATTTTTGAAGAAATTCCAAAGTCAAGTGACCAATCAGAAAATATAGAAGGAGTTCAACACAAACTTAGAAGACTAAGTTTGAATGAAACTCCAAGTATTGTTGATGGTAATGAGTCTGATGACGGTGAACCTAGACAACACATTGATCAGCCGGATCCTGAGGCTGAACTTGTGTCTGGTGAACCCGCTCAAGAAGCACCACCAACACCAAGGCAAACTAGATTAGCCTCTAGTCATCCCCAAGACCAAATTGTTGGAGACATCCATCAGGGAGTTAGAACTAGATCATTCTTCCGGAATGAGGCTAATGAAGTTGCCCTAATTTTCGAAGATGAACTTAGGAAAATTGATGAAGCATTAAGTGATCCCGATTGGATCATTGCAATGCAAGATGAACTAGGTCAATTTGAAAGGAGTCAAGTTTGGGACTTAGTCCCTAGACCCAAGAAGACCTCCATTATTGGAACCAAATGGGTCTTCAAGAATAAATTGAACCATAAGGGAGAAATCATTAGAAACAAGGCACGCTTGGTAGCCAAGGGATACAGTCAAGTTGAAGGCCTTGATTATGATGAGACCTATGCTCCCGTGGCACGATTAGAGTCCATCCGATTGATGCTTGCATTTGCAGCACATTGTGGTTTCAAATTATATCAAATGGACGTCAAATCGGTCTTTCTAAATGGTTTAATTAGGGAAGAAGTCTACGTCGAACAACCACCGGGGTTTGAGAGTACCGAATTTCTAAACCACGTGTTCAAACTCAAAAAGGCACTGTATGGCCTTAAACAAGCACCCCGGGCTTGGTATGAGTGGTTGTTGACATTCCTAGTTGAGAAGGGTTTCGTTAGAGGCCAAATAGACCCTACACTATTTCTACGAAGGGATAGTGACAATATATTTGTAGCCCAAGTATATGTCGATGACATAATCTGTGGCTCAAATAATAAGGGCTATTTAAATGAGTTCATTGGACACATGGAGAGTGAGTTTGAAATGAGTCTAGTGGGAGAGTTGACTTTCTTCCTTGGACTTGAAATCAAGCAAACTCGCGATGGTATCCATGTGCACCAATCAAAGTATACACAAGAAATGCTTCGGAAATTCAATATGAGTGATTCAAAAGAGGTAACCACTCCCATGGCGACAAACACAAGATTAGACAATGATGAGAGTGGTAAACCCGTTGATTTAACTCAATATCGAAGTATGATAGGTAGTCTGCTATACCTTACAGCTAGTCGACCTGATATACTATTTGCTGTAGGTATGTGCGCTAGGTATCAAGTTTGTGCCAAGGAATCCCACTTAATCGCTGTTAAGCAGATTTTGAGATATCTCAAGGGCACAATTGGTGTAGGTCTTTGGTACCCCCGTACCGAATCTTTTGATTTGATTGGCTACACGGATTCCGACTACGCTGGATGTAAGTTGGACCGGAAGAGCACAAGTGGGGGTTGCCAATTCTTAGGCTCGTCCTTAGTAAGTTGGTCAAGTCGGAAGCAACATTGTGTTGCTCTCTCCACGACCGAGGCAGAACATATCGCCATGGGAGAGAGTGTATCACAATTGTTTTGGATGATACATACTTTAGAGGACTATGGATTGAGTTATAAGGGTGTGCAAGTGTTATGTGATAACATAAACACAATTAACTTAACCAAAAATCCAGTCCATCATTCTAGGACCAAACATATTGAGGTGCGTCATCACTTCATTAGAGATCATGTAGCTAGGGGAGATATTGTACTCTCACATGTAGAGTCCAAGTCAAACCTAGCTGACATCTTCACTAAACCACTCCCCGAAAATGAGTTTAGTTTCCTAAGACGGGAGTTGGGAATGTGTCGTGCTTCATAGGGTTGAATTGTATTCAAAATCCTTCATGATTATTTCGAAAATGTTGGGAAACATTTGGGTAACTTTGGGAACATCTCACACAAACTATAAGGTTTACCAAAACGTTTTTGCTTGCTAGAAATGGGGTGAGATGTTAGGTTCAACTAAATTTCTCAAAATGTCATTGCATCCCTTGAGAAATTAAGTTGACGAGATAATAATCATGGTGGTGACCAAGTATGGGGAAAACCATTGCATAACATATGTGTATATGGCTCCATGATCATACTTGGACATTCCAATCAAGGAAACTTGATTAGAACATTGGATTTGATACAAACTTAGTTGAAATTGCTTGAGTGATTGTTGATTGAGTTTAACTCCATTTAGATGGATCAAAGTGATTATGGAACCTATAAGGACTTTTGATCCTTGTTCAGGGATCAATTCTAGTCATGAGATCATGTCCAAGTTCGATAAACTTCACCAGATCTCGTTGGAAAGTTTCAGAAATTCTGAAACTGAACATTTAAGTTCGTATCAGGGAGTATCAGGAACCCTGATCGGTCACCGGACCGATCAGGCATAGGGCTGATCGGTCTCTGGACCGATCTGGCTCCCTCTTGCATTGATCGGTCCACAGACCGATTAGAGGGCTAATAGTGACTTTCCGAATCTTTGACCAAGTATTCTGAGCTAGCCTGGATCGGTCCCCGGACCGATCTGGCACCCTATGGAGATCGGTCCACAGACCGATCAGGGGGCTCCCAGGTTTTTCTTCGGACCCTACTGTCCATGCCCTGATCGATCAGACGACCGATCAGGAGCGCGCCTGATCGGTCACTAGACCGATCAGGACCAGGTCAGTCCGATCAGGCTATAGCCTGATCAGTCTGGGCTCAATCAGATCTAACGGTGATCCGTTCAAATGCATTAAATTTTGGTTGGTGGACCGATCCACCAACCGATTAACTTCGCGAAAACTTACCATTGCCGAACCCTAGCGCCGAGGCCTCCCATTTGCTCAACCCTGTGCGAGAGCTTTTCCCACCCTCGTCTTCTGTTCGTGAGTGTGCGGTGCTAAGGAGTCTTCTCCAAGCCCTGGTTTTTCTTCCTGCGTCCTGCGTCTCTCTCTCGCCGAAGGACCTCGCGATCATCTCTTGCGCGAGTCCCTCTTTGCGCAAGCTTGTTCCTCCGATCTAAGCATCTCTTCAATGGCACCAAAGTATGTTTTTGGCTTCGTTTTACCGTTCAATCAGTTCATCAAACTATGTTTTGAAGCTAATCATGTTTTGGTCTTGTTCTTGCTGTTGTGCCGTGACCCTTGTGTTATTGCCGTGACCTTACTTTGCCGTGACCTTACTTTCTCATCTTATGTCAATGATCAAACCCTAAACCAAATGTGTCTTTTGATCATTGTATCATGGTTGCATTCTCTGATTGGGTCTTACCTTTGATGATCAATTCTTGAATTTTTGATTCAACCTATGTCCATCCTGATCAATCGATTCAAACCGTGTGTACTTCCCTTGTTAAATCATGTTTGTATGATCAATGATTCAAACTGTGTGTCTTGATCATTTCAATTCTCTAGAAAATCTTCTAAAGGAAAGGATGCTGTTGAGGGCGGCTCTAGGGGGAAAGCCCCTGCTACATCTGGGCCCTCCAGAAGGCCACAGCCTTCTTCTAGCTCCCGGTTCCCAAATGCGGCCTGTGAATAGGCCTTTCAAGCAAGGACCTTCAAACTATTACCATGTCGATCGATTGATGTTCCTTTCCTAACTGAGTACTGCTCCTCTGTCATGGAGATTGTCACTTACTACAATCTGGGTTTTCTTCTTTCCTTGGAATGGACCATAAATTACGACCTAGTCTCTGAATTCTACAACAACCTACAACAAGGTCCTCAAGGGGGTTTCGAGTTCACTACTCGTGTCGGGAAAATGAACCTTGATTTTTCATATGAGATTTTAGCCGAATACTTAGGTGGTCAACGATCACCTAACCTCTATTCGATTTATCCAGAGCTCCCTGATCCTCTGCTGGCCCCGTTCGCAGATGTTACCCCCGATTCTATCTATCAGCACTTCTTTGGTCATCCTCGCCCTGCCGGGCTTGATGAGTTGGGTCAAGATTTTCCTACTTTTGCAGCCCTCCACCTTGCTCCAGTTGACTACGTCCTTTCCAAGATAATCACAAATTGCCTCTTACCCATCACTTCTAAGCCTTTGACCGAGATCCAACCCTATCACTGCCTTATGCTCTATGGCATGCATCGCCAGATGGACTTTGACATCATGGAGAGCATTTTCCAGTCCATCTTATCATATCGTGAGCCGAGTCGTCGCACGGTCTACATGCCCTTTGGTCATATCATCACTGACTGGCTTATGTCAGTTGGAGTTGATGTTACCAAAGGCAGGACCATGCCCATGGTCAAACAAGATTGTCGCCTGGGTCGACGCGCTTTTGCCAAGTCTGGCATTATTATTCAAGAGCGCGATGGGGCGTTGGTGTGGAAGGATGGGCGAGGTCTCGGTGAGTTACCTGGCGGAGCACCACATTTTCAGGCACCACCCAATGTTGCTGCGCCTCATGAGGCCCATGTTGCTGGCGATGATTACAACGAGCCGGATCCAGATCTGCGCTGGCAGATCTCAGAGCTGGATCAGACAGTACAGGAGATGGTTCAGTTGAGGGTGACAGATCGCGAGGAGTTTCGGTCAGGTTTTCGATCCATCGATTGCCGCCTAACCAGGATCGAGATCGAGGTCTCAGGGACCCGTACACTCCAGCAGACATGGTATGATGAGTGGCACAGCCACACATTTCCAGGAGGTGCACCTTCTTCGAGTACTACACCAGGGTCCGTTGCTCCTACTGATACCACGATGGATGATCTCGTAGACGATGACGACCCTCCCGTTGATGTCTGAGCCTGGATGCTTCTTACTTTTCTCTGTGGTCTGTATGGATGTTTTGTGTGACTTGTGGGATGTATGCCTTGCGACTTGACTATTGTGGCCTTGTGCCACACGTATCTTCTTTTGATGCATGTGTCCTGCATCTTGCTACTTTTCTGATGTTTACGCTTTGACTTGTCTAACTTTACCTCACATGCTTATCTAATCTTAGTATGTCTATTGTTGATGCCATGATTGTTTATATGAGTTTTATCTGCATGTTTGCTACATTGCCATGTTCATGCTTATAATGCCATGTCTAGTTGATACATATGACTGTCATGACATGCTTTGTGAGTTGTTCATGACATGCTTTGTGAGTTGTTACTTCCTGTTCGTATGATGCATGTGATTGCTATATCTTGCTCTATCTTTTTCACATGTGTTCATATGGTTATTCTACAACCTATCACATCTTTGTTGATTTGGGATACCCCTAGGGTTGAGGGGGAGTTTGGTTTAGACTTAACAGCCCTTCTAGACCCCTTTTCGGTGTTCGACAAAGGGGGAGAGTGTGGTTGGTTAAGTTTAGGTTGATCATGTTGTAGGGGGAGGATCCTGATTCCCCTATGATTCTGGATTTGAGGAAATGGATTGAGAATCCCTAAACTTAGATCGGGTTGTCAAACAACAAAAAGGGGGAGATTGTTGATGCAGTCTGGCCTTGATTGTTGTTTTGGTGTTGACACCGATTTAAGTTTATGTTGATGACTATGATTATGTTTAAGTCCTGATCGAGGATTAGGCATGGTTTGAAAAATCCTAGCCTGGAGGGTTAGGTGTTAAAAATCCTAGTCTGGAGGGCTAGGTGTTGGAAAAGTCCTAATTCGGAAGGGTTGGGTGAAAAGTCCTAGCTTGGAGGGCTAGGTGAAAAGTCCTAACTTGGAGGGTTAGGTGCAAATTCCCATCCTGGAGAATTAGGTGAAAAAGTCTTGGCTTGGAGGGCCAGGTGCCTAGCTTGGAGGGCTAGGTTGGATGATGTTCTAACTCGGAAGGGTTGGGTGAAAAGTCCTAGCTTGGAGGGCTAGGTGAAAAGTCCTAACTTGGAGGGTTAGGTGCAAATTCCCAACTTGGAGAGTTAGATGAAAAAATCCTTAGCTTGGAGGGCTAAGGTGGATGGAAATTTAGCTTGGAGGGCTAAGTTTAAGTCCCAGGATCGGTCTGGTGACCGATCAAGGAATCTGGCACGCTGCTCCAACATGGATCGGTCGGGTGACCAATCCAGCAATGATTGATCGGTCTGGTGACCGATCAGGGAGCACACAGTGAGGTTAGGAACCTACTGTACTGCTCCTGATCGATCCGGTGACCGATCAGGGAGTGCGTGTTTCACCCACTGCTTGGCTCCTGATCGGTCTGGTGACCGATCAGGGAGCAAACAGTGAGGTTGAGTTCCCCTGTTGATCTGCACCTGATCGGTCTGGTGACCGATCAAGATCACTGTGCAGATTGTTTTGGAGAACGATCCAGCTTTGCGGGTTTCTCACTAAGATCGATCAGGATGGTGCCTGATCGGTCTGGTGATGATCTGATCGGACTGGTGATCGATCAGGAGAACCCCTGATCGGTCAGTTGACCGATCAGAAGGCTTAGGCTGAGAAACTCAGAAATCGCCCGATATAAGGGTGGATCGGTCCGGTGAACGATCCACGACCTGGGATCGGTCTGGTGATCGGTCCAGAAGAATCTCAAAGAAATCGCGATTTCTGATTGAGCGTTGGGGATCGATCAGGACGAAGCCTGATCGGTCTGGACCCAGCCTGATCGGTATGGTGACCGATCAGGAGACTCTCTGATCGGTCAGGTGACCGATCACTTTAATTCAAATTGTACTGTCAGACGCTCTGATCGCGTCTGACCATATCCGATTCGCTGCTACTTGCCTTTGATATTTGATTTGCTGTGTGATATACTGCTCTAACAGTCTGATTAAGCTACAAGTGACAGGGGAGGATTCAAACACTCAAGGAGAAGTCAATGGAGGCTTTCCTTGGAGCAGGTTTGTCCATTTCTCATCTCAGGTTGCAATGGCTAGAGCTGCAGGACTGAAACCGCTGACTGAAGCTTGGCTGAGGGAGCTCAGGAAGTTCAGTAAGGGTTCAGTGGTAGCTGGCGTTGGCAGTGAGGTAGCTGGAGGCTGCTGGAGATGAGGTCACTTGATGCTTAGTGGAGAAACAAAAGGGACGAGAGACAACTTCGTGAAGCAGAGTTTTAACGCTTGGGTTTTGAGTTCTTGCCACCTGAAGTTCTCCACGAGTGCTTGCTATGTTCTTGTAGTTTCATCATTCTGAGCAAGCGATTGAGAAGCAATCATCCATTACTTGAGCGCTTGAAGGAGAGAACGAGAAGCTTGGAGTCCGACAGTGGGAAGACACGAAGAAGGGTTCTTGCGTGAGATCGCCACTGGGTGGAGCTCAGGGAAGCTTGCTGCGTTCTTGTCCGTGATAAGTGTTTGAGTAAGATCCTTCTTGTTGTTTCTTTGTGCTTAAACTCTATCTGTGATTGAAACACTGTGGAGAGGTTACTCCACCGAGAAGGAGGTTGCTTTTATCCGGTGATCACCGGGGCTTGATCTGCCGACGATCAAGGGATCGCCCACCTTAAGGGCACGCCATGGAGTAGGGGCAAGTTATCCCCGAACCTTGTAAATCCTCCTTGTTAGCGATCTTGCTAACTGTGTTTGGTTTGTTTGCGCGTTAGTTTTCTACACACCTTGTTTTCTATTCTTTCCGCTGTGCTACTGATTTCTAAGTTACAGAAACTTGCTAAGTGCCAAAGGTTGCATTGATTGGCTATATTCACCCCCCCCCCCCTCTCTAGCCATCCCGTTTCCAACAGCTCCTACGTGCTTGGCAGCCTACAATCTGGATATGAGGGCCTCATATTCTGCCTCACTATTCGTGGCCTGATACTCCAGCCGGACTGACAAGTGCATCTGCTCTCCTTTCGGGGAGATCATCAGGATACCGATCCCACTGCCCGACCGAGCTGCTGAGCCATCCACATAGATCTACCACGCTTCTTCAACCTCGTCCGCATGCAACTCACTTAGGAAATCAACAAGGGCCTAAGCCTTGATGGCAGACCGAGGTTGGTACTAAATGTCGTACTCGCTCAGCTCAGCGGTCCATTTGATCAGTCGCCCAGATGCTTCAGGGTTAGAGGCTTCTCAGCCCAAGTTGTTGTTCGTCAACACCACTATGGGGTGCGCCAAGAAGTAAGGTCGGAGTCTCCGAGTGCCCAACAACAACACATACATCAATCTCTCGAGTGTCGTATAACGACACTTGGCTCCCTTTAGCAGATGGGCAAAGAAATACACTGGATGCTGTTCGGTTGCTTCCTGTTTGACTAAGACCAGGCTAACCGAGTCAGCTGATGCAGCCAGATAAACATACAGGACTTCTCCGATCTCTGGCTTGGCTAACATAGGCAGCTCAGCGAGATAAGCCTTCAATTCTTCAAACGCCTTGTCACAGTCGGCGTCCCACTAGAATTTGGTGGCCTTGCGGAGGGTTTTGAAGAAAGGCAACCCTCGCTCGGCCGATCGGGAGATGAACCGGGACAAAGTCGTGATTTGCCCAGTGAGCCGCTGCGCTTCTCGGAGATTTCGGGGGGGGGGGCATTTCTAGCAACGCTTTGACCTTGCTGGGGTTGGCCTCGATGCCCCGCTCGGTCACGATGTTCCCCAGAAATTTTCCACCCCGGGCGCCGAAGAGACACTTGGTTGGGTTCAGTTTAAGCCTGTATCTCCGCACCGTCTGACATGTCTCCTCGACATCCGGTACCAAGTCCTCAGCTCGGGTGGACTTGATGAGGATGTCGTCCACGTACACTTCAACATTTCTTCCAATCTGGGATCGGAAGACTTTATTCATCATGCGCTGGTAGGTGGCTCCAGCATTCTTTAGCCTGGACGGCATAACGGTGTAACAGTAGATACCATCCGCCATGATGAAGCAGACCTTCTCCTGATCTTCGACGGCTAGGGGTACTTGATGATACCCATGGTACGCGTCTAGCATGGAGATGAACTCGCTGCCAGCTGTCGAGTCCACCATCTGGTCGATCCGAGGCAAGGGATAGCAATCCTTCGGGTAGGCCCTGTTGAGGTCCCGAAAGTCAATGCAGATCTGCCACTTATTGTCTGGCTTGGGTACCAACACCACATTGGCTAGCTAGGCTGGGAATTGCACCTCCCGGATGTGCTCAGCTTCCAGCAGCTTCTCGACTTCAGCCCGGATCGCTTTATTTTGCTCGGTGTTGTAGTCCTGTTTCCTCTGCTTCATGGGTCGAGCGTGGGGGTGCGCATGGAGGCGGTGCTCCGCCACCTCCGGTCGGATGCCTTTCAGTTCTTTGACTGACCAGGCGAAAACGTCTTGGTTCCGAGCCAAGCACTCCAGCAGGGGCTTCTTCAGCTCCTCGGGCATCCCTGCTGCGACCTTGACTCTGGATTCCTCCGGATCTGGAAGGAGCTGCACCTCCTCCTTATCTTCATGCAACTCTGACCAAGGGGAGGCTTAAACTATGTTGCAATTGGGGAAGGGGCGTGAAGCCTTGCGACTCTCTACCTGGACGTTGTCCACATAGCATCTACAGGCCACCCTTTGGTCGCCCTTAACTTCTCCCACGTTGTCCCTGACCGGGAACTTAACCTTCAGGTAAAAGGCGGAGGCGACGACCCAGAATTCGTTGAGGGCCAGTCGACCTAAAATGGTGTTGTAGGACAAAGGAGCGTCCATAACCAAGAAGGTGGACCATCGAGTCCTCTTCAATGGCTCCTCACCTAAGGAAACGGCCAGCCGGATCTGACCAATAGGCTGCACCTGGTTCCCCGTGAACTCGAACAACGGGGTTACTACCAGGTCCAGCTGGGACCTCTCGATCTAGAGCTGGTCGGACGCTCTCTTGTAGAGTATGTTGACCGAGCTGCCAGTGTCCACTATGGTGCGGTGGACTTGATAGTTGGCGATGACGACTGTAATAACCAACGCATCATTGTGTGGGACCTCCAGCCCCTGCAGGTCCTGAGGCCCAAAACTGATATGGGGCTCCTCTGCCTGGGTCGCGCTGGTGCCGACCTGGTGAATCTCTAGCCGGCGCACCTGCACCTTCCTGGCGCGGTTGGAGTCTCCTCCCGTAGGTCCGCCCGAGATGACATTCATGCCTCCTCGGACGACATTCTACTGGTTGGCCTGCTCCTCCTCCATCTCCTCTTCCCCAGCCCGGTTCCCCTGAGGGAAAAGATTACGGGCAGCTAGGGGGTTTCCTCGTAGCTTCTCGACCGCTGGGTCAACATTTGGGCCACCCCGGCCTGCACCGCATCCGGGAGGTGTTTGTCATCCTCGTCCCCCAGGAGCGGGGGCTCAACCTCGACCAGCATGGCGACACTCCTCGGTGGCGTGGCTGTGGCTATGATGGAAGGTGTAGTATGGCCGCCACTGGGCGGGGAAACACCCTTGGGTCACCTGCTATACATGCCACCGCTCCACACCTGCAAATAGGCCCATGCGGGGGCCTAGCATTCTGCACGGGGTTTAGAGGTGCTGGGGCGGCCGACTCTTTCTTGCGAGCGACCTGCGCTTTCTCCACATTGATATATTTGACAGTCTTGCCGAGAAGGCTGTCGAAGTCCTTTGGGGGCTTCATGATCAGTGAGCGAAAAAACTCCCCATCTTGCAAACCCTGGGAGAAAGCACTAACCATGACCTCAGGCGTGGTGGTCGGCACATCTATCGCCACGCCATTGAACCTTCTGATGTAGGCCCAGAGGGTTCCCTTCGGGCCTTGCTTCAGGGCGAACAGATTAAGGCTCGTTCTGTGGGGCTGGCGACTGCTAGCAAAGTGCTGCAGGAATACTCTTTTGAGCTCCTCGAAGATCGTGATCGACCCCTCGGGGAGTCGGTCAAACCATCTCTGGGTTGTGCCAGAGAGGGTCGTCAGGAAGGCTCGACACTTGACGCCTTCCGGGTATTGATGAAGCAGAGCCGCGCTCTCGAACTTCATCAAGTGTTCCACCGGATCCGTGGCCCCCGCATACTCGGGGATGGTAAAGAAGCGAAGGTGACGGGGAACTGGGCCCTCCAAAACCCAGAGGGCAAAGGGACTGCGTACCAGGACAGCTGAAGCAGGGCCAGCTGGGGCCTTTTCCTTGTCTAGCCGCCTTCCACGCACCGGGTTGGACACTGAGGCTTCTGCTGACGTAGAGTGGGCCTCGTCGCCTTGGCCTCGGGGGACGACTGCAGGGGGAGGTGCAGAGCCGCCCTCAGGTCAAGCGGGCCTTCCTTGCCCTCCAGAAGGCCTACGGGCCACTGGCTCTGGGCCCTGAGGCCCTTGACTAGCCGCTTGTGAGGGCCTTTGAGAAGCCCTCTGCTGAGCTCGCGTAGCCATTAGGACCTCGTACTCCTCGCGGGAGACCTCCAGCACTAACGGGTTGGGGTCTACCATCTTCGCTTTCGATCAGGCTGCTGGTGTCCCTCCTTCTAGGGCCAAATTTGATCCTGTCGCGAAGCGAGTTGGACGCCCTTACAGCTGGATGGGCCTCCGGGAAGCGCGAGATTGCCGAAGTGGTCTACTGAGCTGGATCGCCTATAGCCTGCGAGATAGAGACTGTTAGAACCCGCCGGGAAAAGTCCCTGGCCAGGTACTCCGACAGTCAAGTCAGTATTCGATGGTGGCAGCAGAAAGCAATAGAACAGTATGGAATTGCACTATTACACGTACCTGAGAGATGCGGAGTGTGGAGGCTTATATAGTGGGGGAAGCTGATAGCTCCTGCCCGCCTGCCACCTACTGCCATATAGCGAGGATAAGGTGATGCATGTCCAGAGGTGGCAGGATAAAGTTGTTGGAACCCGGATGGCTAGAGAGGGGGGGTGAATATAGCCAAACACTTGGACTTTAAGCTTTTCAAAATTTTGCACTTAGATTTGTTAGTAGCACAGCGGAAGTAGCAAACACAGAGTATACAGAAAAGCAAAAAACGAAAGCAAACTAACACAACTAGCAAGATCGCTAACAAAGAGAGTTTACAAGGTTCGGGGATAACTTGCCCCTACTCCTTGGCGTGCCCGTAAGGTGGGCGATCCCTTGATCGTCGGCAGATCAAGCCTCGGTGAACACAGGATAGAAAGCAACCTCCTTCTCGGAGGAGAAACCTCTCCACAGCGTTTCAATCACAGATATAGGTTTAAGCACAATGAAACACAAGAAAGATCTTACTTAGCACTAGCAAAGACAAGAACACAGCAAGCTTCCTCCTGAGCTCCACCCAGCGACGATCTCACGCAAGAACCCTTTCCCCGTGTCTTCTCGCTGTTGGACTCGAAGTCTCTTATTCTTTCCTCTAAGTGCTTAAGCAAGGGATGGTTGCTTCAAGATTGCAGTAGCTTGCTCAAGGTGATGGAACTTCAGAACACGCAAGCAAGTTGTGGAGAACACAAAGGCACAGTAAGAACTCAAGCAGCAGAACTCTACTTAGCCAACTCTCCTCCGCTCCTTTTGTTCCTTGATAAGTACCATTTTGTTGATTATTTTAATTGCTAAAATCCATGTTTGACCCATGTTTTACTTGCTTAATTGTGATTTTACCCTAGGTTTTAGAACTTACCTTTATTTTGGACTTAATTGCAAATTTACACATATTTGGATTATTTGGCCACTAAATTTTTGATCTATTTTTGTAGGCATGAAAGGTTCATGGACCTAGGGCATATTGGGTCAAACTTGAGTCGGAAGTGACCCGGATCGAGTTATCAAGATTAGGATTAAATCTGGGTCGTCCGTTTCAAAAGCGGCTAGATCTGAGCCATCCAGGACCATCTGAAGCAATCCGAGCTAGGGTTAGGGTTGATCAAGCACTTTGATCAAGATCTGAAGGTTTCATCCCAATCAGAGCTCAATCAACCGTTGGATCAAGCTCGGAGGGCTCTAGATTGTCCATTCAAAGATTAGGTTGATCTGGACCATCCGTTGCAAATCTGGAGGATCCGAGCTACCACGAGGCAGATCCTGACCCCAGATCATCATCATCAAATTTTGGATCAAATCAGAGCAAGATCAGCCATTGGATTTTCTCAATTCAATCTGGACCGTCCATTGTTAACTATTTAATCAAACTTCACCGCAGCTCTTCAGCTCGTCGCGTCTCCCTCGCCGCAGCTCGTCTTCTTCAGTAGTTTAGTGATTTTCTTCATCGTTTCTTCAATTTCTTCGTTTGAAGGCGTGACCACCTCAATTTAAGGCTTATCCTTGAGTGACAGCAAGGATTTGGATTGAGGCTTAGCTTAATTGGCAAATTTTCAGTTATTAGCAGTAGATTTCGTTTCTGCCATTTCATTTCTTAATCTTGTATCAGATGATTCATTTTCTTGTATGGATCGTTTCCTTCTCAATTCAAGGCTCATCCTTGAGTGACAGCAAGGATTTCTTGAGCTGAGATGAGAGATTGAGGTTTAGTTAAATTCCGTTTGTAGCTGTAATTTCCGTTACTGCTTTAGTTTCGTTTCTGTTTTTGTTTCAGATTCGTTAACTTCGTTTATTGCATTGTTCCAGCTTAAATTAGGGTTCAATCTTCAAGTTGAGTAGTTTAGGAACCTGTCTAGTGGATAATTGTGTTTAATTTCAGTTAATTTCAGCTTAAATCCTTGCGTATCAGTGGCAGCTCGCGTATCAGCCCTGTTTCTGCCAATTCCAGCTAGTTCTGAATTTTTTTCAATCTATTTCGAATTCAATTCATTTCTGGTTTTAGTTCCTGAGATTTAAGTCGACATTTGGGTAGCTAATGAGTTTGATCAGTTTTGAATTTCAAATCCGCAGCTTTGTTCAGTTTTTCCCTGTTATGTATCAAGTCTTCATCATGCGTATCATGTTGTTTTCTTTGTGCATCAGTTTCCTTCCAACAATTGTTAGCTTAGCATTTCTGAATTCGTGTCAAGTAGTCATCAGTCATTCTTAAGTTTTTCTGAGTTAAAGATCAGTGTATCAATTCCAGCTTGTTGTTGTTTGTTTTGCATTTCAAACTGATGCTGAAATTCAGCATCAGATTCTGAATTCTGCCAACCTGTAATTCATCTATTTCAGTCTTGTTGCATGCGATGTTGTAGTTTTAGTATCAATTCTGAAGCTGTATCAATGGAGGCATGAGCTCATCTTCACCTTTTCTGAACATTAATTCAGTGTATGCGGATTAAACTGGATTGTTTGTTTAGGCAGTTTAATTGTTTCTGCAGTGCTGAATTTCCTGCAGTTCGTATCAAGTTTTTTGCACATGGGTTTTCTCCTTTTGGTATCAAATTGTTTGGTTCTGCAATTCTATTTGGCTTCACATCAGATTACTTGAAACTCTGCATTAGCCTATTAAAATTCTGCACTCCATATCAGCATTTGCTTTAATTCTGCACAGCAGTTTTAGGTGTGAGCTCTTGTGTTGTTTTCGGATTCGGAATTTAATTTGTTTGTTTCAAATCTATTCTCTTTACAACAGTTTATAAGCTTTTCGGCATTAATAGCAAGTTTCGACTCTACAATTAGGCTTTAAGTGTTTGGCAATAGCTTTAATCGAAAATTTCAGCCGAGTCCTAATTCACTTGCTTAGCATTTGTTTGCCTTGAATCAGATTTTGCTCTCCACATTAGGTTAAGTTGCAATTAAGCTCCAAATTGTTTGAGTTCATTTGTTAAGTTCCATGGTTGAGTTTTCCTTCATTTTCATTGTGTTTTCATCTCTGAATTACAACCCAAAACCCAATTACTTATTTGAACCCCAAAAACACAAACGACACATAACCCAAGCTCGAATCAAACACGACAACTAGCTCCGAGAAAAAAATACGACCTGTGGTCCATTTACTACGTTTTCATATTTTTGATTGCAAAAAGGATTTCCAGCATTTATTTATAAATATTCTAAATTCTGATGGTCCCACAATTCGTGACAACTTTAACCTAGTATTCCGGGTATCATCATTCCTCCACTGAGTATCAGGTGACACCATCTCCCTGCAGCCTCCAGCTGCTCACCGGCAACCACCAGCTACCACTGAGCTCCTCTGGACTACCTGAGCCTCCCTCAGACCAGCCCCAGACAGCAGCTTTAGCCAGCGCCAGTGCCCGTTGCAACCTGAGATGGAAAAACAGACAAACCTGCTCCAAGGAAAGGTCTCTATTGACTCTCCTTGAGTGTTTGAATCCTTCCCTGTCACCTGCAGCTTAATCAGAGTATTAGGACAATATATCAAGCAGCAAATCAAGCATCAGAGATGAAACACAGAGAATCGGATATGTTCAGACGCGATCAGAGCATCTGACAGTGCATTTTGAATTAAAGTGATCGGTCATCGGACCGATCAGTGAGCCTTCTGATCGGTCACCAGACCGATCAGGCTTCGTCCTGATCAGTCTCCAACGCTCAATCAGAAATCGCTATTTCTTTGGGACTCTCCTGGATCGATCACCAGACCGATCCCAGGTTGTGGATCGATCACCAGACCGATCCACCCCTTTATCGGGCAATTTCTGAGCTTCACAGTCCAAACCTCCTGATCGGTCACCGGACCGATCAGGGAGCCTCCTGATTGGTCACCAGACCGATCAGGTCATGACCAGACAGATCAGGCTCCGTCCTGATCGATCATAGAGAGGAACCTGCGACGCTAGATCGTTCTCCAGAACATTCTGCACAGTGATCCTGATCGGTCCACAGACAGATCAGGAGCAAATCAGCAAGGGAACTCAACCTCACTGTGTGCTCCCTGATCGGTCACCAGACCGATCATGAGCCAAACAGTGGGTGAAACGCATACTCCCTGATCGGTCACCAGACCGATCATGAGCCAAACAGTGGGTGAAACGCATACTCCCTGATCGGTCACCAGACCGATCCAGGGGCTCCAACCTAGCCCTCCAAGCTAGGGTCTCATCCAACCTAGCCCTCCAAGCTAGCACCTAACCCTCCAAGCCAGGACTTTTTCACTAACCCTCCAGTTGGGACTTTTCACCTAACCCTCCAAGTTAGGACTATTCACCTAGCCCTCCAAGCTAGGACTTTTCACCCAACCTTCCGAGTTAGAACTTTCCACACCTAGCCCTCCAAGCTAGGATCTGACCCTCCAAGCCAGGACTTTTTCACCTAACTCTCCAAGTTGGGACTTTTCACCTAACCCTCCAAGTTAGGACTTTTCACCTAGCCCTCCAAGCTAGGACTTTTCACCCAATCCTTCCGAATTAGGACTTTTCGACACCTAGCCCTCCAAGCTAGGATTTTTCATACCTAACCATCCAGGTTAGGATTTTCCAACACCTAGCCCTCCAAGCTAGGATTTTCCATAACATGCCTAATCCTCAATCAGGACTTAACCATAATCATAATAATCATCAACCTAAACTAAATTCGATGTCAACATTAAAACAACATTCAGGGTCAGACTGCATCAACAATCTCCCCCTTTTTGTTGTTTGACAATCCGATTTTAAGTTTAGGGATTCTCAATCCATTTCTCAACTTTCAGAATCATAGGGGAATCAAGATCCTCCCCCTACAATATAATCATCCTAAACTTAACCAACCAACACTCTCCCCCTTTGTCGAACACCGAAAAGGGTCTAGATGGGCTATTAAGTTTAACCATACTCACCCTCAACCTTAGGGGTATCCCAAATCAACAAAGATATGATGGATTTTTGATAAAACATATGATCACATATGACAAAAATAGGTCATGGCAAAACAAGCATATGTATCATATGAACATGGCATCATAAGCATGAATGAGGCACATAAACAAATAGTAGTCATGTGAACACATAAAAACCAACATCCTAAACATAATAAGGCAAATATGCACGCAAAATATCAGATGCAGCATTTAGCAAAATCATCATCTTGCAAAATATCAGTGCATCAAACCAAACAACCAACCAGATGCATAGCAATGCATCGAAGTCAAACATGTTTGGCACAAGGCCGGAGAGGTCAAGTCACTAGGCATACAGCCTGAGAGTCATACAATCCAAGAGATCAGGAAGACAAATCACAAACAACCACAGAATGTATCAGTCATCAGCGGGAGGGTCAGCCTGCATCGGATCATCCAGCGTATCATCAGCATCCATGGACCCAGGTGCAGTACAACCGGAAGGCGCATCCCCAGGAAATGTATGTCGGCGCCACTCACCGTACCAAGTCTGCTGCAACGTGCTAACCTCAGAGACAGTCGACTCTACTGAGGTAAGTCTGCGGTCGAATGATCGCATCTCCGAACGAATCTCCTCGCGATAGAGCTCTGAAACATGAAAGGCATGCTGCATGGTCTGGTCGAGCTCTGAAATCTGCTATCATAGATCCGGCTCTGGCTCGTAGTCGTAATCAGCAGTAGGAGCCTCCTGAGGAGCAGCAGCATTGGCTGGTTCCTGAAAATGTGGCCCTCCCCCAGGTAGCTCACCGAGTCCTCTCCCATTCTTCCAAACCAAGGCCCCATCGCGATCCCGTATGATGATGCCGAACTTGGCAAATGCCCGCCGGCCAAGTCTGCAATCCTGTCGGACCATGGGCACGGTCCTGCCCTTGGTGACATCAACACCTACTGACATAATCCAATCGGTGATGAGATGACCAAATGGCATATAGACTGTGCGGCGACTCGGCTCTCGATAGGACAAAATGGACTGAAAGATGCTCTCCATGATATCGAAGTCCATTCGGCGATGCATGCTGTAGAGCATAAGGCAATGATAGGGTCGGATCTCGGTCAAAGGCTTTGAAGTGATTGGAAGGATATAATTTATGATGATCTTAAACAAAACATACTCAATGGGGGAAAGACAAAGAGCAGGAAATGTGGGAAAAACACGGGTGTGCTCACCAGAACCCCTTAGCCTGGGATGGCCTAGAAAATACTCGTAGATGGAATCAGGAGTGGCTCCATCGAAGGGTACCGGAAGAGGATCAGGAAGATAAGGATAGAGAGAAAAATCATTCTCTGACCGGCGACAGCCAAGAAAGTCAGTGAAAATAAATCGATTAAAAGTAAGGTCGACACTGGCAACACGGGTTTTCCATCCCGTACCCTCCCCACTGACCATGTTGTTATAGAATTCAAAAACCAAATCAAGATTGATTGGCCTCTCAAGGTATAAAATGGATTGAAGATTATAATGTTCAATAATTCGCTGAACTGAGGGACAATGTTCGTAGATAAAGGTTTGATCCACAGTCCGACATGGCATCAGTTTGAAGTTGTGCCATAGAAAATTTAGAGCATAATGAATGTTTTGAAACCTAGTGTGTGGAGGTGGAGGAAGTCCCGAAGGAGGTGTAGATGATGACGGGCCTTTGCCCTTCGAGCTGCCCTCTATGGGTTCCTTTCCCTTAGATGATTTTCTAAAGAATGGAATAGATCATGCACATAGGTTAAGTCAAATGAGCAAGAGTGATTTGATCATAGAACACAGGTTGAATCATAGACCCAAGATTTGATCACAACACAATAATCATGTGAACATAAGAAGCAATCGATCATAAGAACATAATTTAAGCATAAGGTAGAATTGATCAAGGGAAAGATATAGCACAGATGGGTCACGGCCAAAACAAGAGGGCACGGCACAACAAGAAAATCAAAATAAAGACCATAATTAGCGCAAATACATATACTATGAACTGATTTGCAAGAAAAACTAAGCCAAAAACTCACTTTGGTGCCATTGGTGAAGTTCTTGAAGCCTGGAAGGGAAAAGGCTTGCGCAGGAGAAGCTCTCGGCGCAAGAGATGATCGCAAGGCCCTTCAGCGAGAGAGAAACTCGCAGGAAGAAGAAAGAGCTAGTAGGAACCCACTTAGAACCGCACGCGCGCACTCACAAGAGGAAGAAGGAGATGAGGAAGGCTCTCAACCAAAGTGAAGAGACGCAAGGTAGTGAGGTTCGGCGCTAGGGTTCGGCAATGAGAGGTTTTTCGTAAAGTTATTTGGTTGGTGGATCGGTCCACCAACCAGACTTTAATGCGATTGAACGGATCACCGTTCGATCTGAGAACATCCAGACCGATCAGCCTCTAGCCTGACCGGACTGGCCTGGTCCTGATCGGTCGGGTGGCCGATCAGGCAGGATCCTGATCGATCGGCTGATCGATCAGGAAGCGAACAGTCGGATGATATTTGAGAAGCCCTCCTGATCGGTCTGTGGACCGATCACCACAGGGTGCCAGATCGGTTCGGGGACCGATCTAGGCTAGCACAGAATGTTTGGTTAGATTTTCGTTAAGTCTCTGTGATGCCTCTGATCGATCTGTGAACCGATCCCAACAGGATGCAGCCAGATCGGTCCGGGGACCGATCAGCCCTATGCTTGATCGGTCCAGTGACCGATCAGGGTTCCTGATACTCCCAGATACGATCTGAACTTTCAGCTTCAGGCATTTACGCAATTTCTGAGGGAATCTGATGGCAAATATCGATCTTAGGGGTGACCCCTTTGACTAAAATTGATCCCTAAACAAGGATCAAAGGTCCTTATGGTTTGAACAAACACTTTGCTCCATCCAAGTGGAGTCAAACTCAATCAACAATCATTCAAACAAGTTTTAACCAAGATTGTGCCAAATTCAAATTTTCAATCAAGTTTCCTTGATTGGAATGTCCAAGTATGATCATGGAGCCAAATACACATATGTTATGCATTGGTTTTCCCCATACTTGGTCACCGAAGTGATTTTTATCTCGTCAACTTAATTTCTCAAGGGATGCATTGACATTTTGAGAAATTGAGTTGATTCTAGCATCTCACCCCATTTCTAGCAAACAAAAACGTTTTGGTAAACCTTATAGTTTGTGTGAGATGTTCCCAAAGTTACCCAATTATTTCCCAACAATTAGAACTTATCATGAAGGGTTTTGAATGCATTTTGAAAACTATGAAGCGCGACACATTCCCAACTCCCTTCTTAAGAAACTAAACTCATTTTCGGGGAGTGGTTTAGTGAAAATGTCAGCGAGGTTTGACTTGGACTCTACATGTGAGAGTACAATATCTCCCCTAGCAACATGATCCCTAATGAAGTGGTGACGTACTTCAATATGTTTGGTCCTAGAATGATGGACTGGATTCTTGGTTAGGTTAATTGTGCTAATGATGTCACACAACACTTGCACACTTTTGTAACTTAATCCATAGTCCTCTAGAGTATGAATCATCCACAACAATTGCGATACACTCTCTCCCATGGCGATATATTCTGCCTCAGTCGTGGAGAGAGCAATACAATGTTGCTTCCAACTTGACCAACTAACTAAGGATGAACCTAGGAATTGGCAACCCCCACTTGTGCTTTTCCGATCCAACTTACATCCAGCGTAGTCGAAATCGGTATAGCCAATTAAATCAAAAGATTCGGTACGGGGGTACCAAAGACCGACTCCTATTGTGCCTTTAAGGTATCTCAAAATTCTCTTAACAGCGATTAGATGGGATTCCTAGGCACAAACTTGATACCTTGCGCACACACCCACAGCGAAAAGAATATCAAGTCGACTAGCTGTGAGGTATAGCAAACTACCTATCATGCTCCGATATTGAGTCAAATCAACAGGTTTACCACTCTCATCATTATCTAATCTTGTGTTTGTAGCCATAGGAGTGGTTACCTCTTTTGAATCACTCATATTGAATTTACAGAGCATTTCTTGTGTGTATTTCGATTGATGCACATGAATCCCATCTCGGATTTGTTTGATTTCAAGTCCAAGGAAGAAAGTCAACTTTTCCACTAGACTCATTTCAAATTCACTTTCCATGTGTCCAATGAATTCATTCAAATAGCCCTTGTTATTTGAGCCACAAATTATGTCATCGACATATACTTGGGCTACAAAAATATTGTCACCATCTCTCCGTAGAAATAGTGTAGGGTCTATTTGACCTCTAACGAAGCCCTTCTCAATTAGGAATGTTGACAACCGCTCGTACCAAGCTCGGGGTGCCTGTTTAAGGCCATAAAGTGCCTTTTTGAGCTTAAATACATGGTTTGGAAATTCGGTACTCTCAAACCCCGGAGGTTGTTCGACATAGACCTCTTCTCTAATTAAACCATTTAAAAAGGCCGATTTGACATCCATTTGATATAACTTGAAACCTCGATGTGCTGCAAATGCAAGCATCAATCGGATAGACTCTAATCGTGCCATGGGAGCATAGGTCTCATCATAATCAAGGCCTTCAACTTGACAATAGCCCTTGGCTACTAAGCGTGCCTTGTTTCTAATGATTTCTCCCTTATGGTTGAATTTATTTTTGAAGACCCATTTGGTCCCAATGATGGTGGTCTTCTTAGGTCTAGGGACTAAGTCCCAAACATGACTCCTTTCGAATTGACCTAGTTCATCTTGCATTGCAATGATCCAATCGGGATCATTTAATGCTTCATCGATTTTCCTAGGTTCAATTTCGGAAATTAAAGCAACTTCATTAGCCTCATTCCGAAAGAATGATCTAGTTCTTGTTGATGCAGAAAGCACCATATCGAACCTTGTTTTGATATTGGCAAAGGGTTCAAAGTTAAGTTCTATTTGTGATCTAACGATGTTACTCAAGTGCGCAGGAAAAGTCCTAGCGAAGGGCTGCTAGGCACCTGGCGAAGGACTGTCAGGAAAGAAAGTCCTAGCGAAGGGCTGCTAGGCACCTGGCGAAGGACTGCCAGGAAACAAAGTCCTAGCGAAGGGCTGCTAGGTACCTGGCGAAGGGCTGCCAGGAAACAAAGTCCTAGCGAAGGGCTGCTAGGCACCTGGCGAAGGAATGCTAGGATACAAAGCCCTAGCGAAGGACTGCTAGGCACCTGGCGAAGGACTGCCAGGAAACAAAGCCCTAGCGAAGGACTGCTAGGTACCTGGCGAAGGAATGCCAGGCTACAAAGCCCTAGCGAAGGACTACTAGGCACCTGGCGAAGGACTGCCAGGATCCGAAGACACTGCTAGGCACCGGGCGAAGGACAGCCTGGTATCCAAGACCTGACAAAGGACCGCTAGGCAAAAGTCCAACCGGAGGAGCCGATTGGCAACAGGTAAATTCTCCTGAGTGGAGTAGGTGAGGACGTGTTCCCCGTCGAGGGAACAGTAGGCGTCGGTTCGACCTAGGGCTCCATTTAGGAGACCCAAAGTCAGAACCAAGACAGCTAAGACTGTATAAACCTAATACTTTATTGTTTTATATTGTTTTCGACTAACCCTGGATGCAGGATCAAAGGAACGTGTGTCTGCAGCTCAGAATGCCCAAAGGAGTGAGGCAAGTAGCTGAGCAGGGCGCCCCCAGTGTCTAGGGCGCCCCCAAGGCCAGTACAAAACAAGTTAAGTAAAGAAGTGCTTTGGTAGCTTACTGGTTGGGGCGCCCCCGTGCTCCCGGGCGCCCCGCACTCAAGCCAATGAAGCGGATAACTTCATCCAGCCGAGAAGCCCGCCGAAAGGGTCAACCAGGGCGCCCCCAGCGTCCCGGGCGCCCCCACAGTCAATCCTCAGCCCTATTCGAGTGGGATAAGGGCTGACCGAGAGTTGCTCGGATCAGGTGACACGTGGGGGGGCGCCCCCAACGTTCAAGGCGCCCCGGGAGGCTATAAAAAGCCCCCTCGACCCCAAGGCTTAGAACAACAATTCTTCCAACGCATTCACGCTCTTCTACTCCCGCGCTCTGCTCCGGAAACCTCCCGACTCGAGATACAAGCGCCGACGACGTCCCTCTGCTCCGAAAATACAATCTACACCGGACGTCGGTAACGAAGAGCTGCTTTTAAGTTTACTGTACTATTCTTGTAATACATTTTGTAAACTGTTTTTGCGCACATATAGAATTGCCCGCAGTAAACGGTCAACGACCGTGGGCCTTGGAGTAGGAGCCGACCGCGACTCCGAACCAAATAAAATCGTGGTGTTCGCGTGTGTTTTACTTTATTTATTTCCGTTGCTAATTCACTTCTACAAATCCGAATGTTTTACGATATTCACCCCCCTCTATCGTTCATCTCGATCCAACAAGTGGTATCAGAACGGGGAAGCTCAAATTTGGTGCAACCACCAATTTGAGAGTTTTTCAGATTTTCAAATTTATTTTATCTTTTTTAATCTTTTCTCGTTAATCGAGATGGTGCAACACCACTCGATCTTTATTTCAAATAAATAAATCTGTTAGAATTGTTAAAACGATCAATTTTTGAAATTTTTTTATTATTTTGATATTTTTTTCGAAATTCGTGCTATCCTAATTCGAGCAAAGTTTTTTTAAAAAAAACATTGACTTCTTACTTTTTCATTATTAATCAGAATTGATAAAGCCAACAATTTCAAAAAATCTATCATAAATTTTTTTTATTTTATTATTATTTTGCCTCAAAACTCATGTAATATTTTTCTGGGGCAATTTTTTCTTTCTCTCGCACTACTAATCCAAGACCAAGTCTTGGTACATTTTTTTGTTATTTTGTTTGTGTGCAAGGTTTATATTAAATGGCCAACCAAGAGTGGAACAGTGCACGCTCACCGCTATTCTCTGGCAAGAACTTCAATTTTTAGAGAAGTCAAATGGAGTCCCTTCTGAAAGCCCACATGGACCTATGGCTGATCATCCAAACGGGATTCTCTTTTCCCGTAGAAGATGAGTAATCAATCGAGTGGGATAAATTGGATGAACGAACTCTCAACCAAATCGAGACCGATGCAAGGGCAACTGCAATTCTACAATGTGGCCTAACCTAAGAGCAACTCGAGCTAGTAGGTCCATGCAGATGTGCTAGAGAAATCTGGGAAAAATTGATTAACCTTCATCAAGAGATCTCAAATGAAGAAGAAGATCGGGTAAGTTATCTTGCCCTTTCGGTCCAAGCACAAACAGCCGAGTCAGAGTCTGAACCCGAATCCAAAGTCGAACCAGAATCAGACGACGAATTGACTAAGACGGTAACCGATTTTGAATTCTATTCAAAATTAGAATTAAATAATCAAACAGATACTGCAATGGTCGAGGAAGGTGTAAATTCTATTGTAGGGAAAAATCCTAAAGAACCACCAAAGAAGGAGCTTCAACTAGTACCCGAGTCCGACTCAGACACAGAATCAGAAGATGAGCCTAGATCCGAGGCGGCAAGAATCAAGGGGGAGATTCCCAATAAAGAACCAAAAGGTAAAAGTGTAAATTCAGATTTTAAAAATCATGTAATTTGTTACACATGCAGGGAGAGAGGGCACCACCAAAGTGAGTGTCCTACTCGTAAGATTCAAACGACACCACCGATGGCGACAAAGGAACCAGTTCCAAAAGCACGAAGGGACAAAAGTCGCATTCAATGCTTCAAGTGCCAGGAGTTCGGGCATTACCAAAGTGAATACACAAATAAAAGAGCTACCAAAAATGCCGGACAAACAATCGACAAAGGTAAATTTACAGTATTTGAAAATCCGTTATTTACCTTGAATAATGTGATTGATTCATGTAAATTAATTAAGGCAAATTTCAGAAAATTGAAACAAGAAAATGATACCCTAAAACATAAGGTCAATATGTTAGAAAATTTAATTCATAATCTTGCTGATTTCGAAAATCCGGAGTATTACTCCAATTGTGACCTTACTTAGATAATTGTTTGCTTTAATTGTGTGTTTTTTTTATTTTTAGTTTTTTTTTTGCTTAGAATTAGGACTGGTTAGTTTAAGGACTAAACCAACTTAACTGAAATTTGAACAATATAGTATTGGGTGGCGGTGAGATGATAGTACGTTAGGGAAGCCTTTTCTAATAAGGTCAAGTATACACTACTTAGTCTCTTTAGACTGGTGAAACTAGCCGAAGCTACCGATCCAAGACCCAAACTAGTTAGACCAGAATTTACCAAAAAGTAATTTTGAAGATGAAATTTCACTAAAAGGCTTTGTCTAGGAAAGGGTTGATGATCCAATAAGGGTACGGCCAAAGAAGGCCTTGTGCCTCGCCAAGACCTGGAAGTCAATTTTTGAAATTCAAATTTAATTTACTCTTTGTTAAATTCGAATCTAACATAAATTTTCAGTTAAGTTTAGATTCAAATATCTCTTTTCAAAATAAATTTAAAATAGTTTTCAAATTAATTTAACTTTTCAAAACTAATCATAATTTTTCAAAATAAAATCCTTACTTCTATCAAAACTTGTCTCACACAACCCATAAGGTTAACATGTTTGACCACGTAGACCTGGGTGAGACATCTAGGACCTAAAAACATAAATCACTATCCTTTCAAATAAAAAATGTTTTCAAAAGTTATTCAAAATTATCTCTAATTTTCAAATTAATTCAGTTTACTATACCCAGAAACTAAAACTCAAACAAACAAGGGTTAAGCAATCCATGACCAAACTTCTATAAAGTCAATGTGAAACTCCACTTGATTCACAATGCAAGCTATTACAACTAATATGCAGAATTAAGACTTGGAGTTCAGAAACAATGCAGATGAAAAACAATCTCTTTTAAACACAATATCCCACTTTGAAATTGCATCCAACATATCACCAATCAATGCTAAAACTCCATATGATACAAGGTGCAGAATTACAAATGAAAACGGATTTCCTACCAAGAGAAGGCAGTTTTTGTGCCAAAGTTGATGTGGTGTGCCAACTACTTCTAACAATTTAGCAATTGAAACAAATCGATTAAGATCGGGAAGGTAAGCTATCAATACAATGATACGCAAGTTTGCAGGACAAAATTCAGCCCCAAAGTTTAGAAACAACTCATCAACTTCCAAGGCAGAAATGTGTTTGCAGAAATATCAGTCCAATTCAATTGCAGACCTATGTGCCAAAACTGAGCTGAATGCAAATCTCTAACTTGTACAAGATAATTGATGTAAAGCAAATGAATCGATGCAACATTCAAGCACAGATGGATGCAGAAACTAAGGAATCCGAAGCCAATTTCAGAAATGAAAATGCAGTAGACTGAATTGAAAGCTGAATTAAACTGCACAAACTTAATGTTCAGGAAAGTTGAGAAGATCCAAAGTTCTCTTGATACAAACTTCAGAGACTAATTACTACACTTGCAGAGATACCCAGAATTGCAGGAATAGAGTGATGCGTAGAACAGGGAGCTGAAAATGGAACTAGAATTGATACGCAGCCAATTAAACCAATCGCAGAAATTGAACTCAATAACTCTGTAAATGAATAAACTTAAAAGTGAATTTCAGAAGATTAAAACTAAACTAACTTAATACAAAAGATCACGAACGACAGAAAAAGAAAACAATTGAAACACAGCAAACCAAACTGATACGCAGAAAGCTAATTGGCACGCAACAGGGAACTAATTTCAGAAACGAATTGAAGCGAAATAAACTGATCCAATTACACTTGTTCGTTACACAAACAATCTAGCTAATAGAAACACTGAATTAGAACTCTAATTGAAGCAAAAAAACTGTTCAGAAACGAAATACTATCGACATTTCCTCAAAAATTCAGAAACAAACGACAGAAATGAAATCTACTGCTAATAACCGAAATTAACTAAGCCTCAATCCAAATCCTTGTTGTCACTCAAGGATGAGCTCGAATCGAGGTGGTCACGCCTTCAAAACGAAGAAATTGCTGAAGAAAATGAAGAAGAAACGAAGGAAAACGAAGGAAACCAGCTGCGGAGAGGACGCGACGAGGAGAAGACTGTGGCGAGTTTTGATTAAATACATAGGAATGGATGGTTCAGATTAATTTGAGAAATCCAACGGTTGATCTTGCTCTGATCTGACCCAAACTTTGATGATGATGATCAGGGGTCAGGATCTGCCTTGTGGTAGCTCGGATCCTCTAGATTTGCAACGGATGGTCCAGATCACCCTAATCTTTGAATGGACGATCTAGAGCCCTCCGAGCTTGATCCAACGGTTGATCTTGCTCTAATCTGGATGAAACCTTCAGATCTTGATCAGCGTGCTTGATCAACTCTAACCCTAGCTCGGATTGCTTCAGATGGTCCCGGATGGCTCAAATCTAGCCGCTTTTGAATCGGACGGCCCAGATTTAATCCTAATCTTGATAACTCGATCCGGGTCACTTCCGACTCAAGTTTGACCCAATATGCCCTAGGTCCATGAACCTTTCATGCCTATAAAAAATAGATCAAAAATTTAGTGGTCAAATAATCCAAATATGTGTAAATTTGCAATTAAGTCCAAAATAAGAGGAAGTTCTAAAACCTAGGACAATTTCTCAATTAAGCAATAAAAACATAGGTCAAACATGGATTTTAGCAACTCAAATAATCAATAAAATGGTACTTATCAACTCCCCCACACTTAAGCTTGAGCGTCTCGCGAAACCACTAAGTATGGATCCCTTAGGTTTTCTAAAGCATAATTAGAAGCAAATGAAAAGAAATTACCTAAGGTTGTCAATTCTCAAAAATCTAAGCTCTAGGGATTAGTATCTTGTCCTTAAATCAACAACTTAGCCTTTTCATCCATCATGAGTCATTGAGATGAATTTAAATCACTAGCCTTTCAAGGGAAGGTTTGGTGGCTCTCTCCTTAAGTTCTAAGTTTATGATGGAAATGGAGCTCACTCATACACACATGCTTTTTGCACTACCATAGGCTTGCTTGTTATCTACTCTCTACCATTATTCATGATTAGAATCAACATCTAAAGAAATTTATCCAACAAAAGAAAGATATATGAAATGGTAAAAATGAGATAAAAACCAAGAAAATAGCAAATTTGAATGAGTGGAAGACTTAAATGCTCAAGGATATTTTTGATGCTCCTTGCCCTTCTTTCAGTCCATGTAATGGAATCACAAGTATAATGGAATGAGACTTTGGCATTGCCCTTCAAAAGTTTGATGAAAAAGCCTCATCAACTCCCTTGTGCCAACTTCACTCTTGCGTGCCAATTTGCTTTCTTCTCTTCGCTTTTCTGATTTTTCTTTTCGTTTTCTTTCTCTCTAGTAAATTCAGAATGGAATGGAGCAGATCTTCAATTTGGATGAGAATATCTTCATTAATCCATGGTGCCTAAACTCAATGATGTGCCAACTTGCTTTTTTTTTCTTTCTCAAACTGCTCTTTTTTTTCTGCTTGTTTTTTTTCTCAAGCTGTTCTTCTTTAGTTTCTGACTATTTTGATCAGCAATGGATGTACTCAACACCTTTTAATACATTTTTGGTACTTCCTTCAGTGTTTTACAGCCTTGAAACCAACTCTCAGCTCCAAGTTGGTACAATCCTTGTGCATAAACTGCTTTTAGTCCAAGCAGTCCACTGATTTTTACTCTGCTGTTTGCTCTTGTTTTTACTCTGCCGTGAGCTTCTGAATTTTTGGTGACAGCTCTGTTCTGATCTAAAACATCAAAGCATCCACCATTTCTGCCTTGGATCAGCAGGTTTCAAAATTCCTTTGCAATTAATCTGCACATGTTGCAGCCGTATTCAAAATGAAAGAAAAACTTCACCTCCCAATAAACTCAATTTGGCACTTGGTTTTTCTCTTGCGTGCCATTTTTTTTTATCAAGTGTCACTTGGATCTTCAAAGAATGATGAGAAATCTAAATACTCCAATTGGTTCCATCCTTATCCACTTCTTCTTATGCATTCTTGACACTAAACTCACTCAATTGGCACATGATTTTTTTTTTCAAATGAAGTGCTTCCTTGATGAAAATTCATTTCAAAACACTAATCACTCCCCCACACTTATTCTTTTGTCTGTCTCAGGCAAAATAACATCAAGGAACATCCCCAAACAAACAAGTCCATAGAAAAATGAAGTTAGAAGCAATATGAAGATTAGGTAGGGGAAATAAGAAATATGAAGTGATACAAGGGAAATTTATGAAATTATTATGAGATAAGAAACAAAATGATACACTTCTATAAATGTGATCCAATCCTTGAAATATGGTTTTGAAAGAACCTAAGCAAGTTCTAGAGTACAATCACATGTATGTGTCACAAAAATAAGGCTAATCCTCACTAGGTAAAAATAATTCATCTCAAGTCCTCAATCAAGAATCCATGGTCAAGTAGTACTCAAGCATCCAAGATTTTATCCATGAGCTCAAACCCTAAGTTTTAATAACCAAATTTAATTTATTTTCAAAAGACTCTAACATGCTATGAAGATAACTTAAGGGATACATTTATTCCTAATCATGCAAAAGTGCTAAAAGAAAAGACATGGTATTTACAACGACTCCTGTGCATTCTACTCTACTCATGCATTTATTAGCAAGGACTCACTTTAAAAGTGAAAACATGCAATAAAGAAAAAGGCAAGAAAGATCAAACTCTCTTTTATTTCTAGCGGTCGGAGTTTGTCAAGAAATAGCCTCCATCGTGGTAGTGGAGGAGTCTGTATGTGCGAAAGAGCTTCTTTTATTTGTTCAACTTCACGGTGCATCGCTCCCCCACACTTGGATTATACAGCAATCTGTTCAGGTGGTCGAAGGTTATTTAGATACAAGACCCATGTAAGAGGTGGAGTTTTTCGAATTAAAGTAAAATCTACTCCCTCTTTATTCTTTTTGGAACACCTTCCAGGAGGTTTAAGTTTGTTGAGATGAAGCATCCACTCTAGAAGTTTTTGGGGTCCTGCAAGATAAGAAAGAAATGAAACAATATCAGTCTTTGTATAAAATGTATCCAAAAATGTATCACATCCAATAAAGTCAATTCTTGGTGCCTCAATAAATTTTTCACAATTATTTCCTACAAAATTTGCATCCAGGAACTCTTCACAAACAAAGAAATCAATTTTTGGCTCTTCAATAGAAATATCACAATTATTTTCCATCAAGGATGTATCAAGCAATGTGTCACAGCCAATAAAATCGAGCCTAGGTGCCTCAATAAATTTTTCACAATTGTTTCTCACAAAAAATGTATCAATACATGCTTCACCTGCAATTCTAGACATCTCCCTGAGATTTTCTAAAGGAAAAGAAGAAATACTTATCTGATCATGCTGAAAAATGTCTGTTGGGTCTACAAGAAATACCTCCATCTCAGGCTCAAATTCTGGTGGACATTTAACTAGAATAGGTGATCCTTGGGTACTTGCTCCAATCATGCAAGTCCCTACACTTCCTGGAAATGGTGGTGGTCCCTGGGGCTCTGTGCAATCCCCTACACCTGTAGAATAATCTCCTGTGCATGCCTCCTTAGCAATACCTGCAACAACCTTATTAAAAAGATTAGGGCTATCAAGAACAATATCATCACAAAATACAAAATAAGAAAAATCAGGTAAAGTCTCCTCTGAAATCAACTCTCCTCCCACTATGTCAAATGTACCATCGTCATCAATGATCTGTGCCTCAACAGTCTCATCTGCGGTGTCTATGCTCAGAATAGAGTGATCTCCCCTAGGGTCCTTCATGGCGTCGAAAATGCTAAACTGGACTACTGTGTCTCCCACCTCCATCGAAAGGGTGCCAACATATACATCAATTTTAGTTCTAGCAGTCTTCAGAAAAGGCCTTCCAAGGATAAGTGGGGATCTACGTGCAAGGTACTCTCCCTCCATGTCTAGAATGTAGAAGTCCGCAGGAAAAATCAACTCCTTCACTTTAACCAAAACATCTTCAATAACTCCTGCCGGGCGGGTCTGACTCCGGTCTGCTAGCTGAATCACAACTCCAGTGGGCTGTAGAGGACCAATGCCAAGCATCTGGAAGACTGTCCTGGGCATGACATTAATAGAAGCTCCTAAATCAAGCATGGCATCATGTAGCGTGGTGCTCCCTATCTCACAAGATACAGTAAACATGCCAGGGTCTTCACATTTCTGAGGTATGACATGGATGAGTGATGAAACATTATTCCCCATACTGACCATTTCATTTTCCTTAAGCTTCCTCTTGTTAACACAAAGATCTTTCAGAAATTTCGCATACTTAGGAACCTTTTTAATCATTGTCAGCAAGGGTACATTAATTTCAACTTTACTAAAAAGTTTTCCAGCTCATTGTACTCTTTTGCTTTCTCCTCCTCCATGTGTCTTTTGGTTGGAGTTCTCCCCTGTGGAAAAGGCAAGGGCACTCTAAATTCTTCCTCTTGAATCGAAGATGGAAGGGCTGAGTTGTGAGCTGCTGCCCTGTTTTTTGGAGCTGCTGTAAAATCTGTCTCGCCACTGATTTCTTCTCCGTTTTCCACCAAAATTGGAGGATTGCTTGAGGAAGGAGTTGGGCACGGCCTAGGGGTGGTATCCACTGAATTTGGAGTGGTTTCGGCACTGATTTGGGCTGGAAATGAACAAGCTGCCCTATTTTTAAAAAATTCAGCTCTTGGGTCATTTTGAGTTGATGCCACCTTCCCACTTCTCAAATAAATAGCACTAACATTTCCCTTTGGGTTGGGAACAGCTTGGGAAGGTAGTTGGCTTGATCCTTGAGATTTAAGTTGATTCACATCATTAGCCAATTGTCCCATTTGTCTTCCGAGGTTTTGTAACGCTCCAATGATATCATCTTGCTGTAATTGTTGGAATTGGGGCTGTTGGGGCTGATTGGAGTTCTGAAATTGCTGTTGGATTGGCTGATAAGTAGGTTGGAATGTGGGTTGAATTTGCTGAGAATAACAGCCTTGAAAATTCTGATTTTGCAGTTGAAATGGTTGTTGTGGAGATTGAAATTGATTGGGCTGAAATTCTTGATTGTGTGGCTGAAAACTTTGATTCCAAGGCTGGAAATTTTGCTGGTTTTGAGGTTGGAAAGTTGAGAATGGTTGAAAAGCTTGCTGCCCTTGAGGATATTGCTGGAATTGAGGTTCGAATTGCTGAAATTGTTGCTGAAATTGCTGCTGAGTTTGTTGGAAATTAGGCTGAAAATTCTGGTTCATCGGTTGAAAAACTTGCTGATTATTCTGAGTTTGCTGGGTCTGCTGGAAATTCTGTAGAGGCTGCTGTGAGGACTGTGGTTGAGGGTTTTGTTGGCAGAAAGCGTTCCCGTACCTCAATTTTGGATGATTCCTCCAACCGGGGTTATAAGTAGAGGAATAAGGATTGTTTCTTGCTTGAAATTGTCCTCTTACTAATGCTGCTACTGTCTCATCCTGTTGGAGGGTGGGGCATGAATCTGGGGTGTGCTCTTGACTAGAGCAAATGCCACACACACTCATCACTTGATTAGATTGTGGAGTTGCTGAAAGATTTGAGCCTTGATTTGCATTATTAACCTTCAATTCTTTAATAAATGATGTGATCTCTGCCAATGAATTCCTTATCTCTTTCTGATCAGTAGGAACTATCTGAACTTCACCCACTCCTCTGGTAGTCAAGGCTCTGCTTCCAAATTGTTGGGAATTCTCAGCCATATTAGAAATTAGCTCCCTAGCTTGCATTGGCGTTTTGTTCACTAGGGCCCCTCTAGCTGCAGCATCTATCATGATTCTGTCCATCTGCAGCAATCCCTCATAAAAGTATTGAATCAAAAGTTGTTTACTGATCTGATGCTAGGGGCAACTTGAACATAACTTGTTGAATCTCTCCCAGTAATCATATAGTGTCTCGCCCACCACTTGCTGAATCCCACAAATGCTTTTTCTGATTATAGCTGTTCTGGAGGCTGGGAAATATTTTTCCAAAAATGCTTTCTTCATGGAGATCCAACTAGACACATGTCCTGTAGGTAGATAATAAAACCAGTCTTTTGCTGCTCCTGTCAGTGTAAAGGGGAAAGCTTTCAGCTTGATATCTTCTTCAGAAATGCCTGAGGCTTCATAGTAGAGCATACAACATGGAATT
>JAGFNQ010001116.1:128556-158433 GCA_024364735.1 Boesenbergia rotunda
CAAGCAACTTAACAAGGTGATGACAATTAGGGACTCAACCGATTATGAACTTAATCAAACCAAGGATAGATTTGCAAATTTGGAGAGCGATACTAATAGCACATGCAATGATCACGCTGAAGATCATGTTTAATCCCAGAAACTAAAACTCAAACAAACAAGGGTTAAGCAATCCATGACCAAACTTCTATAAAGTCAATGTGAAACTCCACTTGATTCACAATGCAAGCTATTATAACTAATATGCAGAATTAAGACTTGGAGTTCAGAAACAATGCAGATGAAAAACAATCTCTTTTAAACACAATAGCCCGCTTTGAAATTGCATCCAACTTATCACCAATCAATGCTAAAACTCCATATGATACAAGGTGCAGAATTACAAATGAAAACAGATTTCCTGCCAAGAAAAGGCAGTTTATGTGCCAAAGCTGATGTGGTGTGCCAACTACTTCTAACAATTTAGCAATTGAAACAAATCGATTAAGATCGGGAAGGTAAGCTATCAATACAATGATACGCAAGTTTGCAGGACAAAATTCAGCCCCAAAGTTCAGAAACAACTCATCAACTTCCAAGGCAGAAATGTGTTTGCAGAAATTTCAGTCCAATTAAATTGCAGACCTATGTGCCAAAACTGAGCTGAATGCAAATCTCTAACTTGTACAAGATAATTGATGTAAAGCAAATGAATCGATGCAACATTCAAGCACAGATGGATGCAGAAACTAAGGAATCCGAAGCCAATTTCAGAAATGAAAATGCAGTAGACTGAATTGAAAGCTGAATTAAACTGCACAAACTTAATGTTCAGGAAAGTTGAGAAGATCCAAAGTTCTCTTGATACAAACTTCAGAGACTAATTACTACACTTGCAGAGATACCCAGAATTGCAGGAATAGAGTGATGCGCAGAATAGGGAGCTGAAAAATGGAACTAGAATTGATACGCAGCCAATTAAACCAATCGCAGAAATTGAACTCAATAACTCTGTAAATGAACAAACTTAAAAGTGAATTTCAGAAGATTAAAACTAAACTAACTTAATACAAAAGATCACGAACGGCAGAAAAAGAAAACAATTGAAACACAGCAAACCAAACTGATACGCAGAAAGCTAATTGGCACGCAACAGGGAACTAATTTCAGAAACGAATTGAAGCGAAATAAACTGATCCAATTACACTTGTTCGTTACACAAACAATCTAGCTAATAGAAACACTGAATTAGAACTCTAATTGAAGCAAAAAAATTGTTCAGAAACGAAATACTACCGACATTTCCTCAGAAAATCAGAAACGAATGACAGAAATGAAATCTACTGCTAATAACCGAAATTAACTAAGCTTCAATCCAAATCCTTGCTGTCACTCAAGGATGAGCTCGAATCGAGGTGGTCATGCCTTCAAAACGAAGAAATTGCTGAAGAAAACGAAGAAGAAATGAAGGAAAATGAAGGAAACCAGCTGCGGTAAGGACGCGACGAGGAGAAGACTGTGGCGAGTTTTGATTAAATACATAGGAATGGACGGTTCAGATTAATTTGAGAAATCTAACGGCTGATCTTGCTCTGATCTGACCCAAACTTTGATGATGATGATCAGGGGTCAGGATCTGCCTTGTGGTAGCTCGGATCCTCCAGATTTGTAACGGATGGTCCAGATCACCCTAATCTTTGAATGGACGATCTAGAGCCCTCCGAGCTTGATCCAACGGTTGATCTTGCTCTGATCTGGATGAAACCATTAGATCTTGATCAGCGTGCTTGATCAACCCTAACCCTAGCTCGGATTGCTTCAGATGGTCCCGGATGGCTCAGATCTAGCTGCTTTTGAATCGGACGGCCCAGATTTAATCCTAATCTTGATAACTCGATCCGGGTCACTTCCGACTCAAGTTTGACCCAATATGCCCTAGGTCCATGAACCTTTCATGCCTACAAAAAATAGATCAAAAATTTAGTGGCCAAATAATCCAAATATGTGCAAATTTGCAATTAAGTCCAAAATAAGAGGAAGTTCTAAAACCTAGGGCAATTTCCCAATTAAGCAATAAAAACATAGGTCAAACATGGATTTTAGCAACTCAAATAATCAATAAAATGGTACTTATTACTTATGAAATTATTTTTGAAATAATATTTACTTGGGTTGGAGAAATTTCCAGGACACTTAGAAAAATATCCTTATAGTTAACAAGGTTTCCTAGGATTGTGTCAGATTGGAAAAAAAACCTAGTCAAGTCAAATATTATGTTTTCAAAATGCATAATACTTTTCAAAAATTACTTATATTTTTCAAGGTCTAATAGTTTTAAAAAATAGTACTTAGACTTTCCAAAAAAGGCTCAATCTGTTTTCAAAAGTACTTGCATATTTTGCAAAAATACATATTTTTCAAATAATACTTATATTTTCAAAAATATATAATATCTTTCAAAGTGACTTAGGGGGCGTTTGGTTTGTTTCATTTTTCATTTTCATTTTCCAAAAAACTTCATTTTCTAGTTTTCTGGAAAATGACTTTTTTTTCATTCTCCAGTTTTCCAGAAAAAGCTATGTTTTTTCTGGAAAACAAAGCTGGAAAATGCAAACCAAACATGTTTTTCAGAAAACCGCATTTTCTACAGAAAATGAAAATGAAAAACAGATTGAAAAATGCAAACCAAATACCCCCTTATATTTTTCAAAGATACAGAGTACGTGCATCTCTCAAAAAAGGCTTAATATCTTTTGAAATACTTGCATTCTTCAAAATAGCCAAAACAAGTAAACTTATTGATTAAATATTTTTGCATGTCATGCATGGACTCAATGAAAATATATACTTGACTCCAATTTTTTTAGCATCAATTCTTCATTGTTGACATTATTCTCTCACTCAAATATTTATGTTTTCAAAGTTCATAAGCTCTGATACACAAATTTTAAATATCTTTCAAAATATAATTTTCAAGAGTTCTTTATTTATATATGGTCAAGGGGGAGAGTAGAAAAAGTGAAAATTAAAATTCTTTCTTAAACTTTTCCCCTTTTTCAAAGAAAGTTTATCTTAGAAATGGTCTAAAACATAAGGAGAAGAATTTCACATTAAGAGGGAGAAAAAGGAAAGAGTGAAAGAAAGAGAAAAAGGAAACTTTGTTTAATTTTTATCTCTTTTTCAAAAAGTGCTTCAAAAATTTCTAAGTGTTTCAAAACTTTTTTTAAGTGCATATTTTTTCCTAAGTAAATTTTTTTTTCTTAGTAAACAAAATTTATCTGAGCAAAAACTTTTTGAAAATTTTGGTAAATAAAGTTTTTTTGCTGAAAAACTTATCGGGAAATTTCTTAAAGATTTTATTTTTAAAATGCACAAAGTGTTTCCAAGCAAACTTTTTCTAAGTGTGCAAATTTTTTTTGGTAAACAAATTTTTTCCCAATTCTCAAAGTTGAATTTTTTTAAGGGAAATTTGGCTTCAAAATTTTGCCTTAGTAAACTTTTTTTAGTAAAATTCTTTTTGCAAAGCCTTGTAAGTAAAAGTTGTTTAACAAAATTTAGGCTCTTGTAAAATTTTTCAAAATGGAAAATTGTCCAAGTATAAAAATTTTCTTATGCAAAGGCTTTTACTCTATTTTTTTAAACACTTTGTCAAAAACTTAAAACTTTTACAAAAACTCAAAACTCCCTATTAGAAACCTTGTTCGCCCATGTATGTTTTTGATATATGTCATAGGGGGAGGAAAGGTCAAAGTTAAGTGTTTTAAGTGTTTTATAACACAAGAATTCAGGGTTTTAGGAGGAGTATGAGAAATAAAAATTTTTTCAACTCTACATCTATTCTATTCATAAACAGTTATACTTCATTGTTTACCTTATGTTCTTAACTGTTATAAGTTTTTACTTAACATTGAATTGTGTTGTCATAAATCAAAAAGGGGGAGATTGTTGGTGCAGAAAGCACCATATCGAACCTTGTTTTGATATTGGCAAAGGGTTCAAAGTTAAGTTCTATTTGTGATCTAACGATGTTACTCAAGTGCGCAGAAAAAGTCCTAGCGAAGGGCTGCTAGACACCTGGTGAAGGACTGTCAGGAAAGAAAGTTCTAGCGAAGGGCTGCTAGGCACCTGGCGAAGGACTGCAAGGAAACAAAGTCCTAGCAAAGGGCTGCTAAGCACCTAGGGAAGGAATGTCAAGATACAAAGCCCTAGCGAAGGACTGCTAGGCACCTGATGAAGGACTGCCAGGATACAAAGCCCTGGCGAAGGACTGCTAGGCACCTGGCGAAGGACTGCCAGGATACAAAGCCCTAGCGAAGGACTGCTAGGCACCTGGCGAAGGACTACCTGGTATCCAAGACCTGGCAAAGGACCGCTAGGCAAAAGTCCAACCGGAGAAGCTGGTTGGCAACAGGTAAATTCTCCTGAGAGGAGTAGGTGAGGACGCGTTCCCCGTCGAGGGAACAATAGGCGTCGGTTCGACCTAGGGCTCCATTTAGGAGACCCAAAGTCAGAACCAAGACAGCTAAGGCTGTATAAACCTAATACTTTATTGTTTTATATTGTTTTGGACTAAGCCTGGATGCAGGACCAAAGGAACGTGTGTCTGCAGCTCAGAATGCCCAAAGGAGAGAGGCAAGTAGCTGAGCAGGGCGCCCCCAAGGCCAATACAAAACAAGTTAAGTAAAGAAGTGCTTCGGTAGCTTACTGGGCGGGGCGCCCCCGTGCTCCCGGGCACCCCCAGTGCCTAGGGCGCCCCGCACTCAAGCCAACGAAGCGGATAACTTCATCCAGCCGAGAAGCCCGCTGAAAGGGTCAACCAGGGTGCCCCCAGCGTCCCGGGCGCCCCCACAATCAACCCTCAGCCCTATTCGAGTGGGATAAGGGCTGACCGAGAGTTGCTCGGATCGGGTGACACGTGGGGGGGGGGGGGGGTGCCCCCAACGTTCAAGGCGCCCCGGGAGGCTATAAAAAGCCCCCTCGACCCCAAGGCTAAGAACAACAATTCTTCCAACGCATTCACGCTCTTCTACTCCCGCTCTCTACTCCGGAAATCTCCCGACTCGAGATACAAGCGCCGACGACGTCCCTCTGCTCCGAAAATACAATCTACACCGGACGTTGGTAACAAAGAGCTGCTTTTAAGTTTACTGTACTATTCTTGTAATACATTTTGTAAACTGTTTTTGCGCACATATAGAATTGCCCGCAGTAAACGGTCAACGACCATGGGCCTTGGAGTAAGAGCCGACCGCGACTCCGAACCAAGTAAAATCGTGGTGTTCGCGTGTGTTTTACTTTATTTATTTCCGCTGCTAATTCTCTTCTACAAATCCAAACGTTTTACGATATTCACCCCCCCCCTCTATCGTTCTTCTCGATCCAACAGTTCTAACCCCGTGGTGGATGTCTCCAACAATTTGGTCTTGGGGATGACTAGAGGCTAATCTAGTTTGCCTAGGTGTTGGTGGTGCTTCTTGAATGGGTCCACTAGACACAAGTTCAACCTCAGGATCCGGCTGATCAATGGGTTGTCTAGGCTCACCGTCATCAGATTCATCACCATCAACACCATTTGGACTCTCATTCAAACTTAGTCTCCTAAGTTCGAATTGAACTTCATCTTCTGGTTGACCATTGACTTTTGAAATTTCTTCAAAGACAACATCGGAAGACTCTTCAACTAATCTAGATCTCTTGTTGTAGACTCGATAGACTTTGCTAATTAGGGAATACCCGACTAATATCCCTTCATCAGCTTTTGCCGTGAACTTTTCAAGGTGGTCCTTGGTGTTTAGGATGAACACCTTACAACCAAACATCCTAAGATGTTTAACCGTAGGTGGTTTCCTAAACAAAAGTTTATGGGGAGTCTTTCCTAAGAACCTATGAATGAGGACTCGGTTTTACACATAGCAAGCTGTATTTACAGCTTCAGCCAATAAGTAACTCGGGAGTGAGTACTCATTAAGCATGCTTCGTGCAGCCTCTTGTAAAACACAGTTCTTCCTCTCTACAACACCATTTTGTTGTGGTGTTCTAGGAGTGGAGAACTCATGTCTATACCCTCTATCTTGACAAAATTCCAAGAATCGTTGATTTTGAAATTCACCTCCATGATCACTTCTAATTGTCTTAATTGTTGATGATTTTTCATTTTCAACTCTTCTAAAAAAGAAATGAAAACATCTAAGGTTTAGTCCTTATATTTAAGAAAATAAGTCCATGTATATCTAGTAAAATCATCAATAATAACAAAGCAATATCTACTTCCATTCAATGATATGATAGTGCTACAATCAAATAGATACATGTGAAGTAAATCTAAAGCAGTAGATGTACTTACAGCGCTTTTACCTTTATGTGCAGATTTTGTTTGCTTACCCATTTGACATGCATCACAAAGTTTGTCTTTTTCATACTTGATGCTTGGTAAGCCACGGACTAATCCCTTGTTGGCCAACTTCCGAATGTTCTTCATGTTCACATGTGCTAGCCTCCGGTGCCAAAGGGTGAACTCTTCTTCTTTTGACATGAAACACTTAGCAAAAGCATTAGTAGCACTTTTAAATGAAACTTGATAAATATTGTCTACTCTTGCTCCTACTAGTACCGTGTCCAAGGTGTCATGTTATCTAACTAGACATTGACTTGGTTGAAAATCAATTGTGTAACCCGTGTCACACAATTGACTGACACTTAGGAGATTAAATGTCATCCCCTTGACTAGAAGGACATTTGAAATTCTAAGACATTCGGATATTTGAATGTCTCATATTCCTATAACCTTAAGACTACCATTGTTACCAAATGAAATATTACCTCTACTTTTCTTGTGAAGTGTGGTAAACAATGATCTATCTCGGTCATGTGTTTGGAGCACCCACTATCAACGAACCAAGTTGATAGATGCTCCCCCTCAATCATAACCTACATAATTCGAAAAATAAAAGTTTTAGGTACCCAAACCTTGGGACCTAAAGCATCAACTAAACAAGACTTAGGCACCCATGTCTTGACAACTTTCTTTTGAACCTTGGGTGTCCTAGATTGTCTCATATCAGTCCTAGACATAAGGGACACGAATAAGGGTTCTTTGGGTCGGTAACCAATACCGGCCCTATTGTAGACTGTCGTTTGGGCATTCAAGATCATGTCTAAAGTTTTAGAGCTAGTTGAAAACTTCTCAAGAATATTCTTGAGTCTCTCAACTTCACTCTTTAATGATTGGTTTTCTTCCTCTAGCAAATCATCATGCAAATCATCTACATCCTCAACCTTAGAGGATTTCAAATGTTCAACCTCAAGTTTTAATGACTTAATCTCATCCTCTAACAATTCAACATGTAAGTCATCAATGTTATCATCCCTAGACAACTTCAATTGTTAAATTTCTAATTGCAATGATTTAACCCTATTTTTTGACTTCTTCAACATATTGGTTAAACATGCAATTGCTCTATAACATTTTTCAAGTTTGGGAGAAGTTACCTCTTCATCATCCAAAGATGATGAAGCCGCGTTTGAGGAGTTCGATGATTCATCACTGCTTTCCTCTCCAAGAGCCATGAGTGTCACATGTCTTGTGCTCTTCTCCTCCTTCTCTTCATCGGATGAACTTGAGGAGGATTCATCCAAAGTGGCCTTCAAGGTCTTCTTCTTCTTCTTCTTGGATTTTTCTTCTTTCCTTTTGGATTTCTCCTCCTTCTTCTTTAGCTTTGGGCATTCATTCTTGAAATGCCCTTTCCTACCACACTCAAAGCAAGAAGCATTAGTCTTATCAAGTTTAGCTTCATTAGGATTACCTTTACCCTTGAAGCGTCGACCCCTTCTCATCATCCTTCTTACAAAATTTGTCATCTCGGAGGATGAGGAGTCGCTGCCATCTTCATCGGAATCGGACTCGGATTCGGAAGAGGATGAAGATGAAGAGACTTCCTTCTCCTTCTTCTTCTCCTTCTTCTTCTTATTGGATCGGTCCCCTGCAACTAAGGCAATCCCATTCTCCTTGGGGTCTTTGTTAGCCATTTCATGAAATTCCATCTCACAAAACAAATCATCTAACTTAACAATTGATAAGTCCTTGGATACTTTATAGGCATCCACCATGAATGACCATAAAGCATTCCTTGGAAATGCTTTTAGTACATACCTCACAAGGTCGCGATTCTCGACCTTTTCATCAATCGAATGAAGCCCATTGAGGACTTCCTTGAACCGGCTATGAAGCTCACTTACCGATTCATTTTCCTTCATGGAGAGATTTTGTAATTGGTTGAGGAACAAATCCCTCTTGGCAATTCTTGAATCTCGGGTGCCCTCGTGGAGTTCAATGAGCTTGTTCCACAAGTCCTTTGCACTTGTGAAAGGACCAACCTTGATAAGTTGGTCTTTGTTCATGCCACATTGTAGAGTGACAATCGCCTTCGCGTCGGCTTCACTCTTCCGAGTTTGTTCGGCTGTCCACCGCCATGATTCAAGTTCCTTTCCTTCATCATCCTTTGGAGGGGTGAATCCCTCCTTCACCGCGAACCAAGTGTTGATGTCCATCTTCATATAATACTCCATCTTTGATCTCCAATATTGGAAATCAGCGCCATCAAAGAAAAGAGGTCGGGTGGTGGAAAATCCTTCTCTCAACGTCATGGATGATAGCTCTCGGTTGTTAATCCGTAAAAACAGAGCCCCAAGCTCTTATACCACTTGTTGGAACCCGGATGGCTAGAGAGGGGGGGTGAATATAGCCAAACACTTGGACTTTAAGCTTTTCAAAATTCTGCACTTAGATTTGTTAGTAGCATAGCGGAAGTAGCAAACACAGAGTATGCAGAAAAGCAAAAAACGAAAGCAAACTAACACAACTAGCAAGATCGCTAACAAGGAGGGTTTACAAGGTTCGGGGATAACTTGCCCCTACTCCTTGGCATGCTCGTAAGGTGGGCGATCCCCTGATCGTCGGCAGATCAAGCCCCGGTGAACACAGGATAGAAAGCAACCTCCTTCTCGGTGGAGAAACCTCTCCACAGCGTTTCAATCACAGATATAGGTTTAAGCACAATGAAACACAAGAAAGATCTTACTTAGCACTAGCAAAGACAAGAACACAGCAAGCTTCCTCCTGAGCTCCACCCAGCAACGATCTCACGCAAGAACCCTTTCCCCGTGTCTTCTCGTTGTTGGACTCGAAGCCTCTTGTTCTTTCCTCCAAGTGCTCAAGCAAGGGATGGTTGCTTCAAGATTGCAGTAGTTTGCTCAAGGTGATGGAACTTCAGAACACGCAAGCAAGTTGTGGAGAACACAAAGGCGCAGCAAGAACTCAAGCAGCAGAACTCTACTCAGCCAACTCTTCTCCGCTCCTTTTGTTCCTCCACTGAGTATCAGGTGACACCATCTCCCTGCAACCTCCAGCTGCTCACCTGCAACCACCAGCTACCACTGAGCTCCTCTGGACTCCCTGAGCCTCCCTCAGACCAGCCCCAGACAGCAGCTCCAGCCAGCGCCAGTGCCCGTTGCAACCTGAGATGGAAAAACCGACAAACCTACTCCAAGGAAAGGTCTCCATTGACTCTCCTTGAGTTTTTGAATCCTTCCCTGTCACCTGCAGCTTAATCAGAGTATTAGGACAGTATATCAAGCAGCAAATCAAGCATCAGAGATGAAACGCAGAGAATCGGATACGTTCAGACGCGATCAGAGCGTCTGACAGTGCATTTTGAATTAAAGTGATCGGTCACCGGACCAGTGAGCCTTCTGATCGGTCACCAGACCGATCAGGCTTGGTCCAGACCGATCAGGCTTCGTCCTGATCGGTCCCCAACGCTCAATCAAAAATCGCGATTTCTTTGGGACTCTCCTGGATCGATCACCACACCGATCCAGGTTGTGGATCGATCACCAGACCGATCCACCCCTTTATCGGGCGATTTCTGAGCTTCGCAGTCCAAACCTCCTGATCGGTCACCGGACCGATCAGGGAGCCTCCTGATCGATCACCAGACCGATCAGGTCATGACCAGACAGATCAGGCTCTGTCCTGATCGATCATAGAGAGGAACCTGCGACGCTGGATCGTTCTCCAGAACGTTTTGCACAGTGATCCTGATCGGTCCACAGACCGATCAGGAGCAGATCAGCAAGGGAACTCAACCTCACTGTGTGCTCCCTGATCGGTCACCAGACGGATCAGGAGCCAAACAGTGGGTGAAACGCATACTCCCTGATCGGTCACCAAACCGATCAGTCATCGCTGGATCGGTCACCAGACCGATCCACGAAGGAGCACCGTGTCAACTCCCTGATCGGTCACCAGACCGATCCAGGGGCTCCAACCTAGCCCTCCAAGCTAGGGTCTCATCCAACCTAGCCCTCCAAGCTAGGACCTGACCCTCCAAGCCAGGACTTTTTCACTAACCCTCCAGTTGGGACTTTTCACCTAACCCTCCAAGTTAGGACTTTTCACCTAGCCCTCCAAGCTAGGACTTTTCACCCAACCTTTCGAGTTAGAACTTTCCACACCTAGCACTCCAAGCTAGGACCTGACCCTCCAAGCCAGGACTTTTTCACCTAACTCTCCAAGTTGGGACTTTTCACCTAACCCTCCAAGTTAGGACTTTTCACCTAACCCTACAAGTTAGGACTTTTCACCTAGCTCTCCAAGCTAGGACTTTTCACCCAACCCTTCCGAATTAGAACTTTTCAACACCTAGCCCTCCAAGCTAGGATTTTTCATACCTAACCCTCCAGGTTAGGATTTTCCAACACCTAGTCCTCCAAGCTAGGATTTTCCATAACATGTCTAATCCTCAATCAGGACTTAACCATAATCATAATAATCATCAACCTAAACTAAAATCGATGTCAACATCAAAACAACAATCAGGGTCAGACTGCATCAACAAAAGTAGCACATACCGGGTTAAGGAAAGGGGCACTGTCAACTTAATGGCTGGCGCCTTTTGGCGCCGCTCGACCTGACACCAGTGTAGGTGGTCGCGGTACGGGAGGACAGGGAATGACAGGAAGATCAATACCTCAACGTGATATCCGTTGTTTGAGACCAGGAGGACCTCAGTTTTGCGCCGACCCGTACAGCTTCTGATAGTCTGGTGACAGGGAGTGGTTGCGTTGCTTACTAGGGCCGACTGAGGACCCATGAAGGTGCCGACTAGGACACAAAATGTCGAGGCCGGCGGAGGGCCTATTAGGGTGTCGACTGGGGCACAGAATGTCGAGGCCGGCTGAGGGCCTATGAGGGTGCCGACTGGGGGCACAGAATGTGGAGGTCGGCTGAGGGCCTATGAGAGTGTCGACTAGGGCACAGAATGTCCAGGTCGGCTGAGGGCCTATGAGGGTGCCGACTTGGGGCACAGAATGTCGGTGTGTTGAGTAAATCCCCCTCCTCTGGTTCGGGCTTACCCAGGAGTGTGGGCCGTCACGTGTCGGCTGGGAACCAAACCTGGAGGAGCGTTAGAGCCTGAGCGCCCGAGCTTGGACCGGATCGACCTCGAGGGACGTGGGCCGCCACGTACCCCGACTGAAGGCTCTGACCCGCGCGACTTCGATCCGACGGGCTTTTCAGGCCCCCTAACCCTCTTCCTTCTCACTAGGCGCCAGGCTACCAGGCCAGACTATACGCAAGCTGACCCGGGATCATTGATTATCAAAATAAATTAAAAGAAGGTATTAGTTACGGATGACCTATTAGCCCAATGGCCATCCGTTCATTAAAAATATTCATCCATTGATTTATCAAATATCTGACTCAATTCTGGGGCATCTTGTTAATTGAAATGGCATCTTGCCATTATTATTACCCGGGCTAAGAAAATTTTTATTTTAATTTGCAAAATTATTTTCAAATATTATTATTATTATTATTATTATTATTATTATTATTATTGCTCCGTACATTTATGAATACTATGGACGGATGTTTTGGCTATTTATTAGGAAAAAAAAGACATCATCCATCTTAAACCGTTTAATAGTATGGATCACATAATAAAAATAAATAAATAAATCATATCACGAGAAATATTTTTAACCTAACATAATGATAAAAAATTAACACCACTACGAATACAACTCTATCTATTGGAGCAGTCTTTTTGGTTACTTAAAAGCTACTTAAATCGGGGGAATTAAACAACATTTATTAACGTTTTAATCCGAATAAATATTTTAAAGACGGCGCATTTTGACAATATTTATCAAATTGTGAGCAATCATATTTACTAAAAAAAATTATTTATTTTTAAAATAATTGTTTTTAAAATTTTAATCATTTCTCTGCACTGCCCTTTACCCTAAACTTATTTCTCTCCCCAGTCCTCACCACCGCCGCAGCAGCCTATTGCCCTACCTCTGCACCCGCGTCGGTCGAGGTCCGCCTCTACGCCGCTTCGCCGCTACAGCCGGGTCGGCCGCCTCTCCGTCGCCGTCTCCATAGTGCCCCCTCCGTTATAGCCGAGCTCCGCCGTTTCATACCACGGCCTCCTTTCTTCTCCGTAAAGGCACGACGAACGTATCGCGAACAGGTACTTGTCCAAAAAACCCTATTCCCGAAGTCTTTATTCCCAGCACACTATCGCGAGCTTCCGTCCCCAATTACTTCACTGTCGTTCTTACCTCCCTCCTGCACCGACTTGTTTGCTTGAGGCAATTTAGTACCCCCGTGCCATATCATGGATGTCGATTCGGACCCCAATTCGAGCAAACAGATGCTCATAGATTCGAAAGAACCAGTTGCTGATAAGGTTGGAAGCAGTCAAATCACTTATTTTTTCTATTGGTGATCGTTTTATTTTACTCCCTGTCCCTCATGCCTGTTTGTCAATTCGAAAGGGTAAGGCGAAGGATGATCTCTCAGACTCGATCAAGGGCTTGCAGATATCTGATTCGTCAAGTATTACGTTCAAAAGGAAACCTGTTATCATCATCCTTGTTGGAATGGCAGGTATGCTATAGAATTGTTATTTCTTTTTTCTCTGTTTTTCCTCCAAGTTTGTAACTGCAACAGTCGTTTCCACTTTTTGTAGGGAGCGGCAAGACTACATTTCTCCACAGATTGGTCTGCCACACTCAAGCTTCGAACATTCGAGGCTATGTGATGAACCTTGACCCAGCTGTGATGTCCCTTCCTTTTGGTGCAAATATTGACATTAGGGACACTGTTCGCTACAAGGAAGTAATGAAGGAGTACAATCTTGGCCCTAATGGTGGAATCATGACATCACTGAATCTCTTTGCAACAAAGTTCGATGAGGTTGAATGTTTTTCTGTTCTTTCAAGTCGTTAGCATCTAGTTTTGTTAAGTTTCAGTTTTCTTTCAGACGTTTCTAGTTTCATGGATTAACAAATCTTAGCCTCTTTTTGGCAATGAGATAGTTTAGTCTAAATCGTTCCAGGATATGTGTTTTGTAGGTAATATCAGTCATAGAAAGACGGGCTGATCAGCTTGACTATGTTTTGGTGGATACACCTGGCCAGATTGAAATTTTTACTTGGTCAGCTTCTGGAGCAATAATTACTGAAGCCTTTGCTTCAACATTTCCCACGATAATTGCTTATGTTATAGATACGCCTCGCTCTTCAAATCCAGTTACTTTTATGAGTAATATGCTATATGCTTGTAGCATACTCTACAAAACGAGGTTGCCTTTAGTACTAACTTTTAACAAGATTGATGTGGCCAAACATGGATTTGCGTTGGAGGTATTGGAGTTCCTACTCTATTACTTCTTCCTTGTTTTTCATATTATTTTTTTTTCCATCCTGAAGATATTTGCTTGACTGGTATGCTCTTGAATGTATTTAGCATTCTAACTAGTAGAGAAGGAAAAACACAAATGCATATATCAGCTACTCTGATCACTACCTATCAAACAACAAACTTACCTTGTCTCAGAATTATTCTGCCCTCTAGATTTTGCTAACATAATGCATATGTCTTCATGTTGACAATAGCAAGTGTCTTAATCTTTTTGAATAAATACTGATGTGCTTACTTCTTGTGTTTACAATTACATTATAGACAAGACATTTGTATAAATCATAACCTTGTCACTGGCTCGTATATGTGTTTATCAACTATGGTCTCTTTGTGTTGTAAGTCCATAGTGGAACATTTTCTATATTATAAATCCATGTTAGAATTATCCATTGGATTAGTTAATTCTGTAAAAAAAACAAACATGGCAAAGAATCTCATGTCCATTTACTAATTTTGAAATTATCCATCTAATAATTTTGAAATATAGAATTTCATATTCTTTAGACATGGAAGTAAAATATAGGTCTAATGAAATTAAGAGATGAAGTAAAGAGATTTGAATGTGGGAAGTTGCACTTGCTGCTGTCGTTGTTAGTTAAATTCACAAAAAAATTTGATGATAAGTTGCTTGAAATGAATACAAGGTAGACAAGGAGATCAGATAATCAAGCAAAGAGGTCTGAATAGATCTGAGAGAGAGAGAAGAAGTCTGCTTTGTTTGTGTGTGTGTGTGTGAAACAATGAGGTCTGAATAGATCTGAGCAAGTGAGAGAAGTCTGCTTTGTGTGTGTGGAGATAGAGAGAGAGAGAGAGAGAGAGAGAGAGTTATTTCTATTAGTTTCAAATTGAAAACAAGATAACATCAAATTGTGACTTTACCTTCTTCATAATTTGTTTTCTTCCATGGTAGAGGCCAATGGCCAAGTTTTTTTTTTTTTGCTGGAATCACTCCTAAGATTTAGGAAATCACTGATTTCCCTTTCACTTAACCTTTGCGTAATAAACATAATCTAGGTTACATATTAATTTGCATATACCCGATTATTTCTTGTTCTTCTTCACAACTTACAGTTCATTGTTCTGGTATCAGTGGATGCAGGATTTTGAAGCATTTCAGGCAGCATTGGACACTGATTCATCCTACACCTCAACTTTAGCAAGAAGTCTTGCACTGGCACTCGAAGAGTTTTACAAAAGTATGCACTCCGTGGGAGTTTCAGCAGTTTCTGGTGATGGAATGGAAGCCTTTTTCACTGCAATTGAATCAAGTGTTAAAGAATACATGGAGAACTACAAGTAACAACCAACCACTGAACTTATTTTGATTCTAAAATGAGTTCAATTATTATTGGAATTTACTCCATTTTCTATACAGAGCTGACCTCGACAAGAGAAGGGCTGAGAAACAGCGTCTAGAAACAGACCGCAGGAAGGAAAACATGGAGAGACTACAAAAAGACATGGAGAAATCTAAAGGGCAAACAGTCGTACTTAGCACTGGTCTAAAAGACACAGGATCTCTTAAAATGGAGGATGAGGATGACGAGGAAGAGGAGTTGGAGGATGTTAGATTTTCAGAGGAAGAGACAGAGGAAGATGAAGGCGAAGATGAAGAGGTTGCGCACTTTGGTTTTTGAAAATCTGCAGTATCTACTTTGAGAGTCTGATACGTCCAGTACAGTTTGTCTTATTGAATGTTGTGGAACTGGTAGTAGGTCTATTAAACTTCTGCACTTGTTCATAAACTGTTCATCTCGCAGTTTATTTTCGTAGCTTTTTAGGTGCATACGATACTTGCTGAATGCTTTACAAAATGAAGATAATGATTTATGTATCTGCTTTTATCTGTTTTTGTTTATATTATATGAACTGATTTGCATTTATGCTTTATCGTTGACGACATTTATCATAATCTGACTGGTAATTTCAAAAGAATAAAATGGAAGCGTTGTGTTATTTTGATTTCATTAAAGTTTATAAATTCATTGAGGATATTTTAGCAGTACCAATTTCCCTTAAATGGGCCCATCATTTTAGCCCATCTATGGTCAAATTACTGGGCCTTTCGATAGAAGTTTTGGAGCCGTCGGGTCGGATTCCACACCCATCCTGGAGTTGCCCTTTTCTGTCGGTTTATATGCGAGCTTCCATTGCGATCGGGTATCCATTTCGATCGATTTCGGTTTGGAGGCGAAGATGTTCCTGCGGCGAGTGCTGTTGGGCGGCGGATGGCGGGCTATGTCGACGCAGGTAGGGAGGAAGGTGAAGGAGACGACTGGGATCGTGGGGCTCGACGTGGTGCCCAACGCCCGCGAGGTGCTGATCTCCCTATACACCCGCACCCTCAGGGAGATCCAGGCCGTGCCCCCGGACGAGGGCTACCGCAAGGCCGTCGAGAGCTTCACCCGCCAACGCCTCAACGTCTGCCTGGAGGAGGATGACTGGGAGGAGATCGAGAACCGCCTGGGATGCGGCCAGGTCGAGGAGCTCATCGAGGAGGCGAAGGACGAGCTCACGCTCATATCCAAGATGATCGGTTCGTACCTCTTTATTTTTAGTTCCTTTCAATTCCGTCGATGTTTGTTTTTATCAATGCGTTGGTTTAATGTTGGATTTGCCGATTTCTTCGGTAGATCTGCGTGGTGGCTGATTTTCTTTTAGTTAAAGGATCATGTTGGCATTTAACAATAAAAATTAGATAGTGTTAACAGTTTCTTCAAAATGAGATCTTTTACGGTCCTATGATATTTTAATGGAGATTCAATACTGCTGGGCTGTACTGGGTGCCAATTTTGTTTCTTTTTCCTGTCCATTTCGTAGAGTTCGATCGCAGAGTACTCTGTCACGATCTTGATTTTGGGATTGTGTCCCCGTGCGTCGATGCACTATGTGACGGCTGAGGGAAGATCCTTTAAGAGATTGATTGGACGGAACATTCTCCGTCTTGTTCTTCTGCATCCCTTTGTTGAAACCTGGATGTCTTATATAGTTATATGTATTGTTCATATCTATTTATAGAGTTATATCATGAAGCAGTAAAATTTTATTCTCTTAATTGTATAACCTAGTCTTAATTGAAATCAATTGAATGATTAATCTTTAATTGTATAACCTAGTCTCATTTGGGGATTGAGAGCATAGATCACTTTCAACTGTCTTGTTCTTTGTCTTCCCTATGTTTGATGTGGTAGAAGAAGCTGAAAGGAAGAAGGATGTGTCTCAGAAGAGAGGGAGAGAGAGACCATAAGATTTAAAAGCTATCATATATTAACAGATGCCATTTGTTTGAATTACTAGTTCACCACAACAATGCTTAGTACTGAGAGATTTAATACTTTTCTAAGTACTAACTAATACTATTCTTTTGGATTACCATTTTACCACAAGAAAGTATTCTCTAAAAATGTTAACAGAAAGTAGCATATTTGCTGCTGCTTGTTGATTTCCACAACTTTCAGGACATAAAATTTGAACCTTTTTAGTTCCTTGACTACTGCTGCCCTGTGTTTTTCAGCCTTGGATTTAAAGGTATGCTTTGAGTATGTGTTTGTGGTCATTCACGAGTTATCTTGGTTTGGGTTCTATTCAGATTAGACATTCCTTTGGTTCAGTTTTTACAAGTTAGCCATGGCTAGGGTCTGTACTTTGGCCAACAATGAGTGAAGAGGATAATACTGTTGTTTACTTTGCTAGATGGGTTAGAATGAATGGAATAGTGGGGAAACTGAAATGGGGTTTCTTTCTTCATTTTGATTCCCCTAAATGGATGGATCATGGAGGGATTGATGTTTTCCAATACTTTTGTTTAGTATTCTAAAAATCGGCCTAGGGGCTAGCCAACCACACCGAAAATATCTTAGTTGGCCAGCCTAGGCGGCCTTGGTGCCTCGGTGGGATTAGGCGACCCTAGGCGCCAACTAATTGGTCGAATCGTCTAGGCGCCGCCGAAATAGTGCAGGGTTTTCATGATTTTTGTTAGTTTGATCTTTTAAATTTAAAGTCCAATTTTAAAAACACTAAAATGTATTTTTTTTTTGTGTGTTGGGATTAAATTTTATAAGCCCTAAACTTTGGTCCAACAAGAAAATTGATTTTTTGGCTTACCCTAGCAGCTAACACCAAACTTCATCTTCACGTATTGAGTAGCTAGAGCAGGAGAAATCAGAGCGAATGAAAAAGTCCATATTTTGGAGAAATTAGAGATTTAAAATGAAGTAATAAATTTGTGATATTTTATTAATTGTGTAATTTTGAACTCATTTTAAATTTGATGCTATTGTGTTGGAGTTATAAAATGTGATTCATTACGTAGCGGCACCTAATCTCTGCCTAAGCGGCCTACGTGCTAGGCATTGGCCTAGAGCCCAACTTGTGTCTAGCGAATTTTAGAACCTTACTTTTGTTTTTATTCATCCTCCAATCTATCCATCCAAGTAACCAATACAATGGAAATGCTTATAAGCTATCCATCTTGATCAATCTATCCAACTGTTAAAACACAGTAGCCAGTAGGTTGTCTGCCCTTCTTTGTTGCCTTGTGTAATTTTGAACTCATTTTAAATTTGATACTATTGTGTTGAAGTTATAGAATGTGATTTATTACTTAGCGGCGCCTAATTTCCGCCTAAGCGGCCTACGTGCTAAATTTGATGTTATTGTGTTGGAGTTATAGAGTGTGATTTATTACTTAGCGGTGCCTAATCTCCGCCTAAGAGACCTACGTGCTAGGTATTGGCCTAGCGCCCGACTAGCGTCTAGCAAATTTTAGAACCTTACTTTTGTTTTTATTCATCCTCCAATCTGTCCATCCAAGTAAACAACACAATGGAAATGCTTACAAGTTATTCATCTTGATCAATCTATCCAACTGTTAAAACACAGTAGTCAGTAGGTTCTCTGCCCTTCTTTGTTGCCTTCATTGTTGCATTTTGTATGCTGTTCAGCATTGACAATTGGCAATTCCAATCAACGTCCCTTTCACTCTGAGTCTTCTAGCCGTCCTTGTTTGCATGACTGTGTTTGCTGCTTAGTTCATTCATCTTCATCTGTTGATAACTTCTTCCACTTGTTTCGTCCCATACTCTTTGATTAGTGCAGACTCAAAGCTCACACAATTCTGGTTAATAGAGAAGTCTTTCAAAATGACATTTTCTTCAAATTTTATACATAACAATCTTATACTCATTTTTTTGGATGAAGTGGGTCTTTCTTATCAGCTATTTGTGCCAGAATGCCTTGAATAATTGGCTGTGATCTGTGATCTTGAAATCACAGTCTAATCCAATGGGATAGAGAGAAGGCACATTGTCAATGAGTGGAATGGCTGAATATTCACACAGTCTCGGCCGTCAATATCTTATAAAGCCAATGATAGACAAAAAATGCTTATAGATAAGTGCTTCCATGGGCATTTAGGTAAAAATGTTTTCTAGTTAATCCCATCTTTTTTTTTCCCCTTCTTTCTGTAGTGGAGTTAGTTGCACATACTGACAGATAACGACTATACTATTAAAAGGTTGATAACAATGGATATTGTTTTCATGCCTATTGCCTGGAAACAATATTTTAAGTCCCTCGCATACTCTATTGCTTGTGTGTATGGCCTAGGAATCAATTTCTTGTCGTATAGCTTTGTCTCAAATTTGTAACGTTTCTGCATAGATTCCTTCAGATTGAGCCAAAGCTTGTTGTTATGGTCATTCATTCTATTGAAAGAATCGTCGTCCAAAAACTCTACGTGAAATTTTTATTTCATACAGTGCATAATACTAAAGCAAATAATACATGAAAAATTCAAAATTGGCCATCTTAAACTGATTGGATCCACTATTTTTATAAGAAATCTGTAGCTTGCTTTCCTTCAAGAGGAGTATGTGCGTTTCTGAAGGGAACACACGCCATTTGCACGAGTAGTAGATGGAAATGATAACTCCCAACAGTTATCTTCAATGTAGAAACTAGTCACTTCAATGATCTTTGATGGTGACAAGGATACCTAAAATTTGAATGGTATGGATATTTGTTGACCCAACTATTCATATTAGCCCTGATACTTACAGTTAGGCTAACTTAATATGGTCTAATATATTTCATGTACTTCCTAATTTGCTTTTGTGAACATTATGTTAGTTTCAAAAAAATTGATGGTCAACAATTCTAGTTAGCCTTGGATATGAAGTTTCATCATAGAATCTAAAACCCAAGAGATTTATTGCTTATTTAGATCCCTACACATCTCGTCAAGCATCTGTTCACTATGCTCATGGATGTTTCCCATATTATTTTCTTTCGTTAACTATTTTGTATATTTCTTCCTCACCCTTCTTACGGCTAGTTGTCTTCATATTGCAATGCAGAGTGGGATCCATGGGGAGTTCCTGAGGACTACAAATGTGAGGTTATTGAAGATAACACTCCAATTCCTAAACATGTTCCTCATCACCGACCTTCCCCTCTCCCCGATGAGTTCTTCAAGACGTTGGAGGCCATCACGACAGACTCCCTTCCAAAGGATGAAACCGCACCCCAGTTAAAAACTTGAATGCTCACTCTTTTGCTTGGTTTGACAATATATATTTCCAGCATTTTTGGTGCTAATGATGGACCTAGCTTTCACTTATGAAAATAATGTCGCTAGGATTCACAACTGTTTTAATTCCCTGAAGGACACAATTGCAAGACATTGTTAGGCAACTCCATAATGAATTGCTCTCCTTATTTGTGTTTGTGTATGACTGATCTTAGTAAGGTGATTTTAACTTTTGCAAGACCTATTGATGTCTTATGAACTTCTACCTAAACTGGGCTGTTGCTTGCCGACGTGGACGACCGCCCGAGCTTGCCGCTGTTGGCAACGGCAAAAAGTTAGATGAACGCAGTGGATCTTGGACCTGCAACAAGTCTCCTTAGCACCAACTGTTCTCGTATTGCAAGGTGAGTTATGCATTAGTTGATTACTAAATTACGAACCATAAATCTCCTCAGTTTAGCTTAGAAATTAGAGGAAACATATGATCTCATGGTAAATATATTAGAGAAACTATACAAACAAAAAAATGCACATTTCTCTCATTACACATTGTCCATATATTTAAATCGCATTTCATATTAGTTAACAAGTCTTTGTCACTGTTGCTTGAAGCTTAAGTGCCTATTTATGCGTGGAATGGTGGAGGCTCATGGCTAATGGCACCACCAAATATAAGCACGCGTGGAATGATATGGTATTATAATTGTTTCCACTCATTGATCAGTCCAGAGTCGTAGCCAAAGATCCAAACGAATTTTGACTTGTCAGACCACTAAAACAATTATATGAATTCATTAAAATCAGATTATTCTGGTTGTTTCAGAAGTTTATCAAATTTATTAATTAGGCTTGGAACATATTCTTTGCCTCTCTCCATACTTAGGGAAGCCTCTTCATTTATGCATGAGACTTAAGGCGGTGTTTGGTAGGGGTAATTCATCCTGTAATGTAATCATTACAAGTTGGATTTTTTGTTTGGAATAATTTTAAAATTGTAATGTAATGGAATCTCGATTACAAAAGTGGCTCAAGATTTGTAATCTCGATTACAAAACAAAAACGATATAATCCGATTACATTATAGCTTGTAAAGTCGTCGGTCGGGCGGCGACGGTTGCTGGCCGGCCGCCGGTCGCCGACTGGCCGGCCAACGGTCGTCGACCGGCGACTGGCCGGCCAACGGTCGTCGACCGGCGACGACCCATCGCCGACCGGCGGCGGTCGTCGGTCGCCGGCCGACTGATGGCAGTCGCCAACCATGATCGTCGGTCGTCGTTATCGGTCGTCAGTCGTCAATCTTTGATTACATTACAGGATGGATTACCCTTCACCAAACGTAGCCTATGGTTATTAAAGATTACATACGACTCGTTATCAAATATAGTAATGTAATCTTGATTACATTATATTACAAATTTGATTAGATTACAGACTCGATTACATTATCTCTTATCAAACCTAGCCTAAATGTACATTCATGTAAGAATTTTAGTAGCATAGGATTTATGATACGATTTTCATAGCGTTATAATACAATTTTAATAATATAACACATTTTAAAGGTTACCAAAAGAATAAAGATTTATTTTTAAATATAATTTAGATGTGCAGTTTTTACAATTCAATTAATCAGGGAGATGATTGGTTGGACCTTATAGAAATTTCTCATTGATTTTCAAGGGTAAGTCATGAAAATGCTACAGAAGTCTTCGATAGCCGGCCCTTGTAGTTTTCACCGTCTCTCTAAGACGGTCGAACGTTGAATTGATATTTTGCTTGTGAAAACAAACTCGTGTATTTTTTTAGCCAATGGGTACTTTGGCTCTCGGTCGTCCAACCCAAGATTTTTCATTAAATTCAATATCAACACATGCCCTAATAGAGGATTGAATCATGATATTCAATTTATCGCCGTTACGTCTTACGGTTGCACCATGCCCGCGGGGGCAAGAACTATCCAACTATTCTTGCATCATTTGCAGTTGCATTGCTGTCACCACAACATTGCCGGAAGAGAAGCTGCAGCAAGCTGGTCCATCTCTTATAAGAAAGCAGATAGGGAATGTTTCAATCGATGATATTCTGTATGGTCAATAGCATCTCTTGGTCAAAGCGTTCAGCCCATCGATCGGATACTTGAATTGTGGCAAACTGCATTGTTAGTGCGAAGTTGTCTAAATCAGATTTCTTAAATAAATGAGGCTTCTATTGTGCAAATGGACAAGCCGTATTAATGTCTTTCCGGACGTCCCCAACGATGAGGAAAATTCAATACTAGTCAGATTATTACAGAATCATGCCGTTGCAGACACAGCTAATGGGGAAGCAGATCGAGGGGATTACAAAATTTTCAAGCGGCGGCGGAGAAATCAACGGCGAGGATCCGGAGGAGGGAGTCGAAGCTCACCCCGTCGGTGGCGTCGCTGCCGGCCATTCGCATCATTGCCCGCACGTCGTCGTCGTTGGCGGGCAGCCCCGCCATCTCCAGGTACGCTTTTAGATCCCCGAACCCTACCTTCCCGTCCCCGTCCCGATCCATCACGCCGAACGCCTCCGCCAGCACGGCGCCGGATCCGGCGCCTCCACCCCCGCCGCCGAGGATGCGCTCGAACTCCTCGAACTCGACGAGGCCGTTGCGGTCGGCGTCGGCGGCCGAGATCATGGATGCGATGTCCTCCTCAGAGAGTGGCGCAGCGCCGAGGCCGGAGGAGGAGGAGAAGAAGACCTTGAGGTCGTCGCGGCTGATCCTGCCGTCCCGGTCGGCGTCGAGGACGTCGAACGCCGGGCGGAGGCTTCTCGAGGCAGCGGAGGGCGAGGGATCGCTGCGGTGGGGGCGGCCGGAGGGACACATCGTCGATCACCGAAAAGAGTGGAGGAGGGAGAGAAAGAGTCTAGATTCTTCGGAGCGGCGCGTTCTTTTGAGGTCGAGGTTGAAGATGGCTGAGGCTCACTATAAATAGCAAATTTTCGCGTCGAAAACGTAGTGGCTTGCGGAGCAAGCGGTTGCGGCATTAGGCATGAACGTTCCAAGGGAGATGCGTTATCGATTACGTCCCGGTCAAGCGGGTTTGTTGTTCCGGTTCGGAATCCGTCGACCCCCAACCGTAATCGATGATATCAGCCGATAGATGCTCGCCACGTCATCTCATGCGATGCAGAAGTAAAATTGGCACCGACGACGGAAACCCTAGTTTCTAGAACTTCTATAAATTGTGGCCGATACACAAGAGCAATAGAACTCTTCCTCGGCATAGAAGGGCAAGCTATAGAGACTATGGCGGCAGCCAGTCTACACTTCGTCTTCGATGTTCCCTAATCATGTTTCGCCTCTTCGATCTTCTATCTTTATTTCAATTCGATGTTTGTTTTTCTTGATAGCCCATCTGATGAGCTAATCTCTGTGTACCAGTACAGCAATGGGGGATTGGTTTTGTAGATCGGCGAAATTAGGTTTTCAGGAGATTTTGAGTCGCTTCACCTCCTTTTCTCTGCGGTGCAGCGAATGTTTTCTCCGAGATCATTAGACATCTTGGTGTTTTCTTTCCCTATCTCTCAAATCGTTTTTTTCTTCTTCTCTTGATTATGTTAAGAAGTTGGCTTTGGTTTTGGTTTTATTTCCGTTCCTATGATGGCATGAAATCTTTGAGACCTGATCTCTTTTCTTCTGATGAAAACCACAAGCATGACTCTGAGGGCGACCTTCTATTTGATCTTAGCGTTGTTCTAATTTGTTCTTCTACTTCTCTATTTTGGATTTTGCTTGCTCTTTGTTTGGATGATGAAATGCACTGGGCTCCGAGCAGTTCTGCTGCATTTGGCTTGACGGATATGCATCTGCCTAGAAAGCATTGTCTGACTTAATTCGTTTGTTTTTTTCTTGTTTTTGTTTTCAATTTATTAATTCTCTGTGTTAATTATAATATATTTTAATTCAGTTCAATTTCAATAAAAATATAAGATTGGTAGATGCTAATCGAGTTTGGCACTAATCATGTGGAGATGACCAAACTTGATCTTAACTTTGTTGCGAGTATTCTTGGCATTGGACTTGTAAATTAACTAGTAATTAATAGCAATTACCTTATATTTTATTAAATTACTTAATGTGTTTAACTTTAAAGAAATTTATATGTTTTCTCCAAGAGTTTTCATCTCTTTTAATATGTAGTATAGATATTGTACGGCAGTGGAGTTGTGAATGAGTTGTTTCAACTCTTGACTTGCGTTTACAATTTAAATTAAATATGCAATCCCACCTTTGAAAGTAATTTTTCAACTGGATGATAAAAGTTGATTCGCTACTTAGCGTCGTTTGTGAGGTAAATTGTGGTTAACCTGAGGAGGGGATTGATATATTGTTTTTGTCAGGATTTGAGTTACAGATTTCAAGATGGTAACACCATTAACCGTCCATCCCATGGGTATAAGGAATTTTTCAAGGATGATGGCTTTATCTTAAGCTTATGTCAATAATGGATTTTACTTTTGAATAATTATCATATGCTTTACCTTTTGAATATTTCCTTTTAAAACAAAGCGGGCCCGTATACTTTGTACTAGAACGTCGTTCTAGTTTTCAATGGAAAATTGGTTCAATGTAATAATATAATATTTGGCTTCTAACCAAAGAAACTCAATAATATAAAAATGATACGGCATTTTAGCAAAAGTGCATTCAAGTTTAAGAATTTCCCAAAAAAGCATTGAAGTTTCAGAATTTATTTATGCTTTTATTTTTAATAGAAAAGTATGTTAGGAAAATTATATCTTTGGATAATATAAAATTAAGGTGTAAAAATTCATACTGGGTTCGTTTTTTCTCAAATTCTTGTGGTTCATTTTAAAATTTTATTAATAAATGATAGAACCAGATTCAATAATCATATTGATAGTTATAAACTTATAGTAAAGATTTTATAATTATTATAATATGAATTTTAGATAAATAAGTTGATGAAATAGTTATGAAATCAAAGTAAATGTTATATTCATTAACTACTAATTATAAAACAATGTAATTTATTCTAGTGGAAGTTTTTGTGAGGCCGGATTGATATTATTAATCATTTATTATAAAAAAATGTAGCTGCTGCATACTTTGATTTGATATTTCTATATATGACAGTTTCAAATTTATAAATTTAGTAATATTGTTAGATTTTAAATAGAATATTTTATTTTTTTATTCATAATTTAATTATAAACATATATTTTAATTTATTAATTTTTTTATAATTTTTTTATTTAAAATTAATATTTCATTGATATTTAATAGATCATTTTTCAAAAATTTTACAACAAATTAATATATATAAAAAATTATGTTTTTTATTTTTTAATATTTTATTAGTAATATAATTTATAATTATAATTAAAATATATTTAAAAAATTATAAATATAATTTTTAATAAATTAAATCTTTATAAATATGTAGAATAAAATTAAAATATACTATTAAATACACTTAGTTTAAATTTATAATAAATAATTAATATTATTATAAATAATAAGAAAAAATTAAACATTATAAATTAATTTTTATTTATGATATTTATAATATTATATTTAATAATATATATTATATTTGATTTTATTAATTATATAATATAAGAGAAAAAGATATTTTGAATATCAAACTTAATATTAAATTTGCGATTCTTTACTATATTTTTTAAAAAACTTTTTTATATCATGGTTAACATTTTATTTTTATTTTATCTAGAGTTCACCTTTTTAATTAGATTATAATGTTTAAGTTAAAAAAATTAAAAATAAAAAATTATAGAGTTCATCTTTTCAATTTGATTATAGTGATTAAGCTAAAAGAATTAAAAATCGAAAATCTCTATGATTCACCTTTCTAATTGGGTTATATCTCAAATTTTTTAAAAAAAGGATTTGAAATGTCTCTAATTGCATGATATTAAAATTGTTATTTTTAATATTTACGATTAAAAAAATTAAATGTCCAACTTAAAATTATAATTTTTTTTTTCAAAAATGTAATATTATAATCGTTAATTTAATATCATGTTTCATGAAACATGAACAGTACATGTTCCTATAATATAATAAGATTTTATAAAAATTTAAAAATTCCCATACCAAATATGGTGTGGGAATAGTGCATCACCATCCATATTAAATATGGTTTGGTAATTTGGTATATTGGTTGGAACTAAATGGTATAGACTTTATATAAGTTTGATGTTTTGATGTAAGGGTTGGAGATGTCCTTGTATACTATGCTTTGCTGTATCTCAAAGTTGCTACATGTAAATATTATATGACTATATCTTTAAATTTGTGTCCTACTAGAATAACAACTACATTTAGGGCAGGGCAAATGAAGACTAAGTAAAAAACTATTAATGAAAAAAAAGACAAATGTTACAGCTTAATATTATTTATATCCATTCAATAGTATAAAATATATAATAAATATATTTGAATACATTCTCATAAATAATTTATTTATTAACTTTTCTAAATTTTATTTTCTTATATCTTATTTAAATACATAAACCACATATTACTTTATTATTATTATTATACTAGGTTAAATTTAAAAAATTATAAATTAATTTACCAATGTAATTTGATTTTATAATTATAATAGATTAAATTTAAAAAAATATATAATCAATTTAACATTATTATTAATTATAAAACAATATTTTCTCTAATTCAGCTCAATTGAAACTCAAGCTCAGTTTAGTTTAATAAATAAAAGGGAAATTTTAATAAAAAAAAGATTAAATAAGCTTAATAAGGTAAATAAAAAAACTTGAGGAACACATTAAAAGCATAGTGTTATCATATGTGAAGGAGCCATCACTCTATAACACTACCCCTACGAGTGTGATACACTACTCAAATACTTAGAGAATAAATAAGAATAATAGAGTTTGAATTCTAATAGTGATGAATATTTTATAAATTAACTTCTAAACATGTATAAATTATGTTATGAATTTATTTGGTAGGCAAATCAATCGTCTACTTCTCAGATTAATCGGGAGAATCCTAAATACTGAATTGTCAAATAAAAAAAAATCACTAATTTCATTTGCCATTCAATTCATTAAAAAATTATCAGAAAAAATATTAAAAAACAAAAAGATTCATTTATACCCGACCTTAGGTCAATGGGACAGGTTCGTAACCGAGTTAACGGACTAGGTACCCATTGACTCAGTTGTCGGGCCAGAATCATTATCGGTCTGGCATGGGGTCAGTGTTGGGACCGATTGACGAGCTAGAGGGGGGGTGATTAGCTTCGATGTGCTTGTAGATGATTTGTCGCGGCGGAAGACTTCAAGCAATCGCTAACATAAGGATTTACTTGGTATCTACCCCGGTCGGGTGACTAATCCAAGGATCCACTCTCCTCACACTCTCATGCACTATGAAAGTCTCCTTCTTGAGGTGGAGAAACCTCTTACAAGCTTGTTACAAAGATACAACAAGAACAAAGCAAATACTATAGAAATCTTACAAGATTTACAATGAATAAGCTCACACTTTGCTTTCCTTGCTATCTTCAAGCTTGTGGTCGCCTCTAGAACTTTGGAAGTGCAGCAACACTAAGCCCCAAAGCTTCTCTTGAAATGGCGTGGAAGAAGGAAGAAGTGTTGCGCTTCAAACCTGCGCGAAAACCTTTATACCCGACGCCTAGGGTTTCTGAATCGATTATCCCGTCAAATTCTACCGTTCAACGGCTAGTTTTCGAACCATAATCGATTACCCAATCGATTACGAGTGCCCTGAATCGATTACCCAATCGATTCAGAGCCTCTCTGCTCTCTCGCGCAACCTTTGGTGATCGATCACCCTAATCGATCACCGAACCTCTTAATCGATTACCCAATCGATTAAGGGAAGGCTTAATCGATTACCCAATCGATTCAGCCACCTTTTGTCCTCTCGCGCAAACCGCCCTAATCGATTCACTGATCGATTCATCCAATCGATTACCCAATCGATTGAGTCCAACCCTAACTTGTGCTCACAAGTCTAGGGTCCCCTACCAAGTGTCCAGTCAACCCCTTTGACCAACCTGGATTTCTACTGCCTAGCTCCCAGCTCGGACTTAACCTGGTTCCCAACCAGATTCGCCTAACCCTCGAGTTAGGTCTAGTCTCTAGGTAGACTTCCACCTTGCCAGCCTGCGATCTCCCCGATCCCGCTGGACTTCACCTAGTCCCACTAGGTCTTTTCACTTGCCAGCCTGCGATCTCCCCGATCTAGCTGGACTTCACCTAGTCCCACTAGGTGTGCCTAGTCCCCACTAGGTCTTTTCCCTTGCCAGCCTGCGATCTCCCCAATCCAGCTAGACTTCACCTAGTCCCACTAGGTCTTTTCCCTTGCCAGCCTGCGATCTCCCTGATCCAGCTGGACTTCACCTAGTCCCACTAGGTCTTTTGCCTTGCCAGCGTACGATCTCCCCGATCTACCTGGACTACACCTAGTCCCACTAGGTCTTTTCCCAGTCAAGCCTCCAGTCAACCTTGACCCACTTGACTCACACATCATGACCACTCAAACATCATTATCAAACATCGAAACATACGACCTCATGCTCACCCGAGCTTTGTCAAACTAGGTCAACCCTGACCTAACCAAGATTGCACCAACAATCTTCCCCTTTTTGATGTTTGACAATATGTTTGAGAAAGACTAATCCCTATTAGCCTTTCAATTTTCTCCCCCTTTGACATACATCAAAAACCCTCCCCGAGAGTCTATATGGTCAAAGGTATACGCAATGAAAATCCCATACTTTTCATTTGAACCTATGCTTAACCTTGAGCACTCATGAAGATTCCCAATCTCCATTCTTTCACTTGTTAAAAAAAATTTAAACACATGCCTTTAAGGAAGACCTCCCCCTCAAAACATGCACTAAACCTCTACCATTGCACCAACAATGATTTTTGAGTTTCTAAACCTTTAGAAAAACTCAACTTGAGGTAATGAGATTTTGAGATTCAAAGCTTGAATCAAAATCTCTCCTTAACCTTTATTTTTCACCAAACCATTTTCCCTTTTGATTTCACAATAAAATTTACCCAAATATACTTATAAAAGTATTTCAAGGGGCTAAGGATGATTAGGTTACTCAAAAATGGGTTATCTGACTGAAACTAGTCAGTTTCAGTCTCACCAATCGATTGGTGTTGGGAACCAATCGATTACACTAGCTTTAATCGATCAACTGATCGATTACGGCTGACTGTAATCGATCAAAGGATCGATTACGCGAGCTTCTGTGCTCGCAAGAAGGTCTACCAATCGATTGACTACTGTCCCAATCGATCACCCGATCGATTGGGAGTTTCTGATTTCTGAAAACAATTTCAGATTCGAATTTCAGAACCCCTAATTAATTCTATAAAATTCGAAAAATTCTAAAATTTTGTGTAGACATTATTTATACCATATACTATTAAGGAAAAATAATTTTCTATGAAAATAACCTTTATTTCCAAAGATTGACACAAAATTGGAAACCATTGAAATACCTCAATGTTTCTCTCTATTTTGTATCCAATTAATCAATGATGAGTGCTATCAAAAGATAGTCTTCACCAAGGTTTT
>JAGFNQ010001116.1:158737-184386 GCA_024364735.1 Boesenbergia rotunda
TATATATAGATAAAGGAAACTAGATAAACGGGAACACTAGGACTAGTCGCTATCTCAAGTATTCGTCGTTCGATCCTCAGCTACGGAGTATTTGTAGGATTTTTTTTTCTAAATGGGACGCGAACCATGGGACGTTGGGCTTCTAGACCGCCTACTGTGAGCGCTTCCCGATTTATCCTGGTGGCTGGTGAGAAATTTTCGTGAGGCCGGACCGATCACCCGAGATTAAAAAAACCTCATTAATCGTTAGATAAACGGGAACACTAAATATACGTACATATAAATTTTAGTATCTTTTCTTCTTCCTTCTTCTTTGCCCCCTTGAGAGATGCAAAAGCAACATAAATTACGCATGGCAATTCAAAATCAAAAGACAATTACTTCATGATCCAGTTGGATGTTTAACCCTGACCAAGTTAGGAGGGGCCGACTAGAATGCCACGAAGGCTGTTGGAGACGACCCTAGATGATCTACACATGGTTAGTTGTTTAGCCAATCCGCTAGGTGGCCAACAGGGCCATGCAAGTCGGTGCGGACCACTTCCGGTCAGCATTCCACCGATCGAGTCGTCCGATCATCCGATCGTCCGGCCGGTTGCATCCTCTCCCAGCCGACCAATTTTCGCCCGACTGATCCGGCGTCACAGCACCCTGCCAATGAGAGCTCCAAAAAGGGTCCTGCCCCCTCCTCTCGAAGGACCTATCCCACCAGTTGGCCGGTCAAGGAATTAGAAAGGAGGCATAGGGGTGGACAGTAAGCCGTTAAGAGTATCGTACGAAAGATACGGTTTAAAGACGCTAGGTATACGAATAGATTCTTCGGATTAGCCAAGTACTGCGAGGGGACAATAAGTCAACGCACGCCAACTAATGTGTCAGACAGTTAAGGAATGTGGGCAGTCGTATAACTAGGCCTGACAACTGGTCGGTAAGGTGACATACTCATCTCCTTCCTCGCCAACAAATTCTACCCTCAAATCTGAGCATTTAAATCTGACAGGATATTTTGGCAAGTTCGGTCTGTCACCCTCGCCTATATAAGGGTCCTCATTCCTTCACACGCAGGTATGCTCTACAATTCTTTTACTATTCCTCTATTGTTTCTTCTTCGCCGAAGTTATGACTTGATCGTCGAAGTGTTTGCGCCGGAGACCCCCTAGCCAACCTCTAACGATCTTTTTCCTTGCAGATAGTGGGCATTCCTCCTTCCTCCCGAATGTCCGACTGGCTCTCCCGTGCGGCTGACCGACTAGTCAGTTGTCAATCTTTGGTCAACTTCTCAGCCGCGTCATTAGTCGATTGCCCTCCTCGCTTGCCGACAGGATCAAATTTGGCATCGTCTGTGAGAAATTTCACCTGATCGGAAGACGAAGATGAGTGACTCCAACAAGATAACCGTCACCATTTCACAAGAAGACTTTGAGTTGTTGATCGCTCCTAAAGCCCAGAAGTTGACGCAGCAACAACAAGCGAGTGGCGACCCCGCCACCGGTCTCCCTGCAATTTCGAAGGTCGCCACTCCCATCGAGCTAGAGGCCGCTACCCACCTGGGAGGGAGAGCATACTTTCCCCGAGCCTTCTTTCGACCCAAGGAAGATGAAGCCCGGTCAGACCGCATGGAGATTTCCTCCTCCAACCGTACGGTGCCCCACAATCCTAACAAGGGAAAAGCCCCTGGCGATCAGATGTTACCGGACAGGTTAGGCCTCTCTTTGAGAAGGCTAGTTGACATTTGGATTCAAGCAGTAATTCTTCCCGATGGCCGGCTGGCCGGGCAGATCCTCGATCTAGTTAACCGGCCAATTGGGACAGGGGCACTGTTGATAAAGAAGTAGTGGGTTTTCCAACCCTTATTGGAGCTCGGGCTTTTGTCAAGATAGGTTGACTTGGTCCGGGCTTGGAAGAAGAAGTTCACATGCTCTTATTTTTAGGGGTAATAAAAGAAGTGGAAAATTTTGGGCCGAAGAGGCACTCTGTAAAGGGAGAAAAGAATAACGGTCCCACAAATGATGCGGATGGCATTGCGGCTAACTGGGAAAGAGGTATATGAAATTATCTACAAATATTGGCTAGGAAAGGGTGAAGGGGAAACCTAAGACCGGTCAGGAATTGGCCTCAGAAGACAGTGAAGAAGTCGAGCAGCGGGAGATGGGGTTAGTCGTGGGTGTTAGAAATTATCAGACGATAGTCGATGGCTACACGATACTCCTCGCAGAGGGTGTCAAAGTCTTGACTGCCCATAGTGGACACGAATGTAGTATACCACAGGCCGGGGATGGCAATCAGGGCGGCCATGGACTCGAGACTAGGCGTTTGGTGGGGTGGGGGTGATAGGATGACCTAATTCAAATCCGATCGGATGGACACCTAAAAATTGAGGTAAAACAGAAAACAAGGATGACCGAATGGGGAAGAATAACTTGGGGAGAAAGCAGAGGTTGCTGGTGTTGCCAAAAATCATCGTTCGCCAGAGGTGAAAGGTTGCCATGAACTGTAGAGCACAAGATGAAAGGAAGAGGTGGACGAAGCAAATGAAGCCTATCCAGACATCAGGGGCTATTTATAGGGGAGCCCCTAACATGATAACCGTTTGATTTTTCTCAAGGAAATGACGGGATTTAATATCAACCGTGCATTGACCCCAATGCAAAGGGCCTTGGGAAGCCATGCCAGACAGCACACATGGGTTCTGACACGGAAACGCCTTGTTACCCGGCTCACCCCGTCGAGGAATGACATGTGGCAATGTAGTTAATGCGGGATTAGCTCGAGGCGACATGCGTCATCATGAAAGCGGTTAGGGCAAAGCCGCCATGCCCGTGTCAATTGTTGGGACCGGTAGACGAGCTAGAGGGGGGGGTGATTAGCTCCGATTTGCTCCGTGATGATTTGTCGCGGCGGAAGACTCGAGCAAACGCTAACACAAAGGATTTACTTGGTATCCACCCCGGGCGGGTGACTAATCCAAGGATCCACTCTCCTCACTCTCTCATGCACTATGAAAGATCTCCTTCTTGAGGTGGAGAAACCTCTTACAAGCTTACAAGAAGAATACACCAAAGGAAAGCAAAAGACAATGGAAAATCTTACAAGATTTACAATAACAAGCTCTCTATACTTTCCTTGCTTTCTTCAAGCTTGTGATAGCCTCTAGACTTTTAGAAGTGCAGCAACACTAAGCCCCAAAGCGTCTCTTCAGATGGCATGGAAGGAGGAGGGAGTCTCTAGCTTCAAACCTGCGTGAAAACCTTTATACCCGACGCCTAGGGTTTCTGAATCGATTACCCAATCGATTACCACGTAGGATTTAGCCGTTCAACAGCTATTTTTCGAACCGTAATCGATTAGCCAATCGATTACGGGTATCCTGAATCGATTGCCCAATTGATTCCAGACCCTTCTGTTCTCTCGCGCAAACTGCCCTAATCGATTAGCCAATCGATTCACTCAATCGATTACACAATCGATTGAGTCCAACCTAACTTGTTTTTCACAAGTCTAGGATCCCCTACCTAGTGTCCAGTCAACCCCTTTGACCAACCTGGATTTCTCCTGCCTAGCTCCCAGCTCGGACTCAACCTGGTTTCCAACCAGATTTGCCTAACCCTCGAGTTAGGTCTAGTCTCTCGGTAGACTTCCACCTTGCCAGCGTGGATCTACCCGATCCACCTGGACTTCACCTAGTCCCACTAGGTCTTTTCCCATTGCCAGCGTGCGATCTCCCTGATCTACCTGGACTTCACCTAGTCCCACTAGGTGTGCCTAGTCCCACTAGGTCTTTTCCCATGCCAGCATGCGATCTCCTCGATCCACCTGGACTTCACCTAGTCCCACTAGGTGTGCCTAGTCCCACTAGATCTTTTCTCATGCCAGCGTGCGATCTCCCCGATCCACCTGGACTTCACCTAGTCAAGTCTCCAGTCAACCTTGACCCACTTGACATCATACATCATGACCACTCAAACAGCTTTGTCAAACATAGAAAGACTAATCGCTATTAGCCTTTCAACTTCTCCCCCTTTGACACACATCAAAAACCCTCCCCAAGAGTCAATGTGGTCAAAGACTTAGCCTTGATGAAGATCTCCAATCTTCTCTTAACAAAAATAAAAATGTAACCACATGCTTTTAAGGAAGACCTCCCCCTCAAAGCATACTCTAAACCTCTATCATTGCACCAACAATGATTTCTGAGTTCCTAAACTTTTAGGACAACTCAACTTGAGGTAATGAGATTTTGAGATTCAAAGCTTGAATCAAAATCTCTCCTTAACCCTATATTTTTCACCAAACCATTTTCCCTTTTGATTTCACAATGAAATTTACCCAAATATACTTATAAAAGTATTTCAAGGGGCTAAGGATGATTAGGCATAGAAGAAGAAACCCTTTGAGTCACTAAGGCCTGCGAGTTCTGACGAAAAAGCACTTCTGCCGCCTGGAGTTCTCCCAGGAGTTCTCCAACGTATACTCATGCTTATTCATGTTATAGTTGAGCCGGAACTGCTCAAAACTCCTAGGCAGAGATTGGAGTATTATATCGACCTGGGATTCCCCGTCGATAGATCCTCCAAGAACCTCAATCTCGTTGAGGTGGGCCATCATCTTTAGGACATGATCCCTCACGGGTGTCCCTTCGACCATAATGGTCGTCATTAGATTCTTTATCGCTAGCTGCCTAGCGGCACGACTCTGGTGCCTGAAAAGCTCCTGAAGGTTCAGCATCATATCACAAGCAGTGGGCATGGCCTGATGCTGATGTTGCAATACATTCGACATGGATGCCAGAATGTAACACCGCACCATCTCATCTGCCTTAACTCATTTCTTGTAATGCTCCTTCTGCCCTTCACCAGAATTGTCGCTAGGCTTATCAGGACATTTTCCGGTGAGTACAAATTTGTACTCTTCAGCCGTAAGGACAATGTCAAGGCTTACTTTCCTGTCTATGTAGTTGGGGCTAGTAAATCTATTTTCCTTAAGTATTGTAGCTAGTGGGTTAAAGGTTATTTTGAAAATCCTGAGAATCACAACTCACACTACTTTAGAAATCGAAAATAAATTGATTCCTCACAACAATAAATTTTTGAAATCAACCAACACCTCTAAACACCGAGAAATTCGCATGCCACGATGGTGTGGACGTATACGAATTTCCACATTCGTAAGAGGAGGTTTTACCCATTAATCTTACTATCTTGTCGACCTAACTTTTTAACAAGTAAGATTAATAGTTGGTCCACTTCGGCTCTGCAAAATAATAGTAGTGACTCCGATGGTGAGGATACTATTATTCACATCTAAGTGTTCACCATTACACGACACTAAGAAAATTATCTCTGATTATGTGCCTTCCGATGGGGAAGTACACACGCTCTTTAACTCTTTTCTATAGTCTTTTCCGACCCAGTGATCCGCAGAACAAATCCATCCGATGGGGAGGAAGGCACTCAGAGCCAACACGCAGACTTGTTCGCATCACTTATCGGATTGTAATGGAAGCCATGAGACCCTTAGGGTCCCTCTTCCACTTAGTAATTTATTACGAGGAATTTTAACTAGCACATTCACACAACAAGCACATAACCAACATATGAAAAATAGGAAATCCTAGATTTTCCAACTTTCATGGCCTTGGTCTCCAATGCGCCTCCAGTCGTGTCGACACCTCGTCAACCCCGAGGATTTATTAATTACAACAATTTGCAAAACCATTCACACAATCATTATTTGGCCATGACAAGTTGGAATCTCGTGCCTGCAACACAAAGTTAGCCTACGTACATCCACATATCATCCAGCTAAATAAAATGTATGAAAATGTAAAAAATTAACTAATCCTCAAACACACAAAGCCGGAAACCTTGCTCTGATACCAGTTGTTGGGTATGGCTTGGCGGGTTTCCTAAGCGGATACCTGGTCAATCCGAGATACCCCTCTATGGCTACGGATTAAAAAATTTAATCCGAATGGAGAGTCATTTCCTATCGACCGTCTCGTGCCGTATCGAACGATTCAAATTGCAACTTAGCCGATTACCAAAATCGGCCTTGTAATTTGCTCGACCGTTCGACCACGGAAAAGGCGACGAGTTGATCGCCGGCTTTTGTGTTTATGGTCGGGGTCCAGTTAAATAATTATTGACTATGATTCGCAATCAAAATAATTAAATAACAAACATGAAATGACAAGGCGCATGAATAAGACACATAATAACATAATGAAAGGAGCTAAGGAAGAATATACCTTCCATTACCTTACGATCTTCTACCGTATGACCCTCCCCGCTTGGACGTCGTGTGGGCGACGATCTACCAAGATCCGTGGTCACCAAGTTGATCCCATCTCCTTGCGCCAACCAATCCCTAACCAAAAGGATGCTGTCGGCCGCTCCTAGGAAATAATAATCCAAACACAAATCCTACTATTCCTCTCCTCCATCGTCGACGCCTTAGCAACTTGTCTCCTTCTCCATGAATCACCCCGGCAAGGTTTTGCTCCCTTGAGGAAAATTGCTTTTCCTCCCTTGAGCAACAAGCGAAGATGCCGTGAACCAGTTTGCTTGGAGAAGCAAACTCACGCTTGGAGAAACAAGTTACTGTTCTGCTCCAAGAAAATTGCCGAGACAAATTTCTCCCTTCAGACAATTTTCTCCCTCAAGAAATTGCTCCCGAGACAAATTTTCTCCCTTGCCTCAAGAAATTGCCGTAAGGCAATTGTCTTCCTCACCTCCAAGAAAATTACCTCATCTAATTATCTTCCTCAGGAAAAATTGCCGTGAGGCGATTGTCTCTTTCCTCGAGGATTAATTGGCGTGAGGCAATTTAAGCCTTGAGGAATTGCTGTGAGCGAGACCTCGCAATTAAACTGCCGTGAGGCAATTAAAATTGCATGCATTGCAATTAAACTGCCGTGAGGCAATTTTAATTGCCTTGGAAATCGTGCCTTGGCAATTAAATTTGAAGGCTCACGTCGAGAATGCCAAGGGGCAATTCTAATTGCGTTGGAATCCGTATCTGACAAAATTAATTGCCTTCTACTCCAAGCAATTTAAGCTGTTGCCACCGTGAGCGTGGAGAAGAAATTTCTCCATCTAGAATCGCCGCCGCACATAGAGGGAGGGAGAGAGAGAGGAGAGAAAAGGAGAGACTAGGATTTCTTGTGATCTATTGGATTAATCATTAACTTGGTTCTATGCCACCATGGGGAATTTATAGGGCTACGATAGGGAACATGAGGAGGAGTTGGATCTTGGCCTGCTAATGGACCCGGTCCATTAATGAGGATCCATTCCACTAAAGGGCCCTCATTGAATTACCTTACTAACTCCCATATTTACATATGAGCTCCACTTATTACAAGTCGTTCATCCCCCCGTGTTTAAGATTTCGAATGTCCGTTAATTAATTAAATTACTGACAATTTAAATTAATTAACTTCTGGATCCTTGATTAGTACCACTCGACCTTATCATCATGCCGGATCAAATCCACCTGCAGGGTTTAGCATGATGAACCTTTCGAGCTCATCAAGGGGGCATCATCATCCTGACTCACCAGGACACGGATTCCGTCAATAATCATCGGCACATCATATTATTAATATTATCTCCTAATTTACCGGGCCTATCGATCTAACAAAATAGATCTCGCCCATTGGTAAATCAAAGAAATAATAATTAATAATATATGCCCGATATTATTTCGGGATTAAGGGATCGTACTTCATAATAATATCTTGAGATCCTATCCAATTATCGAGTCAGTACAAATTGGATAACCTCGGGTTTTGGTCCTACCTAATGTACTCAAAGCACACTAGTGTAATTCTATGGTCAAGACTAACCACACCTAATTACACTACAACCATCCCGATGGGTTATCCAATTCCATCTCGGTTGTGGGCCTCTATTTATGCTAAGTAAGGAACCGATAACATGATCTTCCGTGTGACACCACACACCATGTTATCTACAATGCAAAACAATGGGACTTTGTGTATGTACTAATATAAACAGACACCTAGTGTGGTTGTGATTCTCTTTTCAAAATAAAGATGTTCATATATATAAAAGAAGTATGTCTTTCAGTATACACATCTATCAGCAAGAAGGTCTACCAATCGATTGACCAATCGATTGACTACTATCCCAATCGATCACCCGATCGATTGGGAGTTTCTGATTTCTGAAAACAATTTCAGATTCGAATTTCAGAAACTCCTAAATAATTCTACAAAATTCGAAAAATCTTGAAATTTGGTGTAGACATTATTTATTACATATACTATCATGGAAAAATAGTTTTCTATGAAAATAACCTTTATTTCCAAAGATTGACACAAAATTGGAAACCATTGAAATACTTCAATGTTTCACTCTATTTTGTATCCAATTAATCAATGATGAGTGCTATCAAAAGATAGTCTTCACCAAGGTTTTCCAAAATAGTTTTGAAATATTTTTCAAAGACAATATCCAACCATGTTCCTTGGGCTAAATGCACATGGCTTGTACATTAGCTTTCCCAATGATTGGTGTTCATTGAACTTCATGTTTTGATGATACCAAAAACTCAATAAGATGAAGATAGATCAACACCTTGAGTTTTGTTCATCTCCCTAACATCTCACTTGTTCTAATGTGTCTCAAAAACACACACAAGTCACCATATAGTCTTAGTGAGATGTGAAAGTCATGTTCTCCCTAATCTAAGGGTTCATGCATTTCTACTTAGGCATTATAAACCTTGATCATCCACCTAGGATGTCAATTAATGCTAATGTCCTTAATTTCAATAAAATTGACTAAATGCATGATTATGACTATGACATGCATCATATGATAATTTTAAATAATATTATAACTAGATGATGCATGTATGACATAACATGTAATATTTTCATAATAAATATGAATGATAAAATATGATGTCATGGCATGTGATAGGGCATACAAAACATGGCATAATAGCAAAAAGAAAATACCTAGATTTCCTATCTTAGTATCAATAACTCATCGCTAAGCCATTGATAATCCTAAATTTGCCCAAATTTCCAAGATAATGCCAGAACCCCCAACTTGGCCTATCTTTGGATTCTAACCTAGTTGTGCCAACTTTATCAGGTTTAATCTTTCAAAAGTATAGTTTGGCACAAATTTACTCCTCCTAGAGTAAATAAATGAATCCTTCATTTTCAAGGGTAGTAATTCCTTGAAAACGTCCCAAAGTGCCAACTTCATCAAGGTTGGGTTAACTACCCTTCCAATTAGAGTTGACACTCCCTAGACCTATCTAGGGTGTGGCGAACACACTCTTAGGAACCCAAAACCTGTTGGTGCTCCTTAGGTATTCTAGGTATTCACTAGGGATGACTTTCCTTGATACCTTCCTAAAGACTTTCTTAGGCTTCTCCGAAGCCTTAGTAACCTTTGTCTTGTCTTGGTCAACTCTAGGGATGACTTCCCTTGCGACCTTGACTTGACTCCTAGACCTGATTGAGTTTCATACCTATATGGAACTCTATGATAGGATGGACCATCATCCTTAGTTTTAGGTTTGTACCCTAAACCTTTCTTGCTCCTAGAGGGTCTTTGATTTCCAAAATCTAGGTTTTGATCCTTAGATCCCTTAAATAGATTTTCTATTTTTTTGAGGGATTTTTCTAATTTATCAAGTTTTGACCTCAAAACTTGATTTTCAATCATTACCTCCTCAATGCTTGGTTTTCTAGGGTAGTCTTGGTGATTATTCTTCTTGGCCTTGGATTGGATAGGTCTACCATGAAATGATCTAATATTTTCCCTATCTTTAGAAGTGGTAGTCCTAGCATGGAAAGCTCTATGGTTTTCCTTAGGTTTTTCATGCCTCCTATGTTCATGATAAATTGGATTCAAATGATAAAAAATTTTCCTAGCATGCATATTATTATGATGAATATAATTACCATTACCTAATGGTACCTTAGGCTTAAACTTGGAGGCTCCCCCTTGATTTGAGCCCCTCCTCTTGACTTTTGTCGGATCCTTTCCCTTTGGACATTGACTTCGGTAATGCCCCTTTTGTTTACATGAGAAGCACACAATGTGCTTCTTATCTTTCTTTGCCACGGGGCCGACCTCCTTTGGCTTCTCCTTGGTCTTGGGTGCCACTTGCACCTTCTTCTTGACCAATTGAGGACACTTACTCTTGTAGTGTCCTTTCTCCCTACACTCAAAGCAAATGATGTGATCTTTATTTTTACAAATTGAAATGTTTATACCTTTGCTTGTAGGGGTGGCACATGACTCTTCATATGATCGGGAGGTGGAGGCTTTTTGAATTTCCTGAGTTGAGGCTCTTTGCTCCCCCTCAATCCTTGAAGTGGAGGCTTCTTGAATTTCCTCCCTGGATGTTGAGCATCTCTCAACTTCCGAGTCCTCTTCACTTGATGAATCTCCCTCTTCGGATTTTTCTTGATTTGGTATAGTGGAGGGATCTTCATGAAGCCTTGCCAATTTACTCCAAAGCTCTTTGGCATCTTTGAATTCTCCAATTTTGTTCAAAACGGTGCTTGGCAATAGATTGACCAATAACTTAGTCACTTTGTCGTTGGCCTCGCATCTCTTGATTTGCTCCTCATTCCATTTGCTTTTCTTGAGGAGCTTTCCTTTTGTGCTTGTTGGAGCTTCAAAACCCTCCATTAGAGCAAACCATTGCTCTATCTCCATCATGAAGTAATTTTCAATCTTTAACTTCTAAAGATTGAAATTTGCCTTGTCGAATGGTGGAGGTGCTCGGGTGTCGTAGCCAAACTCCATTCTTGAAGTTGAACCCTCTTGATGATGACTTCTTGAAATTAGGGTTTCTTCCAACTTCTTCTTCTTCCTCTAGCTCTTGCCCTCTTGGCGATGAGTCCAAAGTAGAGCGACCTTGCTCTGATACCACTTGTTGGGACCGGTAGACGAGCTAGAGGGGGGGTGATTAGCTCCGATTTGCTCCGTGATGATTTGTCGCGGCGGAAGACTTGAGCAAACGCTAACACAAAGGATTTACTTGGTATCCACCCTGGACGGGTGACTAATCAAGGATCCACTCTCCTCACTCTCTCATGCACTATGAAAGATCTCCTTCTTGAGGTGGAGAAACCTCTTACAAGCTTACAAGAAGAATACACCAAAGGAAAGCAAAATACAATGAAAAATCTTACAAGATTTACAATAACAAGCTCTCTATGCTTTCCTTGCTTTCTTCAAGCTTGTGATCGCCTCTAGACCTTTGGAAGTGCAACAACACTAAGCCCCAAAGCGTCTCTTGAGATGGCGTGGAAGGAGGAGGGAGTCTCGAGCTTCAAACCTGCGTGAAAACCTTTATACCCGACGCCTAGGGTTTTTGAATCGATTACCCAATCGATTACCACGTAAGATTTAGCCGTTCAACAGCTATTTTTCGAACCGTAATCGATTAGCCAATATCGATTACGGGTATCCTGAATCGATTGCCCAATCGATTCCAGACCCTTCTGTTCTCTCGCGCAAACTGCCCTAATCGATTAGCCAATCGATTCACTCAATCGATTACCCAATAGATTCACTCAATCGATTACCCAATCGATTGAGTCTAACCTAACTTGTTTTCACAAGTCTAGGATCCCCTACCTAGTGTCCAGTCAACCCCTTTGACCAACCTGGATTTCTCCTGCCTAGCTCCCAGCTCGGACTTAACCTGGTTTCCAACCAGATTTGCCTAACCCTCGAGTTAGGTCTAGTCTCTCGGTAGACTTCCACCTTGCCAGCGTGCGATCTACCCGATCCACCTGGTCTTCACCTAGTCCCACTAGGTCTTTTCCCATTGCCAGCGTGCGATCTCCCTGATCTACCTGGACTTCACCTAGTCCCACTAGGTGTGCCTAGTCCCACTAGGTCTTTTCCCATGCCAGCGTGCGATCTCCTCGATCCACCTGGACTTCACCTAGTCCCACTAGGTGTGCCTAGTCCCACTAGGTCTTTTCTCATGCCAGCGTGCGATCTCCCCGATCCACCTGGACTTCACCTAGTCAAGTCTCCAGTCAACCTTGACCCACTTGACATCATACATCATGACCACTCAAACAGCTTTGTCAAACATCGAAACATACGACCTCAAGCTCACCCGAGCTTACCAGACTCAAGCTCACCTGAGCTTTGTCAAACTAGGTCAACCCTGACCTAATCAAGATTGCACCAACATCAATGAGTCATGTTGATGCAGTCTGGCCCTGATTGTTGTTTTAGTTTAGGTTGATCATGTTGATTATGATTAAGTCCTGATCGGGGATCAGGCATGGTATGGAAAATCCTAGTCTGGAAGGCTAGGTGATGGAAAATCCTAACCTGGAGGGTTAGGTGTTGAAAATCCTAGTCTGGGAGGCTAGGTGTTTGGAAAAGTCCTAGTCTGGGAGGCTAGGTGTTGGAAAAGTCTTAATTCGGAAAGGTTGGGTGAAAAGTCCTAGCTTGGAGGGCTAGGTGAAAAGTCCTAACTTGGAGGGTTAGGTGCAAATTCCCATCCTGGAGAATTAGGTGAAAAAGTCCTGGCTTGGAGGGTCAGGTGTCTAGCTTGGAGGGCTAGGTTGGATGATGTTCTAACTCGGAAGGGTTGGGTGAAAAGTCCTAGCTTGGAGGGCTAGGTGAAAAGTCCTAGCTTGGAGGGCTAGGTGAAAAGTCCTAACTTGGAGGGTTAGGTGCAAATTCCCAACTTGGAGAGTTAGATGGAAAATCCTTGGCTTGGAGGGCTAAGGTGGATGGAAACTTAGCTTGGAGGGCTGAGTTTGAGTCCCTGGATCGGTCTGGTGATCGATCAGGGATTTTGGCACGCTATTCCTTCGTGGATCGGTCTGGTGACCGATCCAGCGATGACTGATCGGTCGGGCGACCGATCAGGGAGCACACAGTGAGGTTGGGAACCTACTGTGTTGCTCCTGATCGGATCGGTGACCGATCAGGGAGCAGGCTGCTTCCTTGCTGTCTTGCTCCTGATCGGTCTGGTGACCGATCAGGGAGCAAACGGTGAGTGAGTTCCCTTGCTGATCAAAGTCCTGGATCGGTCCGGTGACCGATCAGGGATCTTGGATCTGATTAAAAAATCACTGTTCATCTGCCCTGATCGGTCTGGGTGACTGATCAGGATCCATTCTGATCGGTCTGGTGACCGATCAGGCTTCACCCTGATCGGTCTGGTGACCGATCAGGCGTGTATAGCTGCGAGAGCTGGGAATCCCAGCGAAGCAGTGGATCGGTCTGGTGACCTATCCACACACTCTGGATCGGTCCGGTGACCGATCACTTTAATTCAAATTTCACTGTCAGACGTGGTCAGAGCGTCTGATCGTATCTGATTTGCTGATGTTTGCTTCTGATATTTGATATGCTGTTTGATTTGCTGCTCTAATGCTCTGATTAAGTTTCAGGTGACAGGGGAGGATTCAAACACTCAAGGAGAAGTCAAAGAGAGCTTTCCTTGGAGCAGGTTTGTCCCTTTCTCCACACAGGTTGCAACGGCTGGATGCAGGACTGAAGCTGCTGACTGAGGCTTGGCTGAGGGAGCTCAGAAAGTTCAGTTAGGGTTCAGTGTAGCTGGCGCGTTGGCAGTGAGGCAGCTGTAGGCTGCTGGAGATGAGATCATCTGTCGCTTGGCGGAGAAACAAAAAGGAACGAGAGAAGTTGTGTTCGGTAGTTCTTGAGTTTTTTGTGCTTCTAAGTTCCTGCGTTACAAGCTTGCTGTTCTAGAGTTCTTCAATCATTCTGAGCAAGCTATTGAGGAGCAATCATCATACTTGAGCACTTGAAGGAGAAGACAAGAGGCTTGGAGTCCGACAGTGGGAAGACACGGAGAAGGGTTCTTGCGTGAGATCGCCATTGGGTGGAGCTCAGGGAAGCTTGCTGTGTTTTTGTCCTTGCTAAGTGTTTGAGTAAGATCCTTCTTGTTGTTTCTTTGTGCTTAAACTATATCCTTATTTGAAACATATTGTGGAGAGGTTTCTCCACCGAGAAGGAGGTTGCTTCATATCCGGTGATTACCGGGGCTTGATCTGCCGACGATCAAGGGATCGCCCACCTTAAGGGCACGCTAAAGAGTAGGGGCAAGTTATCCCCGAACCTTGTAAAATCTCCTTGTTAGCGATCTTGCTAATCTTGCTAGTTAGGTTTTGGTTTAAGTTTCTGCAAGTTTTGTTTTCATACTTCCGCTGTGCTATTAATAACTTCAAGTGCAGAAATTTGATAACTCTTCAAAGAAGAAGTGATTGGCTATATTCACCCCCTCTCTCTAGCCATCTCGTTCCCAACAAGTCACACAGTGGAAGAAAGGTGAAGTCAGTTATAACAAAAGACTCCCGGTTGGATAGTCCAGTCAGTCGGGCTCGCAGCCTCCTTCGACTAGACCCAAGGGGAAGACTTATGATCCAGTCATATATCTAGCCCCTATTAATCGGTCCCTTTTGTAGGGCTGACCAAGTTGGGAGGGGTTGACTGGAAGGCCACGGAGGCAGTTGGAGGTAGCCCCGGATGGTTGCACATGGTCGATCGTTCAGCCATTCAGGCCGGGTAAGTCAGACGGACCATTTTCGGTCGGCATGTCGCCAACCGAGTCATCCGATCATCCAATCAACTGCATCCTCTCCCGGTCGATCGATTTTTGCCCGACCGATCAAGTGTCACACCCTGCCAATGAGAGCTCCAGAAGGCGTCCCACCCCCTCCTCTCAAAGGACCTATCCCACCAGTTGGCCGGTTGAGGAATCAAAAAGGAGGCATAGGGTCGGACAACATGCCGCCAAGAGTATCATACAGAAGATAAGGTTTAAAAGGCGTCAGGCGTATGAATAGATTTTTCAGATTACCCAAGCCCTGCGAGGGGATAATAAGTTGGCGCACGCCAACCAATGTGTCAGACACTTAAGGAATATGTGGGCAGCCATATAGTTAGGCCTGACAGCTGGTCGGTAGGTGACATACCCGTTTCCTTCCTCACCAACAAACCTACCCTCAAATATGAATATTTAAGATTGACAGGATATTTTGGCAGATTTGATCTATCACCCTCGCCTATATAAGGGTTCTCATTCCTTCACGCACAGGCATGCTCTACAGTTCTTCTAGTTTTCCTCTCTCATTTCTTGTTCGCCGGAGTTCTGACTTGATCGTCAGAGTGCTTGTGCTGAGATACCCTGGCCAGCCTCTAACGGTCTTTTCCTTGCAGGTAGCGGGCATTCCTCCTTCCTCCCGAGTGTTCGACCGACTCTCCTGAGCGGTTGGCCAGCGAGTCTGCAATCAATCTTCGATAACTACTTCTCAGCCGCGTCATTAGTCGGTCGCCCTCTTTGCTTGCCGACATGATCAGTTCATAATTCTAACAATTTAAATCATCAAAGACAGTATGCGAATCTGGATTGTAAAGTTCATGACAGACACAACATTGAAAAAAATGATTAACGAGATTGGGTAACGTCGAACCTCGGGCGACCGACCTGACCCTATGAAAGTTTCCAACTGGCCACCAGGGTAATTTGGAAAGTATTCGCGACGAGCGGTTTAGAAACACAGCATCCCAGGGGTCGCGTCTCATTTGGAGGAAAAATTCCTGCAAAATGCCCCGTAGTTGGAGATCAACCGTGGATGCATGGGATGATAACTAGTCGCACTTCCGCTGCACCATAACCTCGGAGAAATAGACACAATATTGAAGCATATATCCAAGGTTGAAAGTTACCTAAGATTCCTCTTGATAATCACCTTCTTAATTCATCTTAGTATTCCGCATCATCAGCTGTTGCATCCTGGTAGTGTTGGTATTCAGCAACGAGATCATTCATGGTACTTTTAGCCTCAGTGAATTCCATCTCATGCATATATCCTCTCCAGTGTACCAATGCAAGAACGGTTGCCTTCGGAACATGACGGTAATTAAATTGATCACTAACTCGATGGAACGTCTCTTGCATTGAAGTCGAGTTTCATATCGATGAATGTAGATGACATCTTCAATCCAGTTGGAGGTATATAACAAACAGTCGATTTGACATTGTTTGGAATCCACTTCACGAAGTAAGATGAGTTCTTGTTTTGCACATTAAGCATTTGTTCGTCAACTTCTTTAGTGTTCATTTTGCCATGAAACATGACAGACTATAAGAAAACCTTCAAACAATGATGGAATTATAATTCCATCTTAATTTAAGACTGACAAAATTATAATTTCGTCGTAATATCGGTTGTTATCATATTTAATCTATTTAAATTAGAGAAGGAATTTAATTTCATTGCTAATATAGTAACGGAAATAAATTTCGTAGCTATTTTAGTGATAAATATTTAATTTGTCACTGAAATAGCGATGAAAATTTAATTTCATAGCTAAATTAGTGATGAAATTAAATTTTCATCACTAATTTAAAATATTAGGGTTTTCGGCCTGATTTTTGTTTCTATCTCCCCAATCTCTCTCGACCTCTTGTCGGCGTCGTCCTCCTTAGTAAGCAATCTCCTCTCTGGACTTCATTGTCGTAGCAGCAGGGTAGTGGCAGTGAAGCCTCCACACGATGGCTACTTGGCCATCGTTAAGGTGGTCGGGAGAGGTAAATAGATCCAAACCCACAATCGCCAATCTTGCAGCGAGGTCAAAGCTGTTGGTGGAGGCACGGTGCTACTCCTAGGAGTAGATCAGCTGTTGAATGTGGTGTTGTAGTAGGAAATCGAACATGGGAGCAGAGCCATGGTCGCCCCAACGACAACGACAGCGAAACGAGACCGCAGCTGTCCATAAAGAAATGAAGAGTAGGAGGATGCAAGTGACGAAAAAGAGGAAAGTCGTGATTGGAAGCAAGCATCCGGAGGCTGAGGAGCTAAATCTATAGGGATCTTTATGTGCAAGCAACTTAAAAGTGCAGCGAAAAATAAGATCTCTTGAACAATCCATGCGGAAAGATTCGTTCAAAAGTTCTATCTAAGAGCTTTACCTTTGTGCGTGCTCTTAACTTATCTTGCTAGTTCTTCGTTCACTGGATCTTTGTACGATCACAATGGTTGTGCCTCTAATAGTATCCACACAAATATGATCTTGATATTAGAGATGAACCACCTTAGTTGTACTAGCAATTTGGGATGGTTCACACAAAACACCAAAAACACAAGGAGTGTATTTCGGCCAAGAAGAAGGAGAGGAGGAAGATGGATTAATGACACTAATGCAATTTCGAAAATTGCAAGAAAGGTTATGTATTCATCCAATGAATACAAAGAGTTTTTGCCTCTTGAGCTTCTCATCCTATTAATGCCAATAAACCTAAATGAATACCAAAACCTCTGGGTATTCATTTTTGACTTTTCATCTTTTATTTATCCAATGAAATAGAACGACTCTTTGTATTCCTCTCTAATAATAAATTCATTAAACCTTTTAATGAATCATTAACCCATCTTTAGTAGTTGAGTTTAATTTAAATGAGTCTAACTCGGATTTGATTCAATCTCATAATCCAATTTGATTCATTTGAGTCTAATTCAATTAATCTAATTTTGGATCACATTTTAGTCAAACTAAGATCAACATATCTTAGAAACATCGTGTTCTTTGTGTGTGACCCAATAAGTTCTCGTAACGTTGAAAATGTATCTAAACTGTTTTAGACACACGAATAATGTGCGACATCTAGCAATGCATCATTACTATCCAAGTGACGAGAAAGTCGTGATCTGACCTAACCTTTCTGTATCTATTATAATATATGACATTGTCCTTCTATTATCGATATCTAGATTGATCAATGAGGCATAGACAGTGTCATCCTCTTATCAATCTTTATATTTCTTGATCCCTAAGTAGACTCACTCAAGCAAATGAGATCAATATCTCATATTGACTCATTTGAGCATGATCATGTGTTTTAGTAGTCCTACTCGATCAAGGGGCCACAGATATCACTCTCGTCATATGGGAGGGATAAATCTCATCTATATCGCTCACATCCCTCCGCATAATTCTTTGCATACCCAGTGATCGACTTTATAGTCCACCCTGTTACGGGTGACATTTGACGATACCAAAGTATATAATTCCTTATATAGAGAATCATAGTGACTTTAGGTCTAAGGATAATTCATACCAATAGTCACTATGAGAAAGTTTATAACACTTATATAATGATCCATGAAACTTTCTCATGGCGGGTCAATTTAGTACATATTCTCTAGTATATATCCATGTGTCAACTTGATATCTCATATCTATAACTTGTGAGATTAAGTTATTAATTGACCTACATGCTAGTTTCAACGCATTAATATTGTCCTTGAATATTAATGTTTGACTAGAAATAGCTAAGAGTAGTGTTCTCTACATCATCTCACTATCAATTCAACCAATTAATATGATATATTAGAACTTACTATCTAAGCACATTATTATATTTATTCATTTGGTACAAACATGAAGTAAATATAATAACTAAAACTTTGCCTTTATTAATAAAATATGATATAAAAATTTTTTTTAGTCAATCATCTGATAATTGGCTCTAGGGATAACACTAGCAAAAGCGGTCAAGTTTTTCAGAGGTGGGGATACAAAGGAAAGGCGAGGTGGCAGCAGACATCCCATGAAGGGTGAAAGGGGGATCCGAAGAAGTTGATGGAGTTTTTAGGGCATCCAATGAAGTTCCAAAGGGCGACGGTGAGGAAGGGTTTCGAGGTGAAGTCACGGATTAATTCAGATGGTGAGATATGTTGGGTTAAAAGTGCTAAAATTTTAACAATGCCCTTTACGCATGCCATTAATATTTAATTTTAACATATTTTTAATCACATGCAAAGTGTGCTGCTAATATTTAATTTTAATAACATACTTTGCACGCCATAAAAAAAGTTTATTGACACTTTTTCTACACGCTATCATTTGTAAAAATATAATACTATCTCTAACGTGCTTAATTGGGCGCGTAGTAAAAACTATTATTAACGGTGCGCCCTAACTGTGCGCCTTTATGACTTGCTACAAAATGTCATATTTATTATAGTGAATGTTGTAAATTTATTTATGATTAGGTTACAATATATATGAATAAAGTATGGATCTAAATGGGTTAGAAAATGGATTTATCATCGATAAATATTTTGATAGAGTTGAAGAGTTTGTGAACTTTGCTAAGTGTCATCCAAACTGTATGGATGGTAAAAAGTTACGTTGTCCGTGTAATCATTGTAAATGTAAAAAATATCATTTTCTGTGATGAGAATATTGTGAAAGTATGTCCCGGTAATAAAATGATTTTATTCCAAATTATTATAATTGGTACTATCATGGAAAGATGTGCTTCATCATTTGATCCTATTACTCAAGAGGAATCGTCATCTAATGACAATGCAATACAAGCAATGGTTTACGACGTGATGAATACGTTTGATCATTCGAATATAGATGAAATATCAATACCAGAAGTTTAGAAACTATATGATATATTAAAGGCTAGTGAATGAGAAGTTTGGGAAGGTATTCCTTCTGGTCATTCTCAACTATTAGGTATTGCATGACTAACAAATATTAAGGCAGAACATCATTTCTCATAATGATATTCCGATGACATTTGTTAATTAATATCAGAGTTACTCTTTGTTGATAACATAATGACGGATAACTTCTATAGTATAAAGAAATTTTTAGAGATTTAAGTTTATCTGTAGAAAATATTACTTATTGTAAATAACTGCATGATCTTTTAGAATAAAGATAATGAACTTATTGAATTCAAAATGTGTAATCACCCTCGTTATAAACAACGTAATCGCATATCAGGAAAGAAGTGTTGGAGCAATCTAGATATCTTGGATTTTGATGTTTGAGCAAAGGTTTAAGTTAGGTTTATTATTATATTTGATGTTGCATTGTGAGAATGCAAGATACAAGTGCGAAGGAGAAAAATCCAAATGACATCTTGGCAAAGGAAGACCTGACAACAAGGACTGAGGTCGAAGAAAGCTCCAGAAGGCAAGGCGTGAAGGATGGAGAGGCATCTGAAAGACGCAAGGCTGATGGAGGAGGCTAGAAGGCTAGGTCTAGGTTGGTTGGGTGAGTACGAGTGTTGAGTGACTGTACTCGGGGTTGAAACCCTAGATTTAGGGTTTGGGCAGTCGACTGTTGTATGAAGCAGTTGACTGGTGTTGGGCACAGAAAGATCAGTCGACTGATCTTTTGTGCAGTCGACTGATGTCAGCTGGAATTCGAACGTTGGGCTGTAACGCTAGAATTTAGACCAGTCGACTGGTGTTGGCACCAGTCGACTGGTAACGGTTGGAACATTACCGAGCTCTATTTAAGAGAGCTTGGTTTGGTTGGGCAAAGGTTGATGAAATAAGCTTAGGAAAAGATTCCAAGCTCAAGTGTGTGTGCAAGTGTTGTGGTGAGGTTTCTCCACCCACATGGAGCGACATGAGCTAGCCAGAGACTTTCCGGGAGTCATCCACCGACGGATCAAGATCGTCCACCTTACGGGCAACCGTAGAGTAAGAGTTTTATCTCCGAACCACGTTAAATTGGTTTGTGTTCTTCCTTATTAGTTTTAGTTTGTATTGGATTCCATTGCGCATAAACACATGTAGGAAGAACCGGCGATTGAAGTGGGTGATCGGCTATTCACCCCTTCTAGCCGTACGCACCTACCCCAACAAGAAAAAGAAAAATTTAGCATGAAAAGTTATGTATTATTTTCTATTAACTGCTAGACTTCAACGCTTATATGCATCTGCCGTAACAGTAAGCCACATAAGGTGACATGATAAGAATATATATGAAGGAAATATAATGTCATCTTTCTGACTCCCCTACATGGAAATATTTTGATACAATATCTCTTTCTTTGCAATGGAACTATGTAATATATGCCCAGGACTTTCAGCAGATGGATTTAAGTCATTTAATCAATCTAGATAGCAATATTCATCTTCACCAGTTATATTAATATCATATAACTTATCACCAATGGATATGCATGAAAGATGAATGCATGATCCTTACTATGCTTATTCTAGATCAAAAACATCCGAAAGAGAAGATTGATTTTTTTTATATCTTTTGATTGTCAAGATGAAAGAATTATGGAATGTAGGGTTGAAGCCTTATGATATTGCAAGTAAAATTAATTATACTTTGCATGCAGCTTTATTATGGATGATTAGTAATTTTCCATCCTACTTAATATTGTCATGGAACATGACTGGTAATTTAGCATGTGCACATTATATGATAAAATTTGATATATTTTCATTATCTTATAGAGGGAAGATAATCATTGTAAATTTTTATCAAAAGGGCACCATTTTAGGCGAAATAAGAAAGAGTTTATAAACAATGAAGTGGTCAGAAAACTTTAGCTCATAATCAAGTCAGAAGAGGAAATTCTTGAGGAAATAGACAACTATAGATTTGTACCAATGACTCAAATGAGTTTTGTTGATTTAAATAAATACATATTAGGGTATGCAAGTGTGGTTGGAAGAAACCAAGCATATTTTGGGAGTTTTCATATTGGAAATATTTGCTTATTCGATATAATTTAAATGTGATGAATGTTGAGAAAATTTTGTTGGTAATAGTTTCAATATTGTGATGAATGTTTCAGGAAAAACTAAAGACAGAACAAAATCACGTGAGAAATTGAAACAAAATATTTAATAGATCTAAGTTACATAAACATCTAATAAATTTTCAAATATTTGTTACACATTGAATAAAGAAAGTAAGCAGACATTATGTAGTTGATTGAAAGAAATCAAATTCCCGAATGGGTATGTCTTTAATATAACTCGATATGTGGATATGAATATATTAAAATTATTTGGAATGAAAAGTTATAAGTTATGTGTTCATGCAAAGATTTATTCCAATAACTTTCTATAACCTACTTCCTAATAATGTTTGATAAGCACTTATAGAATTGAGTCTCTTTTTTAGAAATTTGACATTGAGGGTTATTATGACAGTCAATATGCTTTAGCTAGAAACAGACATTCCTCTTATTATACTATGTAAACTTGAGCACGTATTTCCACCCTTTTTTGATTCAATGGAATATATACCAATTTATTTACCTTACAAGGAATGACTAACTGGTCCTGTGAAATGCAGATGGACTTATCCATTTGAATGATTTTTGACAAGATTAAAGAATAATGTTAGTAACAAAACATGAGTTTAAGGGTCAATATGTAATGCTTATTTGGTTAAAAAAACATCTCTTATATAATTTTTCATTTGAGGAGGGGGTGATAAAAGACACACTTATATACGATATCTCCCACCAAGGTTAAAATGCTCAACTCATCTTTTGAGAGTTTGAACTTATACAGGATCACCGGAAATGTCCTATGCCTTGGGAAAGAGATGAGGGGGTTCTCTAATCAGATTGATCACTTGAGTGAGAGATATGGTCGATGTGAGCGATCAGTTGATCTCGAACAATGAGCTCCTCTAGCTCTTTCCATCATGGCCAACTCTTCGATCTTTTGGTTCTCTGCCCAAGGCACTTTCTGTATAATGACTTCTTGAAACTTGGGTTTTAATTTTTCAAAGATTTTCGTGCAACGTTGGAATTGGTCATTATGAATCTCGAAGGTGCCTTTGAGTTGTTGGGTCACCAATTGCAAATTCGAGTGAATGATGGCTCTGACTGCTCCTACATGCTTGACAATTTGAAGATCGACAAGTAAGGTTTTATATTCAGCCTCATTATTTGATACCTTGAATTGAAGTTTCATCACCAATTGTAGAGTGTCTCCTTGAGGCAAGCATAGTAGTACCCTGACTATGCTTCCCTTCTTAGGGGTCGATCCATCCATGAAGATCTTCAAAGAATCTTGCAGTTCTAAGCTAGGCGTCTCAATAATCGACCAAGACTTGGGTTTTGATGGTTGTCTGCATCTAGTATTGGATGTCATATTTGCTAAGTTCAGTGCTCCACTTGATTAGACATCCAAAGGCTTCCAGATTAATTAACACATGTCCCAAGGTGCTATTGGTGAGTACCGTGACATGGTGGAAGAAGAAGTATAAAGTCGAAGCCAACAAGCAATCAACACCAGAGCCAACATCTCTAGTGTCATGTGGACCTTATCGTTCTTTAATAGATGGTTTGAAAAGTAGATAGATTGAGTATTACCTTCCTACCATAATAAGATTGATCTGCTGGCCTCTTTATTAGTCAACAAGTATAACCGTAGAGGCTCTCCCACCACATGCTTGGATAAAATGGGCAGGTTGATCCAGTATGCTTTCAGCTCCATAAAATCTTGCTCACATTTTTCATCCCATGAGAACCGAGTGGTCTTGCGCAACACCTTGAAGAACAGAAAGCTCTTTGTGGCCGACTAGAAGATGAACCGTGATAGCGTAGTGATTCGCCCAACAAGTCTTTGGACTTCCTTGTTGTTTCTAGGTGGCACAATGTTTTGCAGAGCTTGAATTTTCTTAGATTGGCTTATATCCCTCGTTCGGTGATGATGAACTGAGGAAACGATTACTCTTAACACTGAATAAGTACTTAGTTGGGTTCAATTTGAGGTCATACCTTCACAAGGTGTTGCATATTCTTTGACATCGTCGATTAAGCTCTCAGCTCAAGCCGATTAGATTAATATGACATCACCTCAATATTGCAACTGATTTGATGCTTGAAGATACGATCTATAAGTCATTGATAGGTAACTCCTCCATTTTTTTAGTCCAAACGATATAACTATATAATAGAAACTCTTATTAGAGGTGACAAAACTAACTTTCTTTTGGTCTCCCACTACCAAAGGGATTTGTTGATGTCACGCCCCAGAGGCTCATACTTGCTCGAAAGTTCGAACAATATCTCTCCTGTACGGCGGACAATATGAAACTCATTACATCCATCTCATACATATAATAATCACAGCTACATGCGGCTGACAAGAATAGAAGTAAAAATAACAAGATGTCACAACCACAGTTTATTAACATCTAAATAATAAATAATAAATAATAAATAATAAATAATAAATAATAAATAATAAATAACATAAACTCCATAAAGTAAATGCAAATATACTAGAAGCCCATGACATAAATATAAGTCTACCAAAGAATGACCAAATATCGACACGTCCACTACGAAACAAAAATAACATCTCTAGAAAATATAAAATAACTCACACCAGAAAACTCGACATTGAGAGATGACAGATGGATCCTCTCCTGGCGGTATGAGATGCAACTATCTACTACCTGAAATAAAAAGAAAACTAGGCGGTGGTGAGTCCGAGGTCGAACTCTACGAGTATAGCAACTAGATAAATGCATGGTGTAAATAAGATAATATCAAACAGGTAGAAACAAGATATACAGTCTCCGGAATAAGAGCATAAACGAATACATAAACATACCTGACACTCCATATAACATGTGGGGGCATAATCAGAAATTCCTATACCAAATCAATAAGTTGCTCGTATTATTGAGCAGGTCCAAATCAAATAAAAAATGCAAATTAAATATATATATGTATGTCAATCAAATGCAACAATCATAGCTCAAACAAATATAAAATGCATCGTATGCAAATGATGTGATGACATGTGTCACCCCTACAAATCAATCTATAACCATCATACATATCTGCGTAGCCGACTGACAAGGGTTGTGATAACTGTACGTACTCTCAAATTCATCTCCTATGAGTGGCCGAGTGGAAAGGATACTGAGAGAACAACTTCAATCCCAAACCCCAAGAAAAGGAGAGCACAATCGCTCTATATCAAAGACCCCAAGGGAGCACAATGACTCTAATACCCAAAAATAAAGACTAACAACCTCTAACTCTAAGAATGGGAGCACAATCACTCTAGTATCCAATGGGGGAGCACAAGCGTTCTATATCAAAATCCTAGGGAGCACAACCGCTTTAATACCCAACGGGAGAACACAACCGCTCTATCATTATGGAATCAATAAGAAACACATACACCCAAACCAGAACCATAACAAATAAATATGCAACTAATATATTAGGTAAGATATATCCAATATCAACTAAATCCTAGATAGGACACATGATGTTTCTAAAGTACACGCATATTAATAGTACTCTTTGGATCAAAATATAAGAGTTGAAACTGTATAACTGAAAATTTAAATTTTTAACTCAAAGATCAAGCAAAGAAAATTATTAAATTGAAAAACAAGCCAAGTAGAGCTAAGGAAAATAAATCTACTCAGATTAACAAGATAATCATGCATTTAAAGATAAAAGGTGTTCAAGAATCAAGTAAAAAATACCCACGTTAATATCAAATCAGAGTCCTCATTTCAAATCAGAATCCTGGCTTAAGATCTCGGTGAAAATAGCCTCGCTGATGCATATAAGAAAGAGCTTGAAATATTTGAAAACACAAATTACGAATTGCTGTCTCTGAGACACCCTTGCCTCTGTCTTTCATAATTTAATGAAGGTTGAATTCCATGTATTCAAACACAACGTATAAAATATCATTCTCTTATAACCTCTTTAAGCTTGACAATATTTGGATGATTCATGCGCTGTCAAGATTTAACTTCTCGAAGATTCGTACACTCCTCCCATGAGTAGTACTTCCTCTTCATTTTCTTAATTGCAACACACCTCTCCAG
>JAGFNQ010001117.1:0-245127 GCA_024364735.1 Boesenbergia rotunda
AGCGGCGGAGTTGATTATTTACCCCTGTTTCTATTCATCCGACCCCCATTCCTTGCCACTATATTAAATGACCTTGGTACGGGGTCGGCGCAGACCTCAACCATTTATGACGCACGTCGCGGGCGGCCCATTAAATGACCCTAGTACGGGGGTCGGCTCAGGCCTCACCCATTTATAGCGCACGTCTCGGACGTCCTTTCAGCCTCGTACTTCATGTACTTCCGTCCGAAGTCGATACCTTGCACCATGCCGCCTTGACAAGCTGCGTGGCGCCACTCGGCGCCCTGAGCTGACAAACTCATACCCCTATCACGGTCTAGTACGGAGAGGAGATTGACACGGACAGGACCTTGTCAATTCCCTCAGCTATATAAACCCCTCCCCTCTTCGGCCCGTAGATATGCGCAACTGTTCATTTGGTCCACTATTTTTGTTTTCTTGCTCTCTTCTCTCGTGCGTGGACTAACTTGACCGTCGAAAGACCTGACCAGGGACTTTTCTCGACGGATTTACTAACAGTCCTTTTTGCAGGTCAACCGTCGGTATCACCAGTTCATGCCACTCGGGAGACCCTCACATTCTTGGAGTTCCATCTCACTCGACGACAGGATCAATAACCAATATATATAAAAGGATAAATATTAATTTAGTCGTCGTCCGACACCTCGCAGGAGACCCGCCGCGACGGCGTTAGGCCGGCGCAGACTCGGCCGAAAGCTGTTCGAAGGCCACAACTCCAAATACTTAACCTTCCACGGACTCTACGACGTCAGCCGTCGCCTAACCTAATGAAGGTGTTCACCGCCTGCAGACCACTCCGCCGACACCCCGCCGCGAACATTTTCGGCGAAATCTACGACCTGAAACACGTGGCCAGGTCCCACAGCCACAACAGATTAATGGGGCGGTGCTGCAGGTAGGTCGGCGAGAACTAAAATATCACAATTTTTTTTAAAAAATAATTAATAATTCTTTTTATTAGTAAAAAACGAAACCAATTCTTATCCGCAACGCCGCCGACCTCATCGGCATCGCTGAGCCCACGATCGGCCCTCCGTACTATAAATCCTCCACGCCACGACCCGAATACTGTAGGAATTATCGCATCGACGGTTGCAGGCGACGTGTTTGCGGTGATGGCCGACGTAGCTCTGCTGGTGGCGGAGGACTACGAGAGGAGGACGAGGAGCCAGACGGAGAAGGGCGAGCGCGGGTTGAAGCGGGAGCAGTCCTTCCATTCCCTCGCTTCCTTCGTTTCGTCGTTAGCACTTGGGAGGAAGGCCAGTGAGACAGCCACCGCGGCGCCGATGGTCGTGGAGCAGAGGGCGGCGGAGCAGAGGATCTCGGTCGCGTTGGCCGCCGTCGATGGGCTCTTCTCCGCCTGATGCTTTCTACGTCTTCTTCTTGGTTTTTTTTTCTTTTTTTATTTAGTTGGTAAAAATCTATTTATGTTTATTTAATACAGGCAAAGTTAATTAAATTGCTAAAATTTTATTTATATTTTTTTATATATTTATATATATATCGAATATAAAATAATATGTAAGTGAAAATTTAAGAAAATTTAATGAATAATATATATTTTAGATGTAGCAATTTTGACGGATTCATCGTATTCCCAAGTAACTTTGATTTTGGGCAGCGTTAACGATATGTCGAGATAATCAGTTGTAATCCCTGGGCTTGGTCAGTGTAGGAGACTAATTATTATAGACATCTGTTTCGATCCTATACGATGTATTTTATAAAATTCAATTACGAAATTAAAATTTCAATTCCATATTTCGAATTAATTATAAAAACAGAATTAAATTCAATTCAAATATATATATTTATAATTATATACTAAAATAAAAAAAAAAAAAAAAAAAAAAAAAAAAAAAAAAAAAAAAAAAAAAAAAAAAAATAAAAAAACCGGAGTATTTTAAATTTATTTTATGAGGGGACGATTGATGTTTTCCAGGTGATGGTGAGAATAATCATCTATCTTTGAATCTAGTTGTATTCAAAATACTTTACATGGTGAAGGATTCAAACTATTATTACCAAAAAAAATTATAGCAAAGACGATTGAAAATTATTCCTTACAACTAGATGGTGAACTGGATCATCCCATCTCGCGTTATAAATCTACCGAATGTATTGATCTCCAACATATGAATTTGACACAAAATATATGTAACTGCATCATATAAAGGAAGAACCACCTTATCGAATGCCTTTTGGCCTTGGTGATGATAGCTCATGCACAAAATCGAGTTTTCGCTCAGAGAACTTTTCTAATCTCTTCAACTAGATGCACTCTGGTGGAAGAATCCATCTGCATCAAAATCCGTCTGTCAAATTGTTGCTAATAGCAATGTTTTCGATTATGACAGAAAATAACTAGTAGATTTTTCAGACACGTATTCAGATTCAATGGAGAATTTGAGTGATTGATGAGTAGTTCGTCTTTATGTTTGAGGTTTGGAGATTACTTACCTTGCTAAGAACAGCAGCAAGACACTTGGGCAAAATTTGCAAATCCGAAGCTGATTCGCCAAGATTCGTTAGTTGTTTGGTTACTTTTTCGACCCTCAACTCTTCAAGATACTTTCTGTAGTTCATAGGATTGTCTTTCCAAGAGAAGAAGGCATCATCGTCCGCCCAGTTAGCGCCTGCAGCTTGGACTTGCTCTGATGCCAAGAACCATTTCTTCACCAATTCAGTTGCCGAAGTATGCGATAGCTGCTCTCCACCAGCAAATCTAACAGTTTTCACGAGTGATCCCTCCGAAACTCTCCTGAGCAGCCTCTTATAGAAGAAAGAACGAGCACTCGCCCAGTCAACTACTTTCTTGATGATACCCTTTGCAGCCATCCGAAGAGAAGTATCGTGTAGTTCAGCAAACTGTGTGGCTATTTGAGTATATACCGGTAACAACTTCTTCTGCCGAGCCATTATGTTCCTCCCTATTGCTTCAACATCTCCTATGGCTTTACCAGCTCTCGCATCTTGAAGCATTGCATTCAAAGAGATAATCTCAGGGTCGAGCCTGCCCATGCACTCGATGAGGTCTTTTGACTTGAATTTGATCTCAATCATTCCTTCGGGTTCAAGAACATTGCCCTTGGCAGTCCTTTCAGCATACATCTCAATGTGCTCGGGATTGATCTTACTGTCAACAACAACCCAAGCGCCACCACGGAGCTCTCCAGTCATGGGGATGTACACAAAGACTGGTTGCTTGTATGTCCTGAGGTTCTCGACAATGGTGGATCCTGCCTGAAGTATTCCTTCAAATAGATCCCTCTGACCTCCAGAAAAGCCTCTCCAGTTGGCAAGAATGAAAAGTGGAAGTTCTTCGTGGTTGAAGTCTAACAAAGCCTGAGCTGTTTTTGTTGCAGAATCCGGGAACCAAACCTGTCCCGCTTGTGGGACAATTCGTTCGTGGGAATCAAGCTGGCCAGGATCTGCAGGGATCACTTGCATCACTGTCTGCGTCTCAACGGCTACAATTCCTACAGGAATCCCACCAAGCTTCGCTCTTCCTGTTACCACTGTCTTGGCCCAACCTTCCAGTGTCTCTATAAAGCTTCCTTTGTCAAACATGCCACCTAGCCATTTGCCAGTGTTGTCTTGAATACCGCAAATAGCAGCACGGGGATCACAAGAATTTTCAGGGAAATATTCTATCGATCTCTCAGGTGGATCAAGGGATCTCAAAATGGGAAGGGGACCACCAACATAAGGAGGAACATAGCTAAGCCATCTCAGAATGGAAGAAATGCCTTCGAGATCATCTGATACAGTCAGATGGACAACCCCATTTGTTGCCATGATCTTAGGTCCACCCAACTGCATGTGAGAGCTGTACACTTCACGTCCAAGAAGCTTGTTCAGTGTGGAGTACCCGGTGAGAATAATTGGCTGATCAAGACGTTGAATGCACCTCATGCCGAGCCGAGCAAGATAAGCTCCAATGCCAACAGTTCGTCCAGTCACATAGGTGAGAGTGAATATCTCATTATATGCTTTTGAATACACGCCGGCTATGGCACCACTTCCAGACAGGTTCTCCACCCCCAAGTCATCTGCTTTTCCTACAATTGTGTCAATGACCCATCTTGTCTCGCCATTTTCCAGTTTGAGTTCATGAGCGATAACAGATGAACCAACGCGATTGTAATCTTCTGGACTCAAATAAAAGTACTGAAAGCCACGTTCTGGGCTTGCCTCATCAGACCACCCAACCTTAAAGCAAGATTTTATTTCTTCAGCTGCTCCAATCCTGGCACCGGAATTTGCAGCCAAATAAATTAGAGGGAGTTTTTTATCACATGCTAAATTGGTCACTGCATGAAAGAATGCATCTTCCTTTGGACCAAATGAACCAACTCTGAAAGTGACATCGTTTGTCACGACTATGATTTTCCTTCCATCAGGGAATTCTGGTGTAGACATCTCCATTAACCAGGCTACCATACCTATGTCATTGAGACCAGAGGACCGGCTCACAGTGACTAAAGGAGTATTCCAATCTCCATGATTGTTTGCAAATGCCAACTCTGTCACTTTAATGAGATCTCTATTATTGTTTACCCTAATGTTACTGGATGTGTATGATTCCCACAACCGTCTAAGTGCTGTCTCGAATGCCTGAATGCAAGGTAAACACATCTTTACAATGATATAACAGGGAGGTAAATTTAACATATGATTCTGCATAAGCTGCTTTCTTATGAGAATTTGAAGAGAAACTTACCAATGGGAAATCATAGCAGTAAGTCGTGTTATTCTTCCTGGCATTTAAACGCCTTTTATCAATGGGCCCTAGCGCTGGATATTGAACATTTAATGGGATGCCATGGAGAGGACCGTGCACATCCGTGTAGGAATGGTAAACCATTTCATGAGATTTTGTATCTTCCACTTCACGATAAATCTAAATAGGAAGTATTTAACCTCAGACAGAATGATGATAAAGACTAAACATAATCATTGGATAAAAAAATAAACAAAAATCTTGTTAAATGAAGAGTAGAAGTACATTTAATGCTTCATACTACTCCCTCGAGTTAATTCATAAACAGCAAATGATGAAACACTCAATAGTGACTTACATGGACAGTGCAGGTATGCCCAGTGACATTGGTCACCACAATTCTCCAAGCACCACTAGTTGGTCCTACAGAATTAAGCCGCAGCTTCACTTCCCACTCACAAACAGCCAGACGATGCATCCGGACACCAACTAATTCATGAATTTTGACAACCATTTCATTTAAGATCATATGTATGCTAGTTTCATCCATCGTTCTGGATAGAAGGGAAAGATTGCATGTTAGCCCACAAAAAAGACAATTACGCACTTCCAGTGTTGAATGAAAGTTACTAGGATTCTGAACGGGTAAAGGCAATAGCTTAACATTACTACAGAAAGGCTCACGAAAAAGAAACAGCAGTAGGAGAAGAAAAAAAAACAGTAACAAAATTTAGATGTAGAACTAACCTTGAAGGTGGTAAAAGATCATGCAATACTTGCTCCCTTAAAATGCAAATATACATGTGAGAGTAATCCGATCGGATAGTTGCGTTGTGGACCTGTAACTCCAACTCTTCTAAAGCAGTCATTAATGACCTCAATATGCTTGTAGAGGTAAAGGACAAATTAGGTTGGGCACGATATATTTCTATGTCATGGGATGAGCTTGATCCAAAGCCAGCATTTGTCCTTGGTTGTCTCAAGATCGTTCGGAGAAACATACGCTTGATATTAGCATTATCTAAAACAGAGTACAGATGCCATTGGCGATCCCTTGATGGGGTATACTTAAAGTTTCGGAAGCCTTTCAGCTTTTCCTAAGTTGGCATAAACAATGACAAGTTAAGCTCAATCCAAAGGAGAAGATGAGAAAAGCCTACAAACAATTCAGAAAATAGTGACAAACCAATTCTAGGAATGTAGAAAGAGGAGGTTCCACATCACGAAGTAGAGGTTCTTCCACATAATACTTCTTTTCAGATGACCAGTGAAAGGAGTGGCGCATAGGAGTTCGTCCTTCATCCCTCTGTATAATACAGCTAATAGCACCAACTCCTGAATCCAGAAGATCAGAGCTCAATTTATTATCTCTCAAAATCTTTGCCAGTTTATCTATCCTTTCCTGGGCCTGATCTTCATCACCACTGAGAAAAAGAAACTATTAATATTCAAAGGACAACCCATTATAACTTTTCAATTTGCAACTGCAGAGATGTGTACCTGTCCTGTAAAGTACTCATTTGGTTGTTAATGCCAATCAAAGCAATATGAATCATATTGCCTTTGCCAGCATGAGGAGGAAGCTCATTTGTGATTCCAGTCCCAGAATCCATGAAACGAGATGTCTCTTTCAAGGCAGTGCTAGTTGCTGATGTTAGAAGCTGAAGAGATTTAATGATAACCATCACCCCCCATCTCGTCTCTGTATGTTCTTGGCAAAATTCCCATGAGGCTATAAGACCAGAACGGTGCCATTGCATCCGGATACTGTCCTTGATGATATAGGGCTGCAAAAGAAGTCTCCAATCAGAAAAATGACCAAGTGTTTTCGGTCATTCACGCTTATGAAGTTTTACCTGGTATAATCTACGTATATATGTCTCGACAACCCTTCTTTGGAGGGTAGGATCAGAATGATCAAAGAGAGCTATAAGTGCATCCTCCACAGCTAATGGAGCACAGACAAGATCTTCTATCCTCTCATCAATAGCCATCTTCCTCCTAGGGGTAGAAAGGCGTTCTCCTTCTTCAGTAAACATTTCCAGTTCAGAAAGATTTCTAGCGATGGTTGTCCGTAACTCACTAAGTTTAGTTTGCTCACGAAGTTGGCTGGCTTTCAGTGCCATCTGCAGCAATTAAATATATCAAGTACGGTATATAAGAATGTTCTCTCAAATAGAGAAACTCATAGTACTTTAGACATAAACAGACCTCAGAGTAACTTGTATGATTAAGAGCAGAGAAACGAATTAGCAGATCATGGTAGGGAGCAGGGTTGGGATAAACCAATGCTTCCATGAGTCGAAGTATCAGCTTGTTTTTATTTTTCACACCCTTCAAGCGGCAGATATTGCACGTCATCATTGCAAATATTAAATTTTTTATAATACTTCAGAAGCAGCAATGTGATTCAAACCTGGTGAGACAATACTATGTCTACCACCCGGAGTAGATCCTTCTTGTGTTGAAGCCGGAGTTGTTCTATGACATCAGCCTGCACAAAGAGAAGAATTGAACAATTTTCAGTGAAAAGTTAACATATGGGTTGTGCAAAGCAAAATTTTTGATGTCATGAACTACAAACGTAATGAGTCAGTTTGAGATTATTGTGCCAAATGGTATATTTTTGTTCATTTTACCATACAATAACTTGTAATCAGATCCTGCTAATGAAATATTTGCTATTTGGTAATTTTTAACAGAACAGAATTTATTATCTGATATCCAATTACCTGAATTTTATCACTGAACAGTTCCTCAACAGATAGATACTCTTCGAAAAGAGACCGCACAATAACGCGGGCATGACTTTCTCTGCCACCTTCATACGACTTCACAAGACTCATCAGAGGCTCCACAAGCCTCTCCTGTGCAGCTTTTTCTTTCTCAATGCAGGATGAGAGCTGAGACTGCAAAAAGAATACTAGAGAAAGTCAACTTTGTTTCTAAAATATCAACAAATTAAGTGAAAATTTAACTTTAGCCACCTGACCTCAAGAACCTTCTTCAATAACTTGGCAGGGAATTCCATTTTTGTCCCGAAAGTCGCTTCATATTCCTTGTATCTCATCTCCAACTAAATTTATGCAGTGGGTCAACCATTTCACAGGTTTGGTAACATAATGAATGCATAATGTGACCGATTCAGATATCACTAACCTCATTTCTTAGAACTTTTGGTAGACGTGTTGCCAATACAGACATGCTTTCTTGCCATTGAAGGAAAGGGAGCTCTGGACTATCCAAACAAAGCAGAAGATCTTGGACAACCTAATAATATTTGAGTTATTAGCATACCCTTCACTGGAATATCCTAAAGACTGAATGTAGAACTACTCTTCTTAATAAAAGTGAAAAGCAGCATAAGGGGAAATTGCCACCGGTGCCTCACAGTGATGAAATGGCGCAACAAAGTTATGGACGCAGTTAGAATAGACCTGATTGACCACGTATGGGAAATAGTAAAGTCAAATCAAGACAAGTGAAATCAATGTTTTAAAAAACTGGAATGAGGATTGAACCTGAAGGAATTGAGTCATGGGAACTACCACCCCACCCAAAACAACTAGGTTGACAAAAAAAAAGTTCCAAAAAAAAAATCCAACTAATCTAATTCCCATAATTTACTGGTGGTTCTAATATAACATTTTTGGAAAAAAAAACAAGCCCCAGAAAATGCATATCTGTTGCTTTATATTTCCCTAGTTTTATAGCAAAAATTATAGGCTTAATTAACCATATCAAACATGAAAATGAATAAAAAAATTAGATATTTCCTATGCCAATGATTCAATTGGTAACACACCTCATGAAGAAAACAGGTTCCAATTTTTAGAACACGCAGATTACTGTATACAACTTAGAAGAGCAAGATATATAACTTTTTTCCCCCTAAACAAGCACTAAATATAAATAAAAATTCTAACAAAACGATCCTTACTTCATTGATGTTATGTTCATATCCTGCAAGAACCATTCGCGCAGCATTTAAACTTGCAGCGCATTTTTGGTGAACTTTGCCAGAAACTGCAGTTGGAGGCCCCAGTTTAGGAAAAGTGCCATGAAATGGCTCAGCTCTTCTAACAGCTGATGGATCATCCAAATCAAGCCTTGCTATAAGATCACCGGCCTACAACAAGAGGTTGGTTGCCCTTTTAACAAGGATGAAGACTGATCATTAATGAAGAGGAAATCTCCCAAATGCAAAACTACCTGCATTGCCTGGCCCTCAGACATCACAAAATGAATTATTCCAGAAGCTGGCAATAGCAATGGCATGCACATCTTCATAACCTCAACTTCAGCATATGGTGTGTCAGTCTCGAAATGGGTACCATCAGAAACCAAGAATCGAAGCAGTTTGCATGGTGTCTCAGCCACCAATTTAGAAGGATCGTGGTCATTCTAAACAGAGAGAACATAGACGAGAAGTTAAAAAGAGAAATCAATACCTCCCAATAAAGGTGTTAACGTGGCCAATGTAATGCATCAAAACATAATTTACAAAAGTTCATATGGACCTTTCTGTGTTATGTTTGGCAAGTAATAAAGTAACCAAAAATATGAAAAGGTAATTCTTTGACATGCTATCATGTTAACTCCTCTAGGAATTTCCATTGCAGTTTTAATCAGCAGTGACACATTTGATTGGACTTCAGTCAAAATTCAACCTGACCCAAGATGCTCTTGTCATGACTATTTGACCAAGGAACCCAGATGGTAATATAAGTATTAATTTGATTCAGGGCAGGTTCAGGCAAACAACGAATGGAATTTCATAAAGAAGGGTTGTCAGTTGAATTTTTTAAGTTACAATCTTGACATGACTAAATTTAGTCAAACCGGATCAAATGTATCACAATTTTATTTAATAATGCCAATAAGACCGAGAAAAACAGAGAACCAGGGGAAAACTCATACTTATAGGTGTGGACAAGTTGGATTGTGCTTGGGTGACAGACGGGTGACCTTCTTTAGACCTACCTACAAACCTCTGGTATTCAGGTTAAATTGATTGAATACATTTACAACTTTATCTAATAAGGCCAACGAAACCACCAGAGAACCGGGTGCTTTTGGTTTGGGCAAGTTGGGGTGATTGAGGTGGCCTTTTTTATAACTACCTATAAATCTTCCTTGTTCAGATTAGATGGTTGGACCCATTTATAGCTTTATCTAATAAGGCCAACGAAACCACCAGTGAACCGGAGGTGCTTTTTGGTTTGGGCAAGTTGGATCATGTCCAGGTGATTGAGGTGGCCTTTTTTAGACCTACCTATAAATCTTCCTTGTTCAGATTAGATGGTTGGACCCATTTATGATATTGTCAACATATTTTCCCCAATTGCTCGTTTCTGGTCTCTCTTTTCCCTTCACATATTCACTCTGACCCTGATTACTTTTAACTTTTTGAACAAAATGAATCCCAAAAATCATTTTGGAGCATGATGACACCATCTAGTAGCTAAAACAAAAGATAGATTGTCCCCACGGGATGGACTGATGGTTAGTGTGTGGGTGTTGCCAACATGATGTCTGGGGGTCAAAACTTGGCAAAGCCAATGTGCACGCCCTCGCCAGGAACTAGCCATAGCATCCGGGCTAGTAGCCCCCGTGATTTACCTCCTCCGTGTTGGCCCTGGGACGGGTTGGCGGGGGCGCTGAGGGCGAGCGAATCGTCTTTTGCCGGCATAAAACAAAAGATAGACAAATGTAAACAACCAAATTTTGCTATTTGTTAACACAACGAAATAAATATGAAGAACAATTATATGACATTTGTAACCCAAAAATATATATTGAACAGAACTAGTTTAAATACTACAAATTAACAAAGATAAAAAAACAATTCTTTTTTTTTAATCATTAGCAAGTTTGTGGTCACACCTAAGTTATGCCAATGTTTCAGAAAAGACAAATACTGGATGAAAAATCTAATCCAGAAAACAACTCTATCTAGCAGCAGCAAAAAAAAAACAAAGACAGCAATGCAGAAAGAGTTTACCTGCAATAAACAAGTCCTTCCATCAATAAGAAGGCGAGTACCAGCAGCCTCTTCTTCAGCATATATCACATGACTTTTTCCATCTAACTGTAGTTGTTAAAATAATTCAGAAACAATTACCAACTATGTTTTACTTATTCCTTTTTACAAAATTGTAGAAAATAATACAGATATTATAAAAATCATACACACTAAATTCTGTTTAGATTGATTACTTTGTCTTCATAATTGTGGAAAAACATGAACATAGAAATCCATCAATTAGAAGGAATCAGATTAACACCATGTGAATATACACAACATATACATCATGCTTTGTTTCCTTTTATGAAGTTTAACTCGTGCTAATTGTGTTTTAATATCTTATTGAGTTCCCTTTCACATACATCATATAAGATTACATAAAACCTAAAGCAGATAAGTTTCCTTATTTTCCCACATATGGGGCAATTCTCTGCTGATGAGCTTATGCATTTGCATTTTGGTACCGGGATCATGGGAGAAAAGGCATTTTAAGATAGATCGTAAACACATTAGAACATTTTATAATTGATTGCTCAGTCTTACAGTTATGAGCCCAAGAGATCAAGATGCATGAGAAGCCAAAAATTGTATTTCTCAAGGATCTAAATTCTACTTCACATCAAAATGCTCAATAACAACATAGTATGAGCAATCGGTTAAAATAACGGTGTTGTTCATAGGGTTAAATGAAAACTCCGATGCAGTAAAATAAAAAGAAAACTCTTGCCTGCATCAGGAGACCACCATCTCTCAAAGTATGAATTTCAGCTTCAATCTCTGATTCATTCATCTTTAACTTGTAGCTACCTGGTCCACTCCTTACCATTCCAATCTATGATATCATCCAACAAAATAAGTAATTTAGCACCTTAAAACAGTGTGACCCCCAACAAAAATAGAGAATTACCGTGTATTTGCTCCCTTCAATATTTAACGTAACATCAGAGTTGACGAGTGATATATGCTGCAAAAGATAGAGAGAAAAAAAACAATGTCTGACTGCTAAATTCCAACATTTGAAGAAAGATTAGAAAGTATCTAGGTCCTGCAGTCAGTTATAGGATAAGGAAACCACATGCCTTAGGTGGGATTTGCCCTTTTTCAAGATAACCTACATACTCCGAGACAATGGATGCGCTGCTATTAGAAGCTTTCTGAGGATTATAGACAAGAGAGATTAGTAAATGCTGAATGTGGAAAAATCGAGTTACATACTAGAGAAAAAGTGACTTTATGAGACATACATAAAGTGCGCCTCCAACAACTGAAAGGTACCAAGGTGGTCTCTCAGCTCGAACCCTCATTGCAATTCTACTGTCCAGCCAACCTGTGTGGATCTTATTGTCTCTGTATTCTGAAGCCTACAATTGCAAAGGATGAAAATGAGCATGTGTACAGAAGTAGAGAAATATTTCGAAATATCTTACATTGAGGAGATCAATTGTGTAATCAACATTTGTGCGGATTTCCCCACGAATTTGTATCTCTTTCAGCCCAAGAACCATATTAGCTATTGCCAAAGCTCTAGACTCTCCGAATGCAAAAACATGGCCTGAAATTAGTTGAGAAGTTTGTCAAAAACAAGAACACATATGTCAACCATTCATGGTCAACCGGAAAACGACAAACTTTAATTAGGATGCACTTAGTCAATTCCAAATGAACCATACCAAATTGAGAATCAGAGAACTCATGAATGCCACCTCCAGACTGCAAATCATGCAAAATGGATGTTACTTAAAGGAACTTAGAACTTCTATATTTAGATAATAGAAACTTTTTCTTTTCTAGAAATAATTATATATATAGTAAGAAGCACTATACAAGTCACAAAGATATGTTCCAAATTCACTATAAATCAACAATCCAACAGTCAATCCATACTGTGGAGATGACACAACCAAAAATCATAGAAACAAGATTTCTAATGAACAAATAGCAGCAAAAATTATATTGATCAAAAATAAAAAAACTTCGTCAGTTACATGTGGATCTCATAGATTAAGCTAGTAATATGCAGTAACAAAAAAAATTCTATCCTGGCCAGCCTAAAATACTGAATAAAGATTTGCCAACTCTTTGTCTAGAGTTTGAAGCAATAGCAATCGATTGTTAGTATTTCCCCATAAATGGAAGACAACCATAAGATTTGTAGATAAATGAAAAAAAAAACTAAGATTCCTTAGAAAGCGAACCTTAACAGAGAAGTAGGCCCACACATTAGGTTTGCTTTTAAAACTCAATTCCTGCATATATCAAGATAAGAGAAATCAGATATTTAATCAGGTTGTTTATGAATCTACAACACAACACAATAATACATTTCTCAAAGGTATCACCTGCACTTTTCCACTAGTAGGCTTGAACCCATCATCTGGATCCTCACTAGTGACACGAACAGCTACACAGTGTCCTCTAGGCCAAACAGACTCAGCCTTATCAAAATCAAAAGGAGTTGCCAGCATAGATGTTTTCTTCCATGCATCATAACCTCCTCCATTATCCATTCCATAAAACCGTCTGATTTCTAAATTCAAGCAAACATTATGAGATAAGAACACTAGACAGCATAAATAAATGGATAGTTTGTTCACCATATGGGTTATAAAGTTTTCACCTGGAATTTGCCAAAGAGGTATTCCCATCCCTACAGCAACTTGAGCTGCAGGCAAGTTTACATCAGCAATCCACTCAGTTACAGGATGTTCAACCTACAAAAAAATTTAAAAAAAAACAAAAATATTCTATAGAAATTTTTGAATAAACCATTTGCAGTTTACAGTAACCGTAAATCAACAAACCTGTAATCGAGGATTGAGCTCTAGAAAGTAGTATTCACCAGTTTCCATGCTATAAAGATACTCAACTGTAGCGGCACCAACATAACCTACACATTTTGCAAGCCTTCTAGCAGCCTGCTCAAGTTTTTTCACCGTCTCATGAGGGGCTACTGTAATAGGACCTTCCTCAATAATCTGGTAACAATTTATTGAGTTGTCAATAAAGTCATTCAATTATTTTAGATTCAAACAATAAAAAATTATTCGGAAAGAAGAATGACAAATTGAAGTTTTTTGAGTTTGAAAATGAAGTTGAAAAGAAAGAGGATTCTCTCATATGCTAGAATAGTTAATGCAATTATGATAAATTTGTTGGCCATTAATCTATTAATATGCTTATAAATTTCAGAGTTAAAAATTTGTCTTGAAGACAAATTGGACTTTTTTCCTTTGTATCTAAGTTATGATTGTAAAGGAGAGACCAGAGACAAAAGCCTAGAAAGGGAGAATATACAGAAACTGCTTCTATGTTGACATAGAGAGGACACTAGTGGATATACTTCCAAACTTCAGACCGTAAGGAAATGGTTCTGAAAATTTAACAAAAGAAAAGTAAGATGAAAATGAATAGAAGCTTGCCTTTTGGTGCCTCCTCTGAACACTGCAATCTCTACTGTGCAAAGCAGCCACATTTCCATACTGGTCACATAGTAACTGTACTTCTAAATGCCGACTCTACATGAAAATGTAACTTCAAACAATCAGACAAAGCAGATGAATGGAGTACCATATGATATGGTCTCACGTTATGGCTCTTCAACTTAGTATTTAAGATTAATGCACTAACCAACATCATGAAAATTGGATGAACATGTAAGCTTCTACTCGATTAGGAAAAAGAAGGTTGTTTTGGTTGATTATCTTTCACATGCTTTACACCAAAGGGTAGTGATATAAAAATGCATACCAAGGCAATGCAATAAATTTATTCCAGTATGTTCAAGCTCTGCGACCTATAGGCGTGATAAAACATCTTTTCTTTGGCTATCATTAGTCTAAAAGACCTTAAACTTGGTGAAGCTCAAAACCATGTTTCAGGTAGATTTTCAAATAATGAAAACTTGAAGTATCTCACCTGAGATGCTAACTTCATTATGAAAATTGGAGACCCTGGAACTTCACCTTGCACTTGTTTAAACAGAGCTCGAACTTCATCATCATTGTGAACCTGTAAATCTCAACCAAGCTTAATAAAGACAAAACTGAGAATTCAATTGTTCTAGTCTGACAATTGAGGTTGCACTTGAAATATTTTGGCGATTCGGAAAGATCCAAGTAAGATGATGAAGAAGAAAAAAAAACAAAATCTTCAATCCTAGGATAGAAAAAGATGTAGTCTTGATCAACTTTCACTAGATCATCTTTACAACAAGAAAATAAGTTGGAATGGAGAATAGGCAAAGTCTCCAAAAATTTAATCACGTCCAGTTGTCTAAATAATTTGGTAGTCTCATGAAAGCTAACTTAGAAGATATGTTACTAAGAGTTCACAGGTAAACTTAATTTACTGCAAATTTCTTGGAATTGTTTAGTAATATCATAATGATAGAAATGCAAGAATTAAATATTGCAAAGGTTTAATCGTGTTTACACCTTCCTTATGCCTTTACCACCACCACCCCAAGATGCCTTGATCATGGCTGGGTAACCAATCATCTGACAACTAGCCACTGCTTCCTCTGTTGTATATACACAAGCTTCCTTGTATATTTCCTCCGGAATTGTGTCCAAACAACTATCTGGTGGTATTTTAACCTGTAAATTAGGTTGTTTTAACCTGTAAATTATGTGGATGGAAAAGGACTGTATCCAAATTAAGTGTATAAGACATACATGTGAGCCACTCCAAGCAAGTGTTGGTACTCCTGCAGCTTGAGCAATCAAAGAAGAACCTATTTTATCCCCTAGTGCTGCCATAGGTGCAGCAGGAGGCCCAAGAAAAATGATTCCCTTGGCATGCAGTGCATTTGGAAGCTCAGGGTTCTCAGAAGCATGACCCCAACCAGGCCACACAGCAGAAACATGAGTTATCTCTGCCAACTGCATTATTTCATTTTCATGAGCAAAAGGATATTCTCAAATGCATAAAAGAGAGATAAGCATAGCAAACCTCGACAATGAGTTGAACATTAGCATAATTGTTGTTATTGGTTCCACCAGGTACTTCAACAAATTGATCTGCAATCCTTATGTGCTCTGCATTAATTCTCAAATCTTCAGGAGTTGCCATAGCCACCAAAAGAATTGCCTTTTCAGTTCCAAAAGTTTCATAGGCCCAAGTTCTGACATTGCGAATGAATTTAACTGCTGCCATTCCATTGTTTGCAATCAATATGCTGTGGATAGGTGTCTTTCCACCGAGAGCCTTGCAGAAATCATCCACTTTAGACAATGCAGCCGTATGTCTGACTTGAAATGTTCCATTTACAACTCCATTCAGGTGTAGAGCTTCTGCAATTACAGGTTCCCTTTGAGCTTCAGACATGCTGCACATAGGAAATAGGACATTAGATAGAAGAATGTAACTATAATCATTCTCAAATTCATAGCTTCCAAAATAATCAAGAGGCAATAGGATAATTTCAAACAACAACTAGTAGATGATGCCTTCCGAGTTCTTTGCTCCTGACAAAAAGTTCTTGATTTAGAAAACGTTATCATGAATTACAATGTATTGGATACGTATTTGAGAGTCGTGAAAAATCACTTCTAGTTTTACTTGCATATCGGCACTAATCTCAGACTTGGATGAGTATGAAACTTCATATTGATTCAACTAACCGACGCCTTGTGATGTACAGTCAGGAGATTAAAACATTAAAAGTACAGTTTTGTCTAAATAAATCAAAAGAACATCTAAAAGTCTTTATAATTCTAAAAAACCTAGGGGGCAAAAGTTCCATTATGAAAACCTTCGTAGCCGGATTGCAACAACTTATCCCAGCAAAGACAAACAGCCAACAAGACCAACCGACCAAGTAACGTAGTTCGCCTTACTCTTCACAACATACAAAAATAAAAGACTCAGAACATCATCAGCATCAATAACACGCGATCAGCTTTCTTAAATTAATCGTCTAAGAACTGGGAAATAGGAAAACCGAAGCCATACTAAAGAGATAAAAGATACAGAAGAAACTAATAGAAATCAACTCACTGAGTACTCAATGCAAAAGCTTATGTTAATTCCGTTAAGTATCTAACTCACAGCTACCAAATTCAAATTCGCGAGGAAACAAAAAAGGCGGAATCTTGGAGGCAACGAGTTAAAGCGAAGAGGCAAAAGATCTCACACTTCGAAGCAGGCCGCGATCAGTTTGGAAGAGAACGCACCCGCCCTCGCGGAACTAACAATAGCCAATAAGCGGGCAGAGGACCTGAGAAAGGGGGGAAACCTGGGGAGAGAGGGGGCAAAACCAGAAGAGAGTGCTAGAGATTGTAGAAGGATTGGTGCGCCTTAAATGGGAAGGGAAAGGTCCACGTGACAGTGAATGCTCCAAGCCCGCCGTCTCCCGGTCTCGCTCCATGCGGAAGGGAGGGCGAGCCGCGATCCCCCAACTACCACCTTCGTCCGATCCAATGCCTTCATTTTGACCCAAGCTACCACCATCTCCACTGCCCGTTAAATCTACGACTCCACGTCTCGCAGATGCTCCGATCACCTGCTTGATCCACGCGATCTTCTCGATCGGGTGGAGATGATACGGCGATCGGTGATTAGATGGGATTGGGTGGGCTTGGAATTTTTGACCGAGAGTTGGGTGCGGTTTTGATCACCAACCCTCATCTTTTTCTTTCTTTTTTTTTAAAAATAAAATAAAACATTCAAAGTCAATTTATTCTTTATAAAAATGTTTTATCTATAATGATTATTAAAATATTCAAGACTATTTTTCTGCTGATTTAGATTTTTTTTAGTAATTAATAAATTTGCATCAAATATTTTTGGATACAAATTAAAAGAGCGCATTTAATTTTTGGAATCATCAAATAAGTATTATCAAAATAGCATTCCACCCATAGCTAATTCATGTATAATTACTTAATTATCATTTAGTATATTATTTTTATTTTTATCTCCCATTTAAATTCTGAATCGATGGTGTTATAACTGATATAACAATTTTATAGCTACTTCAACGCTTACTTAATCTATTCAAAATATTTACATTATAACAAATATAATTTTGTAAATATTATAATACGGATTCAATTATGTTTACCTATCATTCATGTTACAGGAGTATACTTTTGTAATACAAATTTGACATGCTTATCTTATATTTATATTATAATAATTATGAAATTATAACTTGTATAATACACCTCCCGTTTAGAAATTAGGTGGAAAATATTTATCTGAGATAATAATAAAAATAATATACAAGTGGTATGAGGTCCTTTAGTTGATTTGAAAGAAAAAAAAAATTGCGCAAAGGATATAGTTGAGTTGGTTGGTAGATTTGTAGAATAAAATAAAAATTGATTTCTAATGAAAGTTTGATTTTTTAATTAGCGTTGATATATCATTTTTCTAGAATTTGCAGAATGAAAAAAATAAGGTGCCTTTCGATTTTTTACAATATTTTTTTAGCACGGAAATTAAATTAACAGTTAATTATTGTTTATTTTTCAGGAAGGACCATTCAGAAATGATAATTTAATTCCGTATTCATCCAATTTAATTCGGGTAGGTAGCGTAGCGTTCGTGGTTCCGGAGTAAATACGTCGGGTCCACATTGTGGGTGGAGGGGCCCACCTGTCTGGTGGACTTCGGCTGATACGGAAACTGATTTGCTGCCTGACCGATTGCACCCGCTGTTTCACTGTGTGTCGACTCAAGTCCGGATCAGGTTCTGATGATATTTTAATGGGCAAAATAATATATATATATATATATATATATATATTATATATATATATATATATATATATATATATATATAGCAATGATTGTTACGGATCATGCGCTGTGGACTGCGTGTGGATTGGCGCCTGATCGATCACCAGATCGATCAGGCAAGTACCTGATCGGTCTGGTGACTGATCAGGCAAGCCTGATCGGCCACCAGAGGCTCGGGAGCGTTCCCGACGGGTTCACCCCCTACCCTTAGGGTTCATCGCACCCTCCTGGGTTATAGTTTTGATCGGGAGAGCGGCCGAAGGCCGCCGTTGGTGTCGAGAAGTCGCAGGTCGTGTGCCTGATCGGCCACCGGAGGCTCGGGAGCGTCCCCGACGAGTTCACCCTACCCCCTAGGATTCATCGCACCCCCGGGTTATAGTTTTGTTCGGGGGCGGCGACCGAAGGACCGACCGCCGTTAGTGTCGAAAGTCGCAGGTTGTGTGCCTGATCGGTCACCATACCGATCAGGCACCTTCCTGATCAGTTTGGTGACCGATCAGGCGTCAGTCCGCACGCGATCCGCAGCGCGCAGTTCGCAACAGATCATTAATCCTATATATATATATATATATATATATATATATATATTATATGTAAATTAAAATATTTTTATACTAATAATATTATTTTTTATAATCTACTGGTTGAGGATACACTAATTAATTTTAAAAATAAACAATTCTTAATTCATTCATCAGGTAAATTTAAAATACAATTTATGCATGTTTAAAATTATTTTTTAAAATATATATCTCATTTAAAATTTATTTAATTCTTTTTGTTATTTCTATAAATTTTTTTTGCTTGTGGAGCTGATATTATTACTTAAAATCACTCTAATATTAAATAAAATTATTCTAAAATTAACTAAAACTGTTTTAAAATTTAATTTGATCAAATTAAAATTAATCTGATCTAAAATAATTTAGTTAAAAGAACTGTAATTAAAATTAAAATATTTTTATCAAAATTATAATAATATAAAATAATTTTTTATTGGAAATCTCCATCGGTTAGCTCAGGACTTGACTCGTGATTGAGAGTTTTGGCGGAGGATGGACGTCAACTGACTCACGCGATTAGTTTTGAGTCCATGAAATTGATCGAGTCTTTTATTAAGTTTGAACATGCAGGCTGATTGAATTTAAATTAAGTCAAGTAGCTCTAACTAATCGCATGCGTCCGTTATGACAGCTAAGATTTGCTTACGTGGAAGCATAAAACTAAAAAAATATTAATTATAAATTTTAAATTAATTCATTGTGGTGGACCAGCACAGGCACTGTAACTACCCAGATACCTAAAGTTCAGACACACTGTCCGTCTATTTTTCTTAATTTAAATATTTAATTTTGCAATCGATAAATTTTAGATGTGCCGGATTCAGACTTATAAAAATTTCACATTTATCGTCAGAATAAATCAAAATATATTCATGACAATCGACATTCGAAAAATCGTCGCCCTAATAAATTTATTTTTATAATATATCATAGTTAGAATTTAATTTTTAAATAAGTAATTAACCATTTAAACAAGTTAACCGATGCATACAGGATAAGCCGTCTCCAGCCACCCATTTATTCATGTGGTGGATGAGAGATTCCGCAACGGCTCGTTAACGAAGCCGCGTGTGTTAATATCGATGTAGTGAATGCATTAAACAGTTGATGTAATGAACGTGTTCAGATGTTTAAATGTATTCATCAATGATCACATGACATTCCCAATCGATTGGGGAATCAATTAGGGGCACACTCAATGTGCCCCGAATCAATTCAAGATTGTAATTGGAGATGTCTTCAATCGATTAGGGACAGTCGTAATCGATTGGAGATTAACAACTGTCACCTAAACGGCTAGGAAATGCCCACAACGGTCAGGAAACAGTCACAAATGATTATTTTAGTAAAATAAATAAATTTTCATCTATAAATACTCATCACCTTACAACTCTCATTTCAATTTTCAAATATCTCTCTCCCAAATACTCTTAATTCAATCATTGTGTTCTACAATTCGTCATTCTTCATTAGCTCTGAATTCGTTTTCTCCAAATATATCTCAATCTTCAAGTAGTACCACATCCGACTCAACAAGTGAAGATGAAATTCATGTTAAAGATGTTGACGAAGATTAGATATGAGGAATAAGCTAATGTCATTTATACTTGAACAAAGCCGACAAATAGTTGAAGCATATCAAAATAATAACGAGATGCAGTGAAAAAGAAAGTTCATCCAAAGAAATCGTGAAGTCGAGCATGTTAGGTTCTTCAATGATTATTTCTCCACAAACTCAGTATATCCATATTAAATATTTCGAAGAGGATTTCGCATGCGATGAGAATTATTTTGTCCCGTAGTGAATGCACTTGAGAGTCGTTCATCGTTTTTTTAGCATAGGGATGATGTTGCGAGTAGACAAAGCTTGACACCAAGCGATTCGCCAATTAGCTTATGGAGTCCTAGCCGACTATCTTGACGAGTACCTACGCATGGGGTGAATCAACCGCGATCTAATGTTTTTTCAAGTTTTGCGTTTATGTGGTTGAACTCTTTGGTAATTGATACTTGAGAAGGTCAAATGCTGATGATGTTCAACATCTTCTTCAATTGGATGATGAAAGACACGACTTTCCTGGGATGTTAGATAGCCTTGATTACATACATTGGGAATAGAAAAATTGTCCAATTGCTTGGAAAGACCAATTTTCAAAAGATCATGGATCACTAACAATCGTGCTTGAAGTGGTCACGTCTCAAGACTTAGTGGATATGACATGTATCTTTGGAGTCGCAGGTTCACGTAATAATCTTAATGTGTTGTATAAATATCTCATATTTAATAACGTCTTACAGGAAAATATCCTGGAAATTAATTTTACGGTCAACCACACTCAATATAAAAGGGGTATTATCTAACAGATGAAATATATCCAGAATGAGCTACTTTCATGAAGGCTTTTTCATGTCCGGAAGATCCCAAGTGGAGATTGTTTAACGAAAGACAAGAGTTTGAAAGAAAAGATGTTAAATGAGCATTTGAGGTGCTCCAAGCTCAATTGTCAAAGGTCCAACTCATTGGTATAGAAAAAAGTTATATGTTAGCCTGTATTATTTTGCACAATATGATTGTAGAAGATGAAGAGATCACATGACATTGGTATAACAATAAAAGTGATTGACCCCCACAACCGATCCAGGGCTCAAACCGAGGATTTCATGATTATTTCCGAATAAATTCCCGACTACGTGACCGTCATATGCATCACCAACTTTGTACCGACTTAGTTGAACATATTTGATCACAATACAACAACAATCCCTAAATTAGTATTTTATAGTTTCGTTTAATGTTTAATTTATATATTATTTTTTAATTATATGCCAGGGTTTATTTTGTTGTACTCTTTCATTTCAAATTTATAATAATATTTTAATTTCAAATAATAATAAATATATTTAAAAATATTATTATAATTTATTTTAAATAATAATCATTCAAACTGCGCAAATAAAATTGAAAATAAAGAATGTGTATATGAGATAATGTATATATATGAGAAAATATGTACGTGGCATGTGGACCCCATAAATAATAGGTGTTGAATGTTAAACGAATGTAAGAAAATAAAGATGTTAATATTAATGGTATATGGTATATGGTCCTATATTTTTTATAAGGTGATAGATATTATTACACTAAATATATTAAATTATTACGGATGTCCTTAGATACAATAAGGATTGAGATTGGAAATCATTTTATATCCTATTAAGTAGGTCTAATAATAATACTTATTATATATATTCATAAAAATAAAAAGTCGTCTTAAAATAATTTTTTAAATAAAAAGGCATTTGTGTAAAAAAAATATTCTTATTTTTCAATACTGTATAGCTATAAAATTAAATTTATTGGTTAAAATTTAACATCGTTTACAGGATAACCCTCCTATAAAAGAAAGTCTAGGTCAAAAATTTGATCAAATATGTGTCTATTTTCTAATACGTTAGTTACAATGTCCGGATTAATATTTTTTGTAATTTATTTTTTTCGTATTGATCCTGAGATAGATTGGTGAGGGTCTAGGGGTGAACGAATCATCTTTTACCAGCAAAAAAACCCTCTTCATGGCCTCCGGGGCTACAGTGCAACAGAAAAATGATCAGTTATTCTTAAACATCCGTAGTTCGATACCTAATTACGATAAATTTTATAGAAAATTTTCTTCCAAGTAAAATATGCAACAGTGGAAAATTGAGTTTCTTAATCATCCACTATGAGTATTTTCAATTTATTTTGATAATCAATGAAAAATTTTCACAAAGCTAAATCGATCAGATTAAATATTATTCAACTTTATTAATCATTTATAAGAATCCTCTCACTCTTTGTTCGTGTGGTGGATGAGATGCAATAAAGATGGAGATCGAAAATCATTTTATATCCGGTTAAGTATGTGTAATAGTAATACTTATTATATACCAGTGATCGGTCTGACAGTCACGGTTCACACGGAAAATCCGCACATCACAGTCCACAGCATAGCATTTCGGTATATATATATATATACACGATTTTAATCTCCCGAGCGACAAAAGTTGTGCGCCCATGCGTGACAAGCTTCCTGATCGGTCCCGGGACCGATCAGGCACTCTCTGAGGGCGGCGAGCCGATGATTAGCAATGACGGGCGGAGGGTGCGACGAGCCCGACGGGTTCACGTGTCCCTCTTGATTATAGTATGGTATTCGAGGCGACGGCCTCCAGCCGCCGTTGGTCAACAAGCTTCGACGGGTTCACGTGTCCCTCTTGATTATAGTATGATGAATTTAATATTCAATTTGGTAAAAATTTATTTATATCTTTTAATATATATAAAATTAATTAAATAAATAAATTTGTTTGATTTATTAAATTAAATAAATAAACTTGATCGTTTTTATGTTCATGAATAAAAATTTATAAATTATATTTATCAATAAAAATTTTATCAACATAATAAATAAATAAATAATCAAATTTAATAAATAAGTTTATATTATTCCCGACCTCAAATATTTTATAGTTTGAATTAAAATGCATAATCATTCCCAACCAAAAAATGCATAATCTCATATTTTTTATTTCATCCTTAATAAATTAAAATTCATAATCATTCCCAACCAACAAAAAAAAAAAAACCATCAATCCCGTCACCCTCATCCTTGCCCAGAATCTGTCGGCGCCTGCACAGCTGCGTGGCTATGATATAGCGATAGGATCATTAATTGCTATTTTAAAGATTTATCATTCGATTATAAAAATTTTTCCTTCAAATAAAATGTAAATCTTGAAATGTTAAATTTTTAGATCGTTCATAACTAATATTTTTCGATTTATCTTTGATGATCGATAAAAAAAATTCAATAGATGATGAAATCGATTATTTCAGATTCATTTACTACCTGATCTACAAGACCAAGACGGCGCATGCACACGGATGCCCCCGACGTGAATCCATCATCCATGTCCCAGATCGCTTTTTATATATTTTTTTATAAAATTTATGCTTTTCGCATCCTTTTAAATTTATTCTTTTTCTTGCATAATGGATATAAAAAATTAATAAGTTGCATTCCGAATTAACAAAATATATAAAAATTATATTTATAAGTAAGTATGAAATGTTAGTCATGGTAATTTTATTTAGATTCAAATTTATGTACGAGCAAACTGAAAATAATTTTGTAATCATCTTTTTTTCATTTAGTTAAAGTTATACAGATCTTATACTTTGAGAATTTCATTTAATTGGTTGGGAAGTTGGTGACTGTTATGTGATTTAATTCTATTGGTTTACTTATTTATTGGTATTATTGTCTTCGGATATTTAACCTAATTTTGTAATAGAATTTTTCTTTAAAAACGAAATTAGATAAATGCCATTATAATGGTTGTCACAGGCATCAAAGTTAATGGAATTTTGTCTCTTTTTTTGTAATCTTGTGAGAATATCTATTTTGGATAGAACTATTATTATAATCAATCCTTGTAAGATGTATATGCTGCTGGGTAGAATTGTTATGCTGGAAAACTATAATCTCTTAAGACACATGCATTATACTATGTGTTTACATCTTAATCATCATCGGATCAAACACGAAGCTTACTATTGTTTTAGGTCTCTCATGAACATGCAGGAGCTTCAAATGATTGCTTTGACATTTGTGGGAGCTGGGCTTGATAGGAGTTAAGCATACTGGAATTAATGAATATATACAAAACGGCTTAGGGAAGTTTAGTTCGGGGTAATAGGAAATAGGAATGAGAATCGATAATAATCATTCCCATTGACACTGATTGATATATATTAATGAGAATTAAAATAAGAGAATCATTCTCTCATTTTCATTTCCTACTCCCATCATCAATCAAGTTCCTCAATTATTCCTTTATTTTCATATATCCAAAATACTCATTTTTTATTTTTTATTTTCATTTTACTATCTCCTTTTTGCTTTCTCTCATTTTATTTTCTCTCTCTACATTTTAAAATCTCTCTCTACATTTTCTATGTTACTTTCTCTCTCTACCTCTCTCATATTATTTTCTCTCAATATATTTTCAATATCAATTTCTCTTTCTACATTTGTTAACATAATTTATCTATATTTATTTTTTACTTTTTCTATCTACATTTTCTATATCACTTTCTTTCTATATAATTTCTATATCACTTTCTCTCTCATCTCACTTTCTCTTTCTATATTTTCAATATCATTTTCTCTCACTACCTCTCTTATCATAATTTATCTATCTTTATTTTTCACTTTTTCTCTATATTGTCTATCACTTTCCTCTCTATATTTTCGATATTATTTTCTCTCTCTACCTTTCTCATATTATTTTTTCTCTCTGTATTTTTTAAATGATTCCCTGGTCTATTTTTTATCACATCTATTTTATCTTACTTTCTCTTTCTACTTTTAATCTTCATTTTCTCTATTATCCTATTTTCTCTTATTTTTTTCTTATAATTTCTTTTTCTACCTCTCTTCTCCTAATTTTTCTCTCTATATTTTTTACTTTATCTCTCAACTCATTTTATTTCACTTTCCCTATTTTATAATAATTCTATTATTTATTATTTTAGAAAACTTTTAAATTTGTATGGATTTTCATTACTCAAGTTGAACTCAATCAAATATCATCAATAATAATAATTTTAATTTCAAGATTTGAACAAAACACTACCAATGTAATCATGATTTTTATTCCTGTTCCGGAAGGAATCAACGTTGACGGCCAGTCACCAGGGTTCAGCCCACGCGGATGCTGACGTTAAGGGAGGAACTCTGCGCCCTGCGAGATCAACACGAGCGTTAGGGAAACATGCCGGAGGTTGTCCGGCGGAGCCCACTCTGACACTCAAGTCGGTGCCTTGATGCAGAGAAAATGTAGAAGCAGAAAGATGTGTAAGTAGCAGAGAATGCATAACCCCCCTTACCGGAAGTGTTAGGGTACCTTTCATACCTGCGGCAGCTGCCTTCGTGCATCCCGCGATCTTTGCCACGTCCCCCGTTTATCGGTTACTGGATAACCTTTACAACGGTCCACGCCATCATCAAGTTCGGCCCGTTACGATATTTATGTGTCATGATGACTCCACGATAACGGGTGATGGTTATCCGCAGATCCGAATAAAGGGGGGTCGTTACTTGAGAGCGAATGCTTCTTGGGCTCCGCTTCCCCGAGGTGATCTCGGGATCTTCTGGCCCGGGTGGCCGTGGGTGTTCCGCTTCCCCGAGGTGGTCTTGAGACCCGACTTCCCGGGGTGATCCCGGGAGGAGTTTTCTGATCTGATCTTCCAGGGCGTGTTTACCGCGCGTGGGGAGCCCTGGAGGTTTCTCTTCCCGATAGTGTCCCGGGAGCTCTGAGAGAGGAGTCGCTCAGCCTCGTTACGTCTTGCCACATAGCTTCTTCATCCCCGTTCCCGTCACGGGCTATCCAACCCCCATCAATTCCCATTGACCCCTCAATGAATCTCATGATTACCATTCCGATTAACAAATTCGAATCAAATACCCCCTTAGCTCACAAAATTGCTTGATCTATTGTCCTTGTTTAGTTGCATATGGATTCCTCTAGACTGAGGCTGCATGAGCTAAATCAATGTGAAAGATTTTCCCTATAACTATACACTTTCTTCTCAAGTTAGTAGCTTTGAAGCTTCTAGTGTCGAGTATTGTTTGTCTAAATTAGAAAATACTGTCAATTCCCATTATGACACTTGTGTCCTTTTATCGGGCTTGTGGCAAAATATATATATATATATATATATCAAATGCAGACACATGGGTTTGTTTCATAATTACAAGCAGCCAGCGTGCCCTAAACTTCTGTTTGGTTCCGACAATCTATAGCTCTAGCAGAACAGATATTCAATAAGATATATGTTTATCTGAGTTGCTTTTATCTTAATTATAATATAATATAATAATATAATATATTTATTATGTGAGTTATTTTATCTTAATTATAATATAATAATTTTTTTCTTGCAAACGAATGTAAAAAGAAATTAGAAATGGAGTTCTTATTTTGCCAAGAAGGATACTCATATATTTTCGAGAAAATATAATATTACTAGAAAGATTCAATCTACGAAGTAAGATATGTTAGAACTAATATGCATATCTAATATGTAAGATTTTTCTTTTGTATAGCCTTAACATGAATCCAAAGTTTTGTGAATTATGTCTGTATATTTTCTATTTGAATTGTATAATATATTTCTGATTCAATAGTAAGAAGATTGATCAATTCTATTTTCATGGTATTTTAATTGGTATTATATAATAGACAATGATTTTGTAAATAGAAAAAAATAATATTTTTTAAACGTTGTAAAAGTTTTGTCTTTGTAAAAATTAATGCTTTTTTTAAGCTTTGTCTTTGAGTGGATTTTTAGCAACAATATTTTTAACAACGGCAATTTACCAAAAGGCGCACCCAAAAATGGGTATTTACCAAAAGGCATCCCATGGTTTCAATGTTACCAAAGGGCGCACATATTTTAGTAAACTTCCTCTTATACCCCTACTGTCAATCAAGTACTGCATGCAATTCTCTTTCTCTTTGTCAGTAACGAATTTCGAGATGGACGTACGTACCTTTCTCAAAAAGATGTTCCTTTATATTTTGATAATAATATTATGGAACCTTTCTCAAAACAAAAAAATATTAAAATTAATTAAAATATTTTTATTAAATAAAAACTAAAAGAACATTTCAGCCGCCCACGTTGGGCCTGAAATGATTCCATTTCAGGCCCAACGTGGGGCTGAAATGTTTCCATTTCAGGCCCAACGTGCCCAATATTAAGGGTCTTTTCTCGATTCTTTGTTATTACATTTTAACACCTCGGAAAAGTCCAAATAAATAATGGATAGCAAATTTGAACTCCTTGTAACCTCAGAAATCCACAGGAACTGAAATTTTTACAATCGGAGCTCTCTAGGTCAATCAGTGGCCTTTTGGAGTCATTGGGGCCTGAAATGGAAAAATTTCAGGCCCAAAACCCACTGATGGACCTCCCATATCTGGATTTCTGAAAATTCCATATGAATAGAGAGGTTAGAGGTAGGAGATGATGTTTTAGGTGTCCAAACATCTATATATTAGATATCACCAATCAAATAGGAGTAGTTTAGAAATATCAGTGAGTTTTGACCAAAACCCACTGATGGACCTCCCATATCTAGATTTCTGAAAATTCTATATGAATAGAGAGGTTAGAGGTAGGAGATGATGTTTTAGGTGTCCAAACATCTATATATTAGATATCACCAATCAAATAGGAGTAGTTTAGAAATATCAGTGGGTTTTGGTCAAAACTCACTGATGGACCTTCCATATCTGGATTTCTGAAAATTCCATATTAATAGAGAGGTTAGAGGTAGGAGATGATGTTTTAGGTGTCCAACCATCTATATATTAGATATCACCAATCAAATAGGAATAGTTTAGAAATATCAGTGAGTTTTGACCAAAACCCACTGATGGACCTCCCATATCTGGATTTCTGAAAATTCCATATGAATAGAGAGGTTAGAGGTAGGAGATGATGTTTTAGGTGTCCAACCATCTATATATTAGATATCACCAATCAAATAGGAGTAGTTTAGAAATATCAGTGGGTTTTGGTCAAAACTCACTGATGGATCTCCCATATCTGGATTTCTGAAAATTCCATATGAATAGAGAGGTTAGAGGTAGGAGATGATGTTTTAGGTGTCCAAACATCTATATATTAGATATCACCAATCAAATATGAGTAGTTTAGAAATATCAGTGAGTTTTGACCAAAACCCACTGATGGACCTCCCATATCTGGATTTCTGAAAATTCCATATGAATAGAGAGGTTAGAGGTAGGAGATGATGTTTTAGGTGTCCAACCATCTATATATTAGATATCACCAATCAAATAGGAGTAGTTTAGAAATATCAGTGAGTTTTGACCAAAACCCACTGATGGACCTCCCATATCTGGATTTCTGAAAATTCCATATGAATAGAGAGGTTAGAGGTAGGAGATGATGTTTTAGGTGTCCAACCATCTATATATTAGATATCACCAATCAGATAGGAGTAGTTTAGAAATATCAGTGAGTTTTGGTCAAAACTCACTGATGGACCTCCCATATCTGGATTTCTAAAAATTTTATATGAATAGAGAGGTCAGAGGTAGGAGATGATATTTTAGGTGTCCAAACATCTATATATTAGATATCACCAATGCAATAGGTGTCCAACCATTTCAGGCCCAATGACCCTAAAAGGCATAATATGTGATCTCTTCTCGGTTCTTCATTATTACATTTTAATACCTCGTAGAAGTCCAAATGAATAATGGATAGCAAATTTGAACTCCTTGTAACCTCAGAAATCCACAGGAACTGAAATTTTTACAATCGGAGCTCTCTAGGTCAAATAGTGAATTTTGACACATTAGGCCTTTTAGGGTCATTGGGACTGAAATGGAACCATTTCAGGCCCACGTTGGGCCTGAAATGATATCATTTCAGGCCCAACGTGGGCCTGAAATGGTTCCATTTCAGGCCCAATGTGGGCCTGAAATGTTTCCATTTCAGGCCCAACGTGCCCATTTCAGGCCCAACGTGATGTTTTCTCGGTTCTTCATTATTACATTTTAATACCTCGGAGAAGTCCAAATAAACAATGGATAGCAAATTTGAACTCCTTGTAACCTCAGAAATCCACAGAAACTGAAATTTTTACAATCGGAGCTCTCTAGGTCAATCAGTGGCCTTTTGGAGTCATTGGGGCCTGAAATGGAAACATTTCAGCCCCATGTTGGGCCTGAAATGGAATCATTTCAGGCCCAACGTGGGCGGCTGAAATGTTCTTTTAGTTTTTATTTAATAAAAATATTTTAATTAATTTTAATATTTTTTTGTTTTGAGAAAGGTTTCATAATATTATTATCAAAATATAAAGGAACATCTTTTTGAGAAAGGTACGTACGTCCATCTCGAAATTCGTTACTGACAAAGAGAAAGAGAAAGGGAAAGAGAATTGCATGCAGTACTTGATTGACAGTAGGGGTATAAGAGGAAGTTTACTAAAATATATGCGCCCTTTGGTAACATTGAAACCATGGGACGCCTTTTGGTAAATACCCATTTTTTGGTGCGCCTTTTGGTAAATTGCCGTTTTAACAAAGCTTTTTTAGCCACATAGACAATGCATAAAAAATATTGTCTTTCGACTTTTTTTTTGGTAGTGGTGATTGAATGAATCATGACCCTATTTTAGTAACTACAATTTCGTAGATGTTACAACGTAAAATGAGTCCATAACTGCTCCAACGTTACAAATGTGTTATGGTAATTACAGAACCGTAGCTACTATAACATGATTAAATAAATCATAACAACGTTGTAACAACTACATAAATGTAGCTTAGCAATTGTAACAACTACATATTATAGCAGCTATGAAATTATAGTTGCTACAATTGTAGCAGTTACGATTCCGTAATTGCCACAGGACATACATAATAAATCATGACTACATTGTAGCAGCTACGATTCCGTAACTACTACAACGCAAACTTAATAAATCATGATCACGTTGTAACAGCTACAACTGCATAGTTGCTACAATATAGATTTAACGCCCGTCACTGCTACAGTAAAAAAACTACTACAATGAAAATCAAGCATAGTCGTGTGCAGAGTCACACAATATCATTCCTCTTTCTCTCCATATATATAACATAAATGATGTCTTGGTCGACATTCGACGTGGGCACCTAACATAGTCAAAACCAATTTTTTTTTTAATCTCTTTCTTCCTTCATGCGGGCTTAATTTTGCTCTTTCTCTTCCTTCGCTCGCCTCTTCGTCTTAAAAAAAGCTTAAACCCTCTTCATCTCTCTTCTACTCCTTTCCTCCCCCAGTTTCAATCCTAAATAGAGGTCATATTGTTCAACTCTTAGCTCATGGCAAACGAGTTAGGGTTTTCATCGAAACTATATATGCTGGTCATCTCTCTCCTCTCATTTTTGTACTTATGTTTTAAAATGATACAAAGATTTGTTAAGTGCTTGTCTTTTATCTATCATAGTTTCAAATTTAATATCAAATGTGAGAGTAAGGGTGTGTGGGGATATCAATATTTCTCGCTACTATCACTCCCTTAATCATATGTAGCTATAAAATTTAGTAATTCTTCTATTTCTGTTGGTTTCTTTATGATATATTTTAAAGTTGAACTTCAAACTATTAAATTTCTATCGTGTAGATGAAAATGATATAATGACCAAAAAAAGGTGAAACGCTCGCCCCCAGCGCCCCCGTCAGCCCGCCCCAGGACTAACACGGAGGAGGTAAATCACGGTTATCACTGGTGTGGTGAGGCGCCTGGGGTCGAGGGAATTAATGCCAGCAGACCAGGGTTTTATCCCCGTGCGCAACTGGCGACCCTCGAACCTGTGACCTCGACCAAATCGGCCAGGCGCTTTACCATCCGATCCAGCCCGTGGGGGCTGAAAATGATATAATGAGATCTTTAGTAATTTTGTCGATTGATTGTACTTTACCAGATATGTTGCATCTCGCAGTGGGAAAGTTTAAGTGTTGACAAATTCACATTCCGGCCACATCGATCTTATGGAATGTTGGTGTTGGTTTTTCAAAAACAGCACCTACGTTAGCAAAAGATGGAAGGGTTGAGTATCTAAAATATATATATAACCTCCATCTATAGATCCGAGACTTCCATAAGAAATTATGATCGCGTGTCAAGTGGCACAAACCTTGGCGCTGATCTTGAAAAACCAACACAACATTGGTGTTGGTTTTACAAAATCAACACCAACGTGACCTTGGGTTCTCATCAGAAAGTTTGGTGCTAGTTTCCGAAGATCAGTGCCAAGGTGGTGTTGATCTTCTCATACCAACACCATAACGTATAAAAAGATTCAAATCATTTGGAGCAATGCTAAAAAGGTCTATAAATAATAAATAAGAGCATATTAATTTGGACTAATGTGAGCCATGTGAATACACAAGACTTGGAATGGATCTGATCAAAATCCTCTAAATCTATCAATGAGTTTTTTTAGTTTAAATCTGTAACACAACTCCTAGACTCTAAGGGTGTGTTTGGTTCAAGTTATCAGATATAACTTTAGTTATGTGATTACCAAGTAATAACATAACCAAGGTAATGGGGAATGAAACATAACATGTAGTTGTTTGGTTCAATTTAGGTAATCAAATAAAATCTTATTTGTTTGAAAGTAATAGTCTATGACATAATATAATATTTTATCGTATTAACCTTTAGTTAAATTTAAGTATAATAATATTATATGCTTATAAATTTAAAATAAAAAAGTAAGATGATATTATATACATACTCGTACCCTCGGTCGCCGGCCGCCGGCGGTGGTCGCTGACTGTCGTTACTTGTTATCGGTCGCGAACAATGGGCGGCCGCCGGCGGTGGTCACCGGTCGTCGTTGTCGGTCGTCGGCCGCGAATAATGGTCGCCGGCCGTCGGCTGTGGCCGGCGGCCGTCATTGCCGATGGTCGCCCATGAATAATGCCTCTTTTGCTAAGGTAAATATTGGAGGATAATTTTAGAAAAATAAGTTTCATAATCCCAGAATCAATAAAAACCTTACTTTCCTAAGGTTTTCCGATTCCGGATTGCATGCCCCTTTTACTGACGTGTCGGGCATCGATGATTACTTGGGAATCACTGATTATCTAAACCAAACAAGATTTTTGTTGATAATCTTGGATGGATAACCAAGGTTATCAAGGATAACCCCCAACTAAACGCATCATAAAGGTAAAATCTAATCAGCTTAACCCCTGAGCAAAATAAATAAATAAAATAAAAAAATACTATAAGGCATCCTAATATATATCGCGTGAATACTTAAATTTTTTTAATTTAAACATTATAACTCAACTCTTAAATTTTAAAAATAAATTTAATTGACTTAACTTAGGTATTAAAAAAATAATAAATAAAAATTATTGTAATGAATCTATACGTCTAGATGTTCGAATCATCGTCGCGGACGAGTGACACAGCATATCAATATATCTTACATTTTGTGTGCATTTATTTTTTATTTATTTTTATTTAATATTATTTTAAAAATAAGATCTTAAATGCAATACTCTCGGGTTAAGAAAATAATAAAAAAACATTATCACGTCGGCCGTGGATATCCATAACGGATCGAAGTTTTATATGTATATATATTATGGATGAACCTTTATAAAAAGTGAGTGGCGGATGATTTTTGCCAAAAATAAATAATTAATTAAACTCTCTATTTAAAAAAATAATATTCATATGTTTCTTTTAATTCGTTGTTTCTTGGTTTCGCAATGCGGCTCCGCCCCTCTCGCCACTTGTAACCGACTCGCGGATAAAAGGCACTAGTCATCCCACTAGTGTGGGACCCGTTACGCGTGTCTTTTCTCAAAGAAAAAGGCGGTGCGTGTGCTCTGCGACGGCAGCCGGTTGGAAACCGGCGGTTGCAGGTCCCCGTCAATTTGAATCGTCGGCAGCTTCTCCGAACCGGGCTCATCTAATTTGATTAATAGAACGGTAATTTAGTGAACCGTATCAACTTTCTTTAATATCCAAATTGCCACCTTTAATATCCAAATTGCATATATAATTTTTATATTAATAAAAAATATATACTTATTTTCTATTAAACTAGGATAGAGAACGTGAATTTACAACGTAAAATTCAATATGAATGAAGTGACACTTTTCGTGTATATGTCTGATTGTCGCTTGGACAACGACGACGACCTTCGACCATCGTTCCAAACCAACCTAGCTAGGGGCACGATGAACCCGTCGAGGATCACTACAATTGGGTTTCACGTTGCAAATTCAAATTGTGTATCATTTTTATTTTCTATTATATTTCTATCTCACCGGCGGTTAACTACTATATGTATAAGTTTGTGTCACAGTTGCGAAAATTTTAAAAATCTACCATGTCCAAAAGTATAGTCACACTCAGGAAGATACAATTAGTATAATAACTTAGTTTGAAATATTTATGAAAAAAATGATTAATGAGGTTTTTTCAATCTCGGGCGACCGACCCGGTCTCACCGAAGTTTCCCACCGGCCGCCAGGATAAATCGGGAAGCGCTCGCGGTAGGCGGTCTAGAAGCCTAGCGTCCCAGAGTTCGCACCCCATTTGAAAGAAAAATTCTTGTAAATATACCGTAGCTGGGGATCGAACCGCGGATGTCTAAGATAGCGACTAGTTTGAAATATTTATGAGAGGCTTAAGATGATGATCAATTTTAATCAAAAATTTCATTGATGGACATATAATATCTAGAATTTTAAAATTTTGATATGGTTTAAACTAAGAAATTCTTAGGAATTCATTGATGGTTGTTTCTACACCAAAACTTTTCAGCAAATAATCCACTAGTAAGATTGTGGAGAATGTGTTGAATCCACTATCGTTGGATTAAACCCGAAGAAAAGAATGCTTGAGGGAAGAGAACATCACCAGCTAGGGCACTTAAAAATCAACAAAAACTAGAAGAAGTAAGTTCCAACGTTGTCATTCCGATGCTCAAGTAAAACACCAATGGAAAGAAATAATAATGAGCAATCGAGAAGTTTTAGAGTAGAATCACCTTGCCTTTTCTTGCACGAAGTAGCTTTTTATACAATTTTAGCCTACTCTTTGTCTTTCTTTGCATTAATGACCTTTTTTATCATTATTAACGCCAGTATATCTTTCAGAACATTAATGATTCTTTATTATATAATCAACTCTTTATCTTACGTTATAAGTATTAATTAATTATGAATGTGACTTTGAGGAGCCCTTTCAGGAGAGCATCATATTGCTAGGGGAGAACGATCATTCCCCTCTATACAAGGAGTTTATCTAATTTATGTCCCATGAGATCTAGTGAAGGGAGGTATCATATTGTATATCTGGGCTCCCTTTCCACTATGAGTGTTGTATAACCAATCAGGAGGTTATCCTTGAGCAACCAATATGGTCCATGGCATCACCCATCCGAGAGTGATATCGTCTGCCTGGGAGAAGATATCACTCGCATAGGAGTAGCATTGCCCACCCGGGAGAAGGTGCTACCTGACCCAGGGTGGTGTACAACTTAATCCCTGACCGAGAATGATGTCCGGCCTGATACTCGACCGGGGATGGTGTCTAGCCCAGATGACTCCTAAGTGATCATCACCCTCTCCTCGAATAGCTAACTTGGGTCAATCATGTTAGATCTCCTTGATTTCTCCCATCGTGGTCGATCGGGTTAGATTGACTTCTATCTTCTACATAAACATATATCTTGACCTTCGAGGAGACACGTTGAGGCTTTATCATTCTGACACATCAACAATGTTGGTGGGCGAGTATGACAGACTTAGGTCCTCTAATAAATTTACATCAAATTGTCTTAAAATTACGAAGATTTTTAAAACTCACGCCTTGCAATATAAGTCGTGAAATCCAAGTTCGATGGCCTGAATATACTTAAGAAAATACAACGAGTGCAACGAATTTGGTTTTAGGTGTTTGTTTATAAGATGTTTAAGGCTTTCGGTGAGTTTTGATCAAAAACTCATTAATGTCCTAGAAACTCTCTGGTGCGGTTACTAAGTGAGTATGACAAACTTAGATCCTCTAATAAATTTATGTCAAATTATTTCATGGTTGTGAAGATTTTAAAGAACTTAGCTCTCAATTTAGATTGTGAATATAGATATGAAGGTATGATTATACTAAAATGAAAGGAGTGCAACGAACTTAATTTAAAATATTTACAAAGTGTCTATGGCCATTAATGAGCTTAGTCAATCTAAACTATCCAAAATTTTAAAAATTTGACATCGTCTGAAATCTGAATTAAGAGAATCTTTAGAATTCTATAGTGGTGTTGATGAGTGAGTGTGACATGTCTACGTTCTCTAATGACTTCATGTCAAATTATTTTAAAGTGGTAAAGAATTTAAAAATTATAATTTTCAATTTAGATTGTGAAATTTAGATCTGAGGACATAGTTACACTTAAGAAACTCTCAAAAATAACAAAATTTCATATACTTCAAATTAACTTCTTTAAGTGTAATAATGGCTTTAAATACAGATCCAGAATATTAAGATTGAGGTGTTAAGTTTGAACACCTAATAAATATTTAAAATCAAATTCATTTCATTTTTTTATTATTATAGATTTTTTATAGTCGACGGACATAGTCAATAAATAAAATATAAAAAATTTAGAAACATATAATAGTCGACTGATAATGCAGTAGTAATTTACAGTTGATAAGTATAATGAAAATTATATTTTAATTAATAAGTATAAAATTTAGATGAGCAGTGTGAGTATTAAGGAAAAATTAATTACGCGGTTCAATAAATCACCGTTAATAAATAAAATATCGCTGCTGGTTTGCCCGGTTCGTTGCTGATCCGACTTTTGAAAATTAAACCGCGAAGATGCGGTTACTGGCTAGTGGCGGTAGTCCGGTAGAGGCCGGCAACAGGGACCCACGGCGTCTGGATACTTCGTCCTTCTTCCACCAACCAAGGCCGATCAGTGCCAGGTTGCCGCTATTTATGCTAGTTTTCTTTGATCTCTGCAATTTCTTCAATATGCCATCGATCATTAATTGTTCATCGCCGCTTTAACGCGATTCCTCCTTCCTGTCGCCTTCAAGAAAAATCGGAGCCGGAGAGCCCTAGTTTGGGACACATCCTCCTTTTTCCGACCTCAAGATCCTTGTCTCAACCTTTTTTCGTCCTTGTTTGAGGTATTTTCTAGTCTTGCTTTGGAATATTTCTTTAAGAGTTTTTTTTCCCTTCAAGTTCTTGCTGCGGTAGGTCTGGGTTTTGAGGTTCTGATTGCTCTTTTACTTTACTTCTGTTCTTCTAGAGTTTCACTCTTATCGTTCTACGTACAATTCCTTTTTTTAATCGGTGTGTTATCGTGTTGATTTGTCTTTAAGTGGAATCTATCTGATCGATATGCTTTATATGTTTTTTGGCTGAAATTTACTTTTTTTAACAGTAAAAAATTGTTTTCTCGTCGTATCCTTATCGTTTGAGTATTTACTGTTGGACTAACGGTTCATTTTTTTATTTTCTGGATAAACTATTCTACTGAAAACAGGGGCCGGTTGCGACTATAATCATATTGGATACTGACTTAGCAGATGAATCATTATATCTGTTGATTGGTTTATTGATTTTCTTTTGAAAATTTTTAGCAGAATTCCTTCTGAAAAATAAAAAACTGTGGTCATTCCACGTTTTTTTTATGATTAACCGTGCTTGATTCTGATTTGTAGAGTAATGGCCGAGTACCTTAACAACGAACTGGATTACGTCCTTGAGGATCATTCTGACACGGGGTATTTTGATTACTTTGACGATGATGAGTTTGATTGGGATGACCAACAGGGAGACGGACATGGCTCCAGGCTTGAGGTTGCTAATGGCACGGTACGATCGATGCCTTCGTAATCTATATTTTTTTTTTATAGAAGGGTAGATTTTAATTTCTTTCAATGTTTCAGACGACGCAGAACTCTGATACTTCGGCCTCAGAGTATAGGAATGGAAAAGACATGCAGGGAATAACATGGGAGAGATTAAACCATTCAAGGGATTATTACCGTGAAATGAGGTTGAAGATGTACAAGAACTATGAGAACTTATTAGGTCCGCATGATGAGTTGAAACAGGTGAGTTCAACAATATTTGTTGCACCAATTTCATGAACTTTTGACACTAGCAAATTTGCATATATACAAATGCTAATTTTATCCTAATATAGTAAGAGTAATCTGGCCACTTGCTAGTGATAGCTATCAAAATCAAGCAAACTAATTATTTCATTTATTTCTGAAATTAAATTTTTCTTTGTTTCCTCAAAACGATTGTAAGTAGCTAATATTGGATTTCTGGCATTTTTACCTACATTTTTCTGAATGTTTTAGTTGAACTTGAATTTGAGGCATGTTTGGATTAATTGGTATGACTAAAAGGAAAAAAAAATGTCTACATGCAGTTGTGCATAGCTTTATATGTCATTTCATGTATTGTTTTGTGATGTTTTCTCATTTCAATTTAGTTTTTATGGTGAAACATGGTTAGAAATCTTTTGTGTGCTTGCTTCAGTTGAAGTGCTGATTTGAATTGAATGAACAGAACGATAAAGTCTCTTTAACTGTGCATGAGGTTTAGGTTGGGATCATAAGCTCATTCATATAAAGAAATGAACATTGGGTTCATGAATTATTGTAGCCTGTGTAATATCATGAGTTTGGTACTTTGATACTAGTCATTACGTCTAAGGAAATGTAAGAACACATTGATCAGTGCAGCTTGGGTTCATGAATTCAGTGTGTAGTTTACATACTTAAGTGGACAAGAACTATCTTCAGGACTTTAGTGAGGTTTGCACACTCTGTTTGAGTATCTCAAGTAAAAAAGAAAATTTTTGTTATAGTAAAATAACCATATTTTGTGAGTTGGACAATCATGGAACATTACGGCGGTTAGTCTATCGTCGATGAGAATGCTACTAGAGATACTAGAAAAGATGAATATCAAAAATACTGTTATTTGGAAGCATTTAGTTGTTGCTTGAATGGATGATATAATGAGAATAATTAGGTGGAGATAGTGTTCGTTAAAGAACATTTTGATTGTTGTGTCTTGGGTCTGTTCCAACACAACCTCTTGCAGAAGAGCAGGTCAAGCAAAAAAGGAAAGCCTTTTGTTATTTCTTTTTTTTTTTTTGGGATTGTGATTGACATTATGACCTACTAGCAAAACTGCTTTGAATGTGGATGGATGCTAGTTTGATGGTTTTTTATCTAAATGAATTCATATGTTGTTAGCAGTGTAAGCAAGTGGATCATGCAAGCACTTTCTACGATTTTTACTACAACACAAGGCTTGCCAAGCCAACAATTGTGCATTTTCAGGTAGCTATTCGTTCAGTATTGTTTTTTGTTCATGGATTTTTTATTACGTCATCAAATTTAAAGCTTAAATCACAGAGAGAATCATAACATAATGAAACAACTACACTTTGTATGCTTCAAGATTGTCTCAATGTTTATCATGTGTCTGAGGTAAATTGCTTGTCCTTTTGTTGACTTTGAAATCTTTAATATTTACCAAATTGTAATATTAGAAACATATGGACGAATTACATAATAACTTGACCAAAATATGAAGATGGTGGATTGCTAAATTTCACAAATCCTTGGGTTTCTGTTTTTTAATACAATCATTTCTATATTTTGCGATTGTTATTGGTGGCATTTATACATACTGCTTGTTGAGTATTATAGTTTTGCAGGTTCCAATCCATATTTGTTATATTGTATGGAATTATTACATTTTAGTAGCTCTTTGACTTTAAAGAAGCAGATTCATTGGAGCAGGCATCTTTCTTTCTCTAGGGGAGGTATGACATTAATACATGCTATTTTTATTAGGGACTCGAAACAAGGTAGGTTCAAAAAGTTCTTAATTTGTAAACTTCTCAACTATTGTAATTGCTAGTTAAATAGGATCTTAATCTAAAATTTGGCAAGTGAGTTTTATTGTTTCTATGGTGTATTAGGTAATGTTTCTAATATTGTGTAATTGGTTTTTTGGATGGTTGATAATAATCTTGTGTTCATCACCCCATTTTTTGGACACCAAAAAATCATTTCACAACTATCCATAGATAAAGTTGCTTATTGTCTTTAGTTTCTTGAGTAAGCATGTTCCATTGCATACGTGAAATTGTAAAGCATGAGATGCTGTGTTCAATAACCTAGTTAGCTTGAAAATCTGGCATCAAAGAATTATTTATTGCTCATATTTATTAATTTATTTATTTCTCCTTTTTGGACTCCGATATTCCAAATAACAAATTTTTTCACAACCATCAATAGAAAAAGTCGCTTTTTCTATCTTTTAATTCCAAGGAAGCATGTCCTGCATTTGTTAGATTGTAAATCATGACATGCTGTTGAACAACATAGCTAGCTCGAGAACCTAGCATCGAATAATTAATTTCCAACAGTTTAATGCTCATTCTTTTTATTTATTTCTCAACTGTACTTATGGCATTTATATTCTTTACCTGGCTGTTTGCTTCTCCCTTGTTGCATTAACATCCTTACATTTTGCATAAGGTACTTGTGTTTTTGTGCGTTTTAGGGTTTTTTTTTGCAGAAAACATTGTGATTAGATTTTTCACATAGCTTCTTGTTCCTTAAAATGCTGGTTAGATTATTTCTCAACATTTGTAGTATGATGTTGCAATTAACTCTGTTACTTAGGACTCTGGCTACAATATAACATGTTTTGCCAGGTCATAAAAAGCAAGATGGATGTGGTTTCTGAGCAGTTATGGATGTTCCATATCTGACGAATCTTGTGTTGGCTTCTTGTTGGTGTACTTGGGAGTTCAAAGAGCCAAGCAAATATTGTTCTGCAGCTTAATAGTTATGTGTCATTTGATTAATAAGATATCTGACTTAGTTTTTTCTTGCATCTTGGCATATAGATTATTTAAAATGTTTTTGTTATCTACAGTCTTTTGGTGTCTGTTTTTTTTTTTTGGTCTCAACAATGTTTAGATTGGACCTCTCAGTCTACTATCCTACAAATATTGGATGATCTAACAATTCACATGCTGTGTTATGGTGCAAGTGTCCTTGTCAACTTTGAACAGTCATAGGCTTATAGCTTGTTAATTTATTTTAAGTCGTACATAGTAGTTTCTTCCTTGTATGTTTATTGCTAACAATAAATAGCATTGCCTCATCAACCATGGAAACACTGTGAATGGTTATTCAATTAATAGCTTGTCTGAGAAATTTTGCTTGTTATTATGAAACACATGATCATTTAGCTTTTAAACTCGTTTGTGGGAATGCCTTGTATCAAGATTAAATCAGTTGTTACTAAGCATATGACATACAGGAGGATATTTTATACAATTAGTTTTTGGTGCAATTAGTTGCAGTAATGTGCAATGTAGTGTAAGAATTGGGAAGTGGACTGCGTTTAGCAACTTTGCCTGAGTGTTCCAAAGACCCACAGCCACTAAACGCAAACAACATAATTTTCAAATTTAGGGAAAACTTCTGGAGCAGCAATGTACGTGCACCAGTGAGCCAGCAAAATTTCACGATAGAAACTCATAAATTCTAAATTTATTTACTTTTTTTTGTATAAAGAGCCAGTTACGATTTGATTTCTATCTAACAAAAGTTTTAATTGGATGCTAAAGGTCCCTCAAGAAGTAACAGCTAGTTGAAATTTTTATAGTGAATGCTATGTGATGGCTATTTGTTTTGGGGAAAATAAGATAAAGAAGAAAACAAATTACTAATTTTCTTTTTGGAGCCATTTTTGTTTGGTTGTCCCAGATTTTTGTTTATAATCTTGTAGAAATAACTTCTCCTGAAAGACACGTTGTTGATGCAGCTGAGGAATCTAATATCGGCAACATCAAAGCATGATGTGTACTTGGTTCACGACTATTCAATTATGCATTGGTCGTCACTGCAAAGAAGTGGGAAAGAGGTGCTCAATGTAGCAGGGAAAGTTGTTCCCACCGAGGTTAGTGGCTTCAGCAACAAAAGATCTGATTTTACCTAGTCGTCACCGGGATTTTTTATTGTCTTTTTTTACATTGTTATCCCTAGAAGCATTGCGGATCTTCTCCTCAACTTCTTTCCAGAGTACAGATAAGTGCAATGTGTGGGAACGGCAAGTTATTAGCCATCGGTGGATTTCAAGGCGAGCTCATCTGCAAGGTACTATGTTGAACATTTTGTGCAAATTCCCTCTACTTGTATCGGTTCAATTTCCCGCTATACATATCCTTGATATTTCCAGGCCTTAGATCAACCTGGTGTGGCTTTCTCCACTAAATTAAACGACGATGGCGAGATTACTAATGCAGTTGATGTCATTCAGTCTTCAAGGTGAGAGCTTTGGTAGTCCAGTATCATCGATACTAACCTGTGTCCTTTCTCCCCTCTCAAATCCTGTGTGTTTGGTCTCCAGTGGATCTTCCCAAGTGGTGACTGCTTGCAATGATAGCAATGTGAGGGTGTTCGATGCTGATACATTTGTCCAAGTTGGACGACTATCGTGCTGTTGGTCTGTTAATGTGAGTATAGTTATAGTCATCTTGACATGCCCATGATCCTGCAACTCGCAACAATCTGAATTTTGATGCACTTGATTTTTTTCAGAGTACCTCAACTAGTCCAGATGGAAGGCTCCTCGCCATTGTAGGAGATAACAAGGATGGTCTGCTGGTGGATCCACAATCCGGGAAAGTAAATCTCTCTCATCTTCTTCTAATTCAGTCTGTTGTGTTCTTGATAATCAATCTGATATCTTGGGGAATTGCTTTGTCAAACTACTATGTTTCAGGTGGCTAGTAAGCTCAATGGCCACTTTGACTATTCCTTTGCCTCTGCCTGGCATCCGGATGGCCCCATTATCGCGACGGGGAGCCAAGACAAAACATGCCGTTTGTGGGACGTGAGGAATACTTCTCATTCCTTGGCCGTGCTCAAAGGGAGGATAGGAGCGATAAGAGGCATAAAGTTCACTTCCGACGGCAGGTTCATGGCCATGGCTGAGGCGGCTGACTTCATTCATGTTTACGATGCTAAAGCGGGCTTCAACCGTGCTCAGGAGATCGATATGTTTGGGGAGATTGCTGGGATATCGTTCAGTCCCGATGCTGATGCACTGTTTGTAGGTGTAGCCGACCGCACCTACGGGAGCCTACTAGAGTTCAGGAGGAGGAAGCATAGCTCGTACCTCGATTGCTTCCTATGACCGATGAGGGAAAGAGTAGTTAAGCTTTTCAATGTATAGAGTTCAAAGTTTTGTTCAGAAAATGCTATATATCGACCTTATGCTACACAATCAAACTCTTCAATAACGTGCTCAGATTTTCTGCTATATATTTTCTTTGATGTGTTATTCGTATTTTACCATCGTGTGGTATTATTTGAGAGTGGAGTTCAATGGATGGATTATTATAATGTCTCACCTCTGAAAGTTTCCAGTACTTAAAATAAGAAACTTTGCCAGATTGCACCGTTGTTTGCATTGCACTAGAAAGTTTAAACTGCATAGAGACTTTAACCAAACACAGGATTAACAGACATTGTTCGAACAGACACATTCACAAGAGGATACGATCCAATTCAGACTTTCAGTAACCTACTAGGACAGGAATCCGAGAAAGCAATATACGCCAACAAGCCAACACAAGGATTTCACTGGCCGCCACGGAGACGGAGGACAAGGTGAAGAGTGGATTCCTTTTGAATGTTGTAGTCGGCCAGGGTGCGGCCGTCCTCCAGCTGCTTGCCGGCGAAGATGAGCCTCTGCTGATCCGGTGGAATCCCCTCCTTGTCCTGGATTTTAGCCTTGACATTGTCGATCGTGTCTGAGCTCTCCACTTCCAGGGTGATCGTCTTGCCCGTGAGAGTCTTGACGAAGATTTGCATTCCGCCCCGGAGACGAAGGACGAGGTGGAGGGTGGATTCCTTTTGGATGTTGTAATCGGCCAGGGTGCGGCCGTCCTCAAGCTGCTTGCCTGCAAAAATTAGTCTTTGCTGGTCTGGGGGAATGCCCTCCTTGTCTTGGATCTTGGCCTTCACGTTGTCTATTGTGTCAGAGCTCTCCACCTCGAGGGTGATCGTCTTGCCAGTGAGGGTCTTCACGAAAATCTGCATGCCACCGCGGAGGCGGAGCACGAGATGGAGGGTGGACTCCTTCTGGATGTTGTAGTCAGCCAAGGTGCGGCCGTCCTCCAGCTGCTTACCGGCAAAAATCAACCTTTGTTGGTCCGGTGGGATGCCCTCCTTGTCCTGGATCTTGGCCTTTACGTTGTCAATGGTGTCAGAGCTCTCCACCTCGAGGGTGATCGTCTTGCCAGTCAAGGTTTTGACGAAGATCTGCATGCCACCACGGAGACGAAGCACAAGGTGGAGGGTAGATTCCTTCTGGATGTTATAATCGGCCAAGGTGCGGCCGTCCTCCAGCTGCTTGCCTGCGAAGATCAACCTTTGCTGGTCCGGCGGGATGCCCTCCTTGTCCTGGATCTTGGATTTGACGTTGTCGATAGTATCCGAGGATTCAACCTCGAGGGTGATTGTCTTGCCAGTTAACGTCTTGACAAAGATCTGCATACCACCCCGAAGGCGGAGCACGAGGTGGAGGGTAGACTCTTTCTGAATGTTGTAGTCCGCGAGGGTGCGACCGTCCTCGAGTTGCTTACCGGCAAAGATCAGCCTTTGCTGGTCGGGAGGGATTCCCTCCTTGTCTTGGATCTTGGCCTTTACGTTATCGATCGTATCTGAGGACTCCACCTCCAGGGTGATAGTCTTGCCAGTAAGGGTTTTAACAAAGATCTGCATCTGATTGAGGCAACAAACAACAATCAGCACGCATCCAATAGATCTAGAGATGCCATGAACATTCTTAGATCAAAGAACAACATAAAATGATTCATAAAAAAGACATTTCGAATTATCAAAATCCTCAAACTCCAAACGATAAGCAAAATCAGATCGGTAGTCTACATCAATAAAGATCTGCTTCTGATTGAGGCAACAAAGAACAGTCAGCACGCATCGAAGAGATCTAGAGACCCCATGAACATTCTTATATCAAAGAACAACATAAAATGATTCATCAACAGCAGAATTTCGAATTATCAAAATCCTAAAACTCCACGCGAACAACAAAATCAGATCGTTAGCTTACATCAATCAAGATCTGCATCGGATTGAGGCAACAAAGAACACTCAGCACGCACCCAATAGATCTAGAGACGCCATGAGCATTCTCAGATCAAAGAACATAAAATGATTCATCAACAACAGAATTCGAACTATCAAAATCCTAAAACTCCAAAAGAACAGCAAAATCAGATCGTTAGCCCACATCGGCAAGATTCGAGATCAAGGATTCAAAATCAACTGACAAAACGGAGATTTAAGCATGCAACAAAAAACCCTAAAGAAATAATTTTATATTAAAGGGAAAAAACAAAGCAAAAAAAATCAAGCCCCCCACGATACCAATTACCAAATCGAAGAAAAATCGAGAAAAAAAATCAAAAGACAATACAAAAAGAGGGAAAGCAGACCTTGATCGAAGAGGAAGCGAACCCGGAGAAGCCTTCGTCGGACGAGCAGTACGCGGCCTTCAATGGGGGGTATGGACACAATTTCGGCCCCCGAACGGCTATAAAGACTGCCAGGTGAGGTTATCGCCAGCCAATCCAACAATTCTTTCTATCGCCGCCCCACAAAAGGACGGATAAGGCACTAGACGCATTCAATAGCTTTACCGCAGACCTGTCTTTGTCGGCATGGCACAAAATTACCACACACCCTGGACCTTTTGTTACCTCGTAAACCCTCTCGGAGCCCAGCTTTCCAGCAAACCAACAAACGGGTAAAATTAAGAATGGTAACTTTCATCGATGGAAATATCGACGAATAATCGATATTTAACTCGAATATCCTATTTAAAAAAAAATTCTTTTTCAAATTCATAAATTGTTTTTATTAATGTTAAAAATAAATTATATAAATATTTACTTTATTTTTTAATTATAAATATATATATATATATATATATATTAATATAATATTCAATCTAATATATTTTTATTTAATAATAATAGTTGAATAGAAAAATAAATATTAATGTACCAACACGATACTAGGGATGTCAATCACGAAGAAAGAATCCGACCCGAATGAGAGGATATGGAGCACTACAATACTCGATATCCGACCCGAATACCCGATTATATAAAAAATACATATATAGATTAAAGATTTTTCTTCCAAAACCTACTAATAATTTATATTAACATTAGAAATAGATTATATATATGTTTAATCTATTTTTAAATTATAGATATATATATTTTTAACTTTAATATTATTATAATGTACTTTTGTTCAGTGATATAGTTGGATAGAAAGAAAAAAAATTATTAGTATATAAGATATCCGATCCTTTAATGGGTATGGGTATACCCGATGGATATCCGATACCCGATGGGTATGGGTACGGAGGATATAGAATCCAACCCGAACCTGACCCATTACCATCCCTAGACGATAGTTAAAAGGAAATATTATAATATGTACATGGTATTAAAGTTAATGTATGGAGGCCTGATAATTGCTGACGCATTAAACGCGTTGGAGGTAGGGGTGTCAAAAATTAACACGATCCGACGACCCAATCCGAATCGATCCGAAAAAAATCGGATTCGAGTTGAAATTTTTCGGGTTTGGGTCGGATTCGAGTTGACCCGAATTTAATATTGAGTGGATTTTTTAGGGTGAAATTAAATTTTATTTTGAAAATTAAGATATTTTATGTATATTAATATTAATATTAATATGATCATGATGTAGTATTGAGATGAAAATGAAGAATTATAGAGAAAATAGTGAAAAAAGACGTTTTGAATCTATTTTTCAGGTTATTCGGGTTCAGGTTGGTCGGGTTGATAGGGTTCGGGTTCGAATTTGGGCATTTCGGGTTGAAATCGGGTTTGGGTTGGGTTCGGGTTGAGAGTTTAAAAAAAAAATTCAATCCGATCCGAACCTGATTCGATCCCTCTGAATTGACACCCCTAATTCGAGGTTTGGAACGTGATCAATGTTATTTTTTATAAAAAAAAATTAAAAAATAAAGTGGCTGCGTGTGATTGGCGCAGCGCTGTCCCCTCTCCAGGTGGTTCAAGTCAAAATGGGCTCTCTCATAATTTTTTTAATTAAAAAATTTAAAATTTTTAAAGATAATATTATTATTATTAATAATCATTTAAATTATACAAATTAAATTAAAATTATATTAATTTAATATAAAATAAAAATAAAATGAATAAGTGAACGGTGGACCTATATAAATAATAAAAGTTAATGTTAAAATCAATATGAGATATTGAATATGTTAATATAATATATATCTTATATGTGGATTTGAAAAATAATAAATGATAATCTTAAAATAAATGTGAGGGAATTAATGTGTTAACATAATGTGTATATGGTATGTGACCCTACGTTTTTTATGAGATGATCGGTGTTATAACTTATAACGCCAACGAATGTGGATACTCTTAGAATAGAAAAAAAATCAATTTTTTAATAAAAAAATGATACACAACGTGAATTTGGAGTATGAAACACAACATAAATGACTTGATATTCCAATTACAGTAATTTTTGACGGGTTTACCGTGCCTCCCAGGATATAGTTTGGTTCGAGACGGCAGCTGGAGGCCGCCGACAATGTCCGGATGATAATCAGACTTGTATATGAAAAATATCATATTATTTATGTTGAGTTTTACGTTGTAAATTTATGTTGTGTTTTATTATTTTTATTAAACTATGAGTATAAGGATAAGTATCTAATATCTAATAAATATAAATACGGATGATATAAAATTTCATCTGAATCTATCCCTGGGTAGAATTGAAATGTGCATAGAATTTGGTACACGTCGTCCAGTGAACCGAATCCATTTGGATAACCAAAAATGTTAACAGAAAATTAACTTCGATCGATCGAGCGATGTAAAAACAACGGGGTGCTTGGTATGTATTCGGGAATGGAATAGGAATAGGAATGAGAATGATTAAAGAGTTAATGGGAATGAGAATAATAGAGGGGTTAATGGGAATGAGAATGATAGAGGGGTTAATGAGAATGCTCTTCTGATCCCAAGTATGCTTGGTTTGGCTTAAATTAGGGAATGAGTATTATTTAATCGGTTGGTCTGATCCACGTCGACGGTTGGTGGCCGGCCGCCCGACGGGCGGCCGACGGGCCGGCGGGCGGCGACCGACGACCGGCGGACGACGACCGGCAACCGACGAATGGCGATCGGTGGACGGCGACGGCGGCCGACGCCGGGACCGGCGACGGCGTATGGAGGCCGGCGATCGACGGACGGCGGTCGGCGACCGGCCGACGATCGGCGACGGCGGCCGGCGACCGACGACGACGACCGGTGACCGGCGGCCGGCGACGACGGCGGCGGCCGGCGACGACGGCGGCCGCGGCCGGCGACCGGCGGCCGGCGGCCGGCGACGACGGCGGCCGGCGACGACGGCGGCCGGCGACGACGACGGCCGGCGACCGCGACGGCGGCCGGCGACCCGGCGACGGCGGCCGGCGCCGGCGACGACGGACGGCAACCGGCGGGTAGCGGCGGCTTGGGCAAAGACGAAGGAGACTTGGGAATGATATCCTAGGGGGAGAGGGATATCAAAAGGGGATATGATATCCTTATTTTGATTCCCATTGAGCCTTTTGATTCACCTACCAAGCATCATATATGGGAATGATTCCCATTGACTTACCTACCAAGCATCATATATGGGAATGATTCCCATTGATTCCCATTCCTTACCCCCTAAACCCCCTAACCAAGTGCCCCCTAAATTTTCTTGTCTAATCTTAGTTAGGATTTAGGACTTTCTATTACCGAGCCATAATTAGATTTTTTTTAATATCCATTAAGATTTTTATCTTACCTAGTACCCATCAACTTAACTTATTAAAAAAATTATTAACGAGGTAGGATAATGTCGAATCTCGGGTGATTGGTGGCCTCACGGAAGTTTTCCACCGGTCGTCAGGATAAATCGAGAAGCGTTTGCGACGGACGGTCCAGAAACCTAGCGTCCCAGGATTCGTGACCCATTTGGAGAAATTTTTTTACAAAAGACGTCATAGCTAAAGATCGAATTACGGATGTCTGAGATGACAACTAATCATCCTTCTGATACACCATAATCACGGAGGCCAATCAACTTAACCAATTAGTACTTTGTGGTTGAGCTATCTATACAATTAGTTAACATCATTAAATCACAACACAATTTAACTTTAAATATTTTGTCAATATCAAAATAGGTTCAATTACCTAGTATTTTCTACACTAAGAATCTCTTATTTTTTAATTATGATAAACTAGTTTAAAATTAAGTAAAACTAGACATAAAGTGCATGTTTCAACCATTTCTTCTTTCTCTCAATGGGATATCTCCTCGTGAATTTAATATTTAAGGGATTTTTTGAAAAATACTTGATTCTATATTAAATACTTAACTTTTATATACTTTGTCCCTTTTAACATATATCAGAAATTAAGTCTCAACAAAATTTTGAAAGGTAGGATATTTCAAAAAGAATTTTGAAAAAATAATTTAAGACTTAATTTTTCAAAAGCGATTTTGAAAACATATTAAGACTTAATTTGAAAGGAATTTAAAAAAAATATTTGAAGAGTAAATTTTCTAAAGAAATTTGGCTAAATCTTCAAAGAATTTTGAAAAAGGTTTTTTTAAATTTTTTTTTTGTTTATATATAAATGCCTCAGACGCTGAACCACATGCAAATGAAATAATGCCAGTTATTGATTTGAAATTGTAAAATGATTAATTTTGGGAAATACAATATATAAAAATAACTTATCTATTTTCCTTAAAATGTCTAACTTTTTTCATTAAAGGTTTTATCTTTGGATTTATATTTAAAAAAAATTAAGTTTAATTATTAAGTAATGTTTGGATTAGATGTTTAACTAAGATTAAGTTAATTTAATTAAATCTTAAATGATTATATATAAGTAGTCTTGGATTGAATAAAATTGGTTAGATTAATTAAGTTTTAATTATGCGAATAAGTTTAATTTGGATTACAATTTTAAGTCAATTAATTTAGGATTTATTAAGTTTTAATAATTAAGTTTAAGTTTATTAAAATGAGTTTAATGTTAACTAGACCAAGTTAATAATTTGATTGAGTTTTGAGATTAGTTATAATAAAATAATTAATTAAGTTTAAGATGTTAGGACCAGTAGGAGAGCTAGAGGGAGGTGATTAGCTCTGATTTTACTTGTTGATGATTTATCGCTGCGGAAGACTCCAAATAATGCTAACACTTAAGGATTTACTTGGTATCCACCTCCTTGAGGTGACTAATCCAAGGAGTCACTCTCCTCACTCTCTCATATACTATGAAAAATCCCTTCTTGAGGTGGGAAACCTTTTACAAGTTTACAAGAAGAAATAACAAGAATATAAGCAAATACAATAGAAATCTTACAAGCTTTACAACAATGAGCTCTCTTTGCTTTTCTTGATTTCTTCAAGCATGGAATCGCCTCTAGAACCTTGGAAATGCAACAGCACTATGCTCCAAGACTTCTTTTGAAATGACGATGAAGGAGGAGAAGAGGTGCCGAAGATATGAGCTTGAAACCTGCGTAAAAACCCTATATATCTTACGCCTAGGGTTCCCTAATCGATTGCCTAATCGATTAGACTAAGCTGTTCAACGATTATTTTTTGAATCTTAATCGATTAGCCAATCGATTGTGGAATCGATTTAGCACCTTCTGTGCTCTCGCGCAATATTGCTATAATCGATTGTCTAATCGATTACTGGACACCTTAATTAATTGACCAATCGATTAAGAGGGGACTGAATTGATTGCCCAATCGATTCAGTCAGCTTCTGTTCTTGCAACTTATTTCTCCCAATCGATTACCTAATTGATTCACTCCCTCCTTAATCGATAACCCAATCAATTAAGGAGGCTTCTGTTCGCAAGAAATCAACACCAATCGATTAGCTAATCGATTGACCCCAACCCTAACTTGTGTTCACAAGTCTAGGGTTCTCTTGCTTAACCCCGGTCAACCATGACCTGTTATGACTTCCTCACTAAGTGTCCGATCAACCCTTTGACCAACTTGAATTTTTACTTGCCTAGTTCCCAACTAGGACTTAACCTGGTTCCCAACCAGGTTTGCCTAACTCTTGAGTTAGGTCTAATCTCTCGGTAGACTTCCACCTTGCCAACGTGTGATCTCCCTGATCCATCTGGATTTTTTCCGTGCTAGCGTGCGATCTCCCCGATCCACCTGGACTTTTTCCGTGCTAGCGTGCGATCTCCCCGATCCACCTAGACTTCACCTAGTCCACTAGGACTTTTCCTAGTCAAGTCTCCAGTCAACCTTGACCCATTTGACTCACACAATATTCAACCATCTTACGATATTCAAACATCATTATCAAACATCGAAACTTAAGCGCACTAAGTTTACCAAACATAAACTCACCCGATCCTAGTCAAATTAGGTCAACTCTGACCTAACAAAGATTGTACCAATATAACTTTTAATTGAAGTTTAAAAGAATTATTAAGGATGTTGGTTAAGATTAAATAAACCTTTTAATTAATTGAATTAAGTTAATTTGATTAAGTTTATGTTAGATTTAATTATAAGTTTAACTTAAATTAAATTGAGGTTAGGTTAAAATCATTAAATTTAATTTTGAAGAATTTGGTTTAGTTAATTTTTTGAATTAAATATTAGGTTGAATGTAAACTTTGATTAATTAAGTTTTAATTGATTAGATTCATTAAATTAAATTAATTAGTTTAATAACGTTAGATTAACTAAGTTTTAATTGATTAAAGTTTATTTCAGATTAATTAATTAATATTTATTAAGTTTTAATTAATTTAATTTGATTAATTTGATTAAGTTAATTTGATTAATTATATTAAGTTTCAAGTAGCTCAATTTTGTATAATTTTATTAAGTTAATTTGATTAAGTTTTAATTTATTTAGTTTTGTGTCACACACATAGAGCGCATTAATTTTAGAGTTTGTTTTATTTTACTATGATTAAAATCAAATGGGTATAAGTTTTAAGTTAGGAATTAGTTTTGGATCTTAAATTTTTAGATTAATAATAATGATAGCCAGAAATGTAATTAAAGTCCCACTTATGTGTGTGTGTGGTAGTTAGCACTACGTGTATAGGTATCATGTGTATTCGTGTTGTGAGATAGACGATGATTGTGCTCGTATGAATACTGCTAGAGGCGTGAAGTGCCGACGTGTTAAACCAAGCCTAACTCTCTAGATACAAAAGGATTTTATACATCAAGAGATATTTCTCTATTCTAAATCAATGATATAATCTGAATTCACATGAATCTCAAGTGGGGTTTTTCGCCATGCTCAATTATTTTGTTTTGGAACCCGATAATAACAGTTATATTTTTTTAATGAAAAGATAAATATATATTATAAAAAAACATAACTGTCCAAAAGAATTTCATATTTCGCCATGTCATGTTCCACAAAATGTCAACAATGTATAACTAGTAGTAGCTATCACAACAACAATAAAAATAAAAGTATTCTCGAAATAAAACGCAAGCGGGACGTTCTTTTGTTTTTTGGGCGATTTATATAATTTATGATGCCTTTTGATTTTACCAATATGAATCTACCATAAGATTTAACGAATCCTCACCCTAAACATATTTTGCCAACGATTAGAGATTAGCGTTTGGTTTGGGGTAATAGGGACGTTAACACTGTTTGTTTTTTAAGGGGCTGATTCTCTATATCAATTCTCACTATATATTTTGATTTTTTGCCTATTTGATTTCTCATCTCAATATGAACCTCTCTTATCCATAAGATCTCTAACGATGGATTCATTACTCTGAACCCCATAATGACATCATTTTGCCAATCGATTAGAGATTAATAAATTTTAAGACGACATCAAACATGACTAAGCATCACTATATAAAATATCATATCTTAATAAAAAAATCGAACAATTACCGGCCTAATTTATTTATTTATTTATAAAAGGCACGTGCACAATTTTTTTAATTCATATATTTTCAAGTTAATGCTATTTAATTCTCCAATCACATTATTGTCATTATTCAATTCAATGTGATGATTATGTGGCAAATATAATATAAGTAGCACCTTTTTTTTTTTGTTGAGAGTAAAATTATGCTTAATGTTTTATTAATGCCAAAATGCCTTAAATAATTTTTTTTATATTTTGAGAATAAATAAATTCAAAGTTTATGAGGCAATTTGATTTTTTTTATATATTAAAGTTGGTATTTTGATGATTTTCTTGTGTTTTTCAATAGCTGTTCCCTATTTGATTGAGACAGTTGATCACTTGTTGCGCTGAGCTGGCACACACGTGCAAGCTGCAGGCTCCGTTTGTCGAATACAGCTTCATCCCATTACGCACCCAAGTCTGTACCGGCCTTTAGTATGCCTCGAGTGGCGGAACTACGTGGGAAGTTGTACCCGGATATTAAGAATCACTCAGCGTGCGACACGTATGCATTCAAGCTGTGGGATCCGCCAGAAGACACTTAAATGGACGGGTTTGGACGTCAAGTCGGTCGAAATTGTAAACGATCTTCCTCCGCGGTCTCGTCCACCGGTCGATCGCGGTCTTCTCTGCGGCATCTGCGACGGCAGATCAACGTGCATCTGCGACGGCAGATCAACGTGAAACAGAAAAGGCGACAAAGAAGTAGAAGAAGGGAACCCTAAAGATTCCGTTTTTCCGATCGAGTCGATGATCCCTCGGAGCATTGGTTCAGCGTAGAATCCCTTCCATTCTCTGTCGATCGGGGCGTTCTCCTCGATCGGGGCGGTGCGGTGGGGCTGACTGCTGGGCTAGGGATCCGAAGAGTTCGGGGTTGCTCGGATCGGTGGCCTTGGTCGGGCATTTGGCGGGTTTGGGGAGTTTCGCGCGTCGGGTTATGGGAGCAACGGGGTCGAAGCTCGAGAAGGCCCTCGGCGAGCAGTTCCCCGAAGGCGAGCGCTATTTTGGCCTTGAGAACTTTGGCAACACCTGCTACTGCAACAGCGTCTTGCAGGTTTCCCTTTCATTGCTCTCTTCCAAAATGCTTCGCATCGTGAAATATCTCGTCAGAATTCAATTTTTTAACGGGCTCACATCGTCTTTTGTCCTTTTCTGTTTGACGTAGGAGATACGGATGTGGACGCCTTTAGGCGTTAGTTCTTCTCTTTGCCTAAGCCTTTCAGATTTATTAAATTAATCATCGTGAAAAGAAAGTGATACCTTATTTTTTCCCCCCTTCGTCTTGAGAAATGTTACTGCTTTTCAGTATGCCTTGTTATCTCAAGTACTACCGATTTTGATTGTTTTACCTAAGCATTTTTATGCCTTGTTTGGAACGGAAAAACAAACAAACAATAAATGAACTTTAGAGCTGGAATTCTAGTTGTCAAAAAGGGTGGGGATCTCTAAACCCAGCATAGGTGGCTGGGATTCTATATGCTCCGCATAATTCTTTGCTATTTCGATTTGTTAAGGATATATGTTCCTGCTGAACATGAAAAATTGATATCCAAGCAAGTTCGAACAGAGATTTCTTATGATGAGGACATATGAAATAATATATCATCCACGAGATTCACGTGTTGAAAATAAGAACTTTGTATTTACTAGCAACATTCTTATCTTTGCAAAATTTGACTCCTTTTATTGATATGAAAGCCCTTGGTGGGTTAATTTTCTACTACTACCAGTTAAAATAGAACAATTTGAAACTACTCTTTTAAAGATATCATTATTCCTTTGGGAGGAAGTATAGTTCTCCAAGAATCATGTTTGGAAATATGCCCGTCTATTAAGCTGCACAAGAAAAGCTAAGATGGATATAATACTATTGGCCAAACATGGTTCCTAATTAGTTGAATTACAGAATATGCTGTTCAATCTTGTGACTTCCTAATCATTATATAACTGTTGGAGCAATAATATTTTTTTTTACTTTTACATATCACTTCAAGATATTGTATTTGTGAAATCTCAACTTAAGAGATAAGTTTGCTAATTGCAGATTTGGGAGTTAATATACAAATGGAGCAAGTAAAATCTTAACTATGTTCTCTTTTGATTTTGTTTTGTTTTTCTTTAAATGATCCTTAGCCATTTTAAGTTTGATACTTTTTCAAGAATGTTTATTGCCAATAAATTGAGTACCGACTTTTGCATTGTAAATTGGTATCACTTGTTCTTCCTCATTCCCAACATAATATCAAGTGATAAATCACTAAACAGTACTTTTATTTCAGCTTCTTAAGTTGGCATGCTATTTGTTTATTTTGTTATGGTAATTCCTTACAACTTATCCTTGAATGTAATGCTTAAATAAGGCTCGAGCCTATTCCATCTAGAAAGGATTAGTCATTTGAGATGGAATAGTCTCAGTCTTAATTTAATATGGTCTTAGAGTTAGGCGCATACCTCCAAGTTATTATGGGAATGAGCATTACCTCAAAGGTGTGATGCACGTCAGGATGTGTGTTGAAGGTAGGATTTTGCATGCCCATTAGTTTTACATGGATAAGTGGGACAGTCCATCATGTGTCTATAGTAAAATAGTTCTCTTTTCTCAACGGAGTAGTCGTTTCCAATAGAATAGGCTCTACTCTAATTCAACATCAAGTTTTCAGATAGAAAGGCTCTACTCTAATTCGACATCAACCCACAAGGGAAGTACCTAACTTATAGAGTTTAACATTCCCTCAGTGCCATATTAAGCTTGAATAATTTAATGAATTTCAAGAAAGTGCAAACCAAGAAGTTTGCGCTGGAACAGAAAGCTTTTGATGGGCCATTTGTGTCATTTGACATAAATAGAAGACAGTAGAATAATTAAGGTAACCAAGATTTGATCCCATCACTTGGGTTCTTTGTTCCATTGTTAAAGGTTAGTTGGATGACCATTTAAATCAAAAGCTTAATCTACAGGCTATTAGGAAGGACTAATATTGTGGATTGATTGCTTAACAAATTCTGATGATGGAAATTAAAGGCTGATCCCCCTCACGGGCAACAATTACATAACATTTAAGTGGTGTGATTTTCATCTGCTGAATGAGGAGAATCAATGAGTTTATGCCTAAAGAACATGTATTGACCTAATTATCTCAATGTTGTTGTAAAAACTAAACCAACGCTCCAAATAAATAGATGGGACCATGCACAAAAGATAAGACTTTGATAGAAATGTAAACTAAACACTCCAGTTACGAATTTGTAGTATGTTCCTGCTCTTAATCTAATATGCTGGATTGCCTTGTTGCTTTTAGGCTCTTTTTTTCTGTGTCCCTTTCCGGGAGCAATTGTTGGAGTATCATGAAAAGAATAAAAATAATGGTGATGCAGAGGAGAATCTTTTGACTTGTCTTGCTGACCTGTTTTCTCAGGTGTGTAAGTTTTTGAAGATTATTCTTATTTATGCTAATTCTAAATATATTTTAATTTGTTCATACATCAAAAAATGTTGTAGTAAAAAAAATTTGAGGCCTAATAATGCTTCTACTTGTTAGCTAGCCTGATAAACTATCATCTACTTTCTAACTTGATTTACATTTCCTAAAGCTGCAGAATTATTGGCTCTTAAATTTGTTATACAATACATGACTCTTATGGATACTAAAATTTCTTATAATCCAGTTTTATTATTGGATGTAACTGTCCAAAATCTTAGCAAAGGTCAATTAGTAATGCTTGCTAAATTCATAAGTCATAATAATTATTTTGCCAATGGCGCAGTTCTTGAAAACATTCCATGATCTTGTTGAATGCCATGTTCATCCTTTTGTATGTATAGTAGGCGTTCTTCACTTTCATGTTTTTCTATGATAAGTATCTTGATTCTTGTCTATTATCTTAAATCTGCCTGAATTATGGATTTTGTTCTTTTTACTTCTATTTTGAAATTCATAGAAATTGCCAATTGCTTGTTCTGCACAGCAACATATGTTGTTAAGTGTGAAAAAGAAGGTTAGCTTTGTTTTATGTGATTCTGTTGAGAGTATGTGATCATGTATTTCAACACAGTTGTATCCTTCTGTTCCCAACCAATTGGATTTGCTATTTCTCTCTTAAAATCTGTATCACTCTGTCCAATGATAGTGGTTTTTGGAAAATTGTTATCGTTTATAACCAGGTAAAGCATACAATCATGTCAAGTTGCATTCTACTCTGCAGATCAGTTCGCAAAAAAAGAAAACTGGTGTTGTCTCTCCTAAGCGTTTTGTGCAAAGAGTGAAAAAACAAAATGAGCTCTTCCGTAGTTATATGCACCAGGTAAATTATCTTACTGTGTTAGTTTGGTGGTTCTGCTCCACATTGATTTTTTTTTTTTTTTTGGAAAGAACTTTAATATCTTGATTCATTTACAGGATGCTCATGAGTTTTTGAATTTCCTGCTCAACGAGCTTGTTGATATTCTAGAAAAAGAAGCCAATACTCCAAAACCCTCATCTGACGCCTCATTGTTACCTCAAAAACTTGCAAATGGCCAAACAAATCTGCATGTCAATGGCGTTGAAAAAGAGCCCCTTGTTACTTGGGTTCACAAAAGTTTTCAAGTAAGAACTTTTAGCGACTTGTTCCTTGTTGCTACTATCATTATCTGTTAAATTCTTTTTTATTTTGTAAAAAAACCAAAATGATGCTTAATTCTGATTTATAAAAAAAATCCTGGGTGGTCTGTGATCATTGTTTTATACAGGGTACTCTTACCAATGAAACAAAATGCTTGCTTTGTGAAACTGTTACTGCTAAAGATGAACCGTTCTTGGACCTAAGCCTTGACATCGAACAAAATAGTTCGATTACAAGTTGTCTCAAAAATTTCAGCTCAACTGAAACTCTCAATGCAGAGGATAAATTCTTCTGTGACAAATGCTGCAGGTAACTTTATATATCGTCGACGGCTTTGTTTCCTTGATTTATTTCATTTCCTTTTCCGGCATTTGTGAGTAGTTAGCTGGATTATTTCTTATAGACTCATTTCTAATGTCTAGTCATTCCTTCATTCCGGCACAGACCTTTCAACTTAACGACTTGTGTATCATGATAATCGATAGTAGCATTGAAAAATGAAAGGCATATTTATATCAAAAACCCTATCAGTTTATTATCTGAGATTTTTTTGTCATATTCGGGCAGCTTGCAAGAAGCCCAGAAGAGGATGAAGATCAAGAAGCCACCAAACATCCTCGTAATCCATCTCAAGCGCTTCAAATATATCGAGCAGCTGGGCCGCTACAAGAAGCTTCTCTACCGCGTTGTCTTTCCCTTGGAGTTGAAACTGAACAACACTGTCGAAAATTCAGATACCGAGTATGCACTCTTTGCCGTCGTCGTTCATGTGGGAATCGGCCCCAACCACGGACACTATGTCAGTCTCGTCAAGAGCCACAATCATTGGCTCTACTTCGATGACGAAAACGTCGAGATCATCGACGAATCGACTGTCCAAACCTACTTCGGTTCGGCACAGGAGTACACAGGCAACACTGATCACGGGTACATTCTGTTCTACGAGAGCCTCGATAGCAAAAGATAGAAAGATTGTTTGCTGTGTGTCAAAATGTTTAGGGACATTTTTCCGATTTTTCCCTCACCGTCACATGACCTGACCTTTTTCCGATCGACCTTTTTTCGCATTCCGAATTCAGATTCTCGACACAGCAGCTTTCCCGGGGGATGCCATTGTTATAGAACAAATACAATGTGATGTATAGTTTGATGGTGGAATCCATCTTGTCCAGTATTAATAAGTTGCATGAGAAAAGGTATCTTAAGAGCAAAGATACTTTGTGTGGTTTAATGTCTAATGTTGCCAAAATACAGAGTTTCATCTTCCTTTAACAAGTTTTGTATTAAGTTGCCATTTCATGTTTGAGTGAGCAATAATGGGTTCATCACCGTCATTTAGGCGGTCTTTATCGTGAGAGAATTGATTGACATCGCGACTTTTGTTTGCGTTCACTCGCAAATCACTTGCCAATTCCTATTTTGACTCTCTTAGCCACTAAACTTGTCCAGTGACTCTCACCAACACTCTAATCTCTCAAGGGTTTGCCCTGAAGTCTGTTTAGGCAAATCAGGTGAAGTTGGAGCATATGGATTATTCTTAATTTTTTTATTCTCACAATTTTATCTTTTTCAAAGTGCATTTTTATATTTGAAAATCATCGAATCTACCAAGTCTTCAATACCAATCATTTTATCTCTCATTAATATTATTATTTAATTACATCTAAGTTCATTATTCCTAGGATCACCATTGCTAATGGTTAAAGTCGTGGGGTTAATTTTCAATTGGGTAAAATATTTCATTGGATATCTAATTTCTTTTCTATCTTTCGATTTATCTATTTATATTTATTGGATAGATAAAAAAATATTGATTCCATATAAAGAGCCCTTATATAAAAAGGATTAAGGTAGATAAAAAAATTACTGATTCTATATCTATTGGATATACATGTAACAACATAGTACATCAGTTTTTTTTTCGTATGTGAGTCATAAATTTTAAATATATATAAAAATTTACTAATAGAATTGAGAAATATCTCGTTATTCGAGCATGTGTGTTTATATAAGACCTAGAAGAAAGTTAGCTCCTCAAAACGGGTATATGAAACACAAGAAGCAGATGATGAATTAGTTGAGGTTGAGCTCGGACGAAGTAAGAGAGCTCTGTGGAAAAATCATTTGGAATATATTTTATCACTTTCATATTGGAAAGTGAGTCCCAAAATTACTCAGAAGCAATAAGCTCTTCTGATTGATCTTATTGGAAAAAGATAATTACATTTGAAATAAACTTTGTCTTGCAAAATTATATTTGGGAAATTGTGGATCTTCATCCGGGAAGCAAATCACTAGGTTGCAAGTTGATCTTAAAAAAATATATATAATCAGATGACATAATTGATAAGTACAAGGCTGAATTGGTAATTAAAGATTACCCAACAATGAGAATACTTTGATTACTTTGATACATACTCTCCGATATCGAGAATAACTTCTATTAGAGTATGATTGGCTATCGCGGCTCTATGAAATCTAAAAATGCATCAGATGGATGTAAAAATAATCATTTAAACGGAGATTTAGAAGAGAAAATCTAGATGAAGTAACCTGAAGGGTTTTCTGTCCCAGGATAGGAAAACAAGGTTTGTAGATCGGTAAAATCGTTATATGACTTGAAACAACTACTAAAACAGTGATATGAGAAATTTGATAATGTTATAAAGAAATGTAAATTTAAAATCAATGAATATGATAAATGTGTTTACGTGAAAGCCATAGAAATTGACTATGTCATCTTAAGCCTATATGTAGATGACATATTTATTATTAGAGGTAATGATAAAATAATTAAATCTACTAAAGACTTGTTGAACACAAGATTTTATATGAAAGATATGAGCCTAGCTGATGTGATTTTAAGAATCAAAATTTTTAGAACAATAGAAGGACTTATTCTTAGCCAGTCTCACTACGTGGATAAGATTTTTGAGAAATTCACCATAGCAATACTGTGTTGGCACGAGCGCCAATAAATACGAGTCAACATCTATATCGAAGAATCAAGGAGAATGTATTTCTTAGATAGAATACTCTCAAGTAATTGAAAGTCTTATGTGCTTAACGAATTGTACACTACCAAACTTAGATTACACGATAAATAAACTAAGTAGATACACTAGTAATCCCGGTGTTATGCATTAGAAAGGATAATAAGAGTACTAAGGTACTTGAGATATTCGTGAACATGGACTGCACTATACGAGATATCTTGTCGTCATCGAAGGATACAATGATACAAACTGGATTTTGACATGAAAGACTCAAAATCTATCAGTGGATATGTATTCACTTTGAGAAGTGCATCCATTTCGTCAAAATAATCTAAATAAACAGTAATAACTAGATCCACGATGGAATATGAGTTTGTAGCTCTTGACAAATGTAGTGAAGAGAATGAAAGACTACGATAATTCTTAAAAAAATATTCCTATATGGTCAAAGCCTGTCGGTAATTTGCATACATTGTAATAGTCAATAGGTAATTGACCAAACATGGAGCCATTTGTATATCTTGTCGTCATCGAAGGATACAGTGATACAAACTGGATTTTGACATGAAAGACTCAAAATCTATAAGTGGATATGCATTCACTTTGAGAAGTGCATCCATTTCGTGAAAATAATCTAAATAAACAGTAATAACTAGATCCACGATGGAATATGAGTTTGTAGCTCTTGACAAATGTAATGAAGAGAATGAAAGACTACGATAATTCTTAAAAAATATTCCTATATGGTCAAAGTCTGTCGATAATTTGTATACATTGTAATAGTCAATAGGCAATTGACCAAACACGGAGTCATTTATATAATGGTAACTCTAGATATATATGTCATAAACACAATACCATTAGATAACAACTCTCAAAAGGAATTATCACTGTTGACTATATAAAGTCAAAAGATAACCAAGCAAATTCGCTAACCAAAGGGTTAAACAGAGATTTAGTTGCAAGTTTATCACGAGGGATGAGCTTGATGCCGACGAGAAATGTTGGTACAAAGGAAACTCAACTTATGCATACTGGAAATCTTAAGAACTAGGTTTAAAGGGACAACCTAATTGCACTACAAAGTTGTTCACTGTGGGGGAATAACCAAATAGATCAGTAAAGGATAGAGGTTAAGCACAAGACTTTTAATGATCCGGTAGAGTAATATGGAATACTCTTGAGAGATCACCTATGTGAGAAAGAAGTGGGACATCTTCGAAGAGAATTGGAAACATAATTCTTAGAATTTCTCATAGCACCAAGCGTATTCATGGCCAAGAACAAACACACTCATGAGAACTGAGTTGTATCAGGAAGAGTCCACAATGAGATACTTACACACATGCCAGAATAGTTCAAGGACATCGTGTCTACTTTCAGTCAGTAAGCAAACGGATATTCACAAGGGAATATTCAAAGGATAAAACCTACTTGTCCTATACTATACTCAACTGTTGAATGTTGTCGCATACGTTGTTTTCATTCATGTGAGAGATTGTTAGAAATGTGAATGGAAATGAAGGTGGAAAGGAAGAAGGAAACTCCTTTGTGTATGCGTTTTAGTTCCATATTATGAGTTTCATGTCATTATTGTTGGTTTATATTATTGCACATGCATGTATGATGTGAACAAATATACGAGGAGATGCTCTCTTTTATACATGAGTCTGCAGGAGGTACAAATTCAGGGCCCAAATTTGTATTGAATCAAATTGGGTCGTGTATGAGCATAACCTACGCACGTCGAATGTCGAACTGATTGAGACAAAATTTGCCCAAGTGGAACAACAAATATTTTGCCACATGGATTGTTTTTGCTTGTTGTTCAAGAGTGTAATGAAAACATTAACTATTGTTAATGGTGGTTTTGTAACCTCCTGGATAATAATAGTAGACCATTGATAGCCAACGATTATTACTAAACCTTAGACATTGAATGACCTTTTACTGTGTTCAATACAGATAAGGGATGATGCTCCTAGATAAGGAGATTATGGTCTTGAACAAAGGAGAGTAAACGCTCAACCAATAGAAATTCTTCCACCTTCGTTCCCCAACCTCTTCTGACCTGCACCAAGTTGACTAGTGTGCCAGCACGATCTGCGTGTGTCAAATGTCAGACTGGTTGGAATAAAATTTACCCGAGTAGAATAATCAATATGTTGCCACATAGATTCTTTTTGCTTGTTGCTTGAGAATGTAACGAAAGCATTAATTATTGTTAATGACGATTTCATAACCTCCCAGATAGTAATGGTGTCCATTGATGGCCGACGACTATCATTATACCTTAGGCATTGAATGACTTTTACTTCGCATTCAATGCAGATGAGGGATGTTGCTCTTATATAAGGAGACCATGGTCTTGAGTAGAGGAGGGCAGACGCTTAGCAATCGAGTACTATCTAAGTTTGTCCAGTGCTCGGTGGTGATCACGGTGTACCACTAACTAGATGTAGGGTGAATCTGTTTAAGGAAACTGCGTTCATTGTAGGCCTTTGTATCTTCCACTCGGGAACACTCGGTTTCCACTCAGCAGTCGCTAATTGACACTCAGAGTGGGCAGTCGGATTCGGTGAATCTGCATTCAGATTCGGTGAATCCACATTCGGATTCGGAGACTTGGTAGTCGATGAGTCGACACTCTGCACTCAACAATCAGCCATACAAGGCATCCCAGTCTTCTAGGCAACTTAGTCATCTCAAGCAGCTCATTCTTTTCTGCTTGGTAGTCCGAAATTATCAACTCAGATCACCCAACAAATAAGTCTAATTTGATTGTTATTTCGATTCGGACTACGTACTTTCCCTCTATTTCTGACAAGGTTGTTCAATATATATATATATATATATATATATATATAGTCATGTTATATTGGGGCACCCAGTGGGCGACAACGTTAAGTTTTTTTTTTTGACTTACGGTTAAATTATTTAGGACTTTGCCTTTAAAATTTAGGGGTTGTGTTATATTATTAACTACACAACAAGTTTCAAAATGAAAAAAATTGAGATGCTTACGAGATGTGTAAAATAACAAATCTCTCTTTCTATATATATATATATATATATATATATATATATATATATATATATATATATATATTGTAATCGGGTATTCAATTTTTGTGAGCTGATTAATTCCAAGATGGATGGTTGAAGAAAGCGCCACTCAATTCGAACCCTCAAAACTCCTGGTCCGGCATAGGGTTTACGCCCCGCTACTAGAGGAGTTGCATGCTTGCCACTTGCAAACATAGCCTTGCACGCTTTTGCTACAACCGAGCTATGAAGAATGGCCCATGCGGTCAAATGGGATCCTATATCCCGAGGATCCTGTGTCCCCGTGTCTTGAATTCATCGATGATGACCGACGAGTCCTTCGATCGCCAATCGGACATCATCATTAGTCTCCGATTGTCGTCCCGAATCAAATGATATCCTGGGAGAACAGTGAACCGGTCGAGATAGTCGCAATTACGATCTCGGCAGATTCGACGATGAATTCGACGAAATCGCAATTGCGACGATCTCCGACGGGTTCACCGTATCCCCTAGGATATAATTTTGTTCGGGATGGGGTGGTGTCCGATCGACGATCGAAGAATTCACCGGTCATCGCCTGCGAATTAGGACACAGAGACAGGATTATTGGGGACAAAGAATTTGTTCTCCCATGCGGTGGATGTGTCACTGACAAAAATGTCTTCAAGTTTGGCCTATCCGAACTCTTTGTCTCGCAATGGGGTTGTGACCCTGCTTCTTCACTCCATAGGTTGGGCCCCTACTTTCACCTTTGCTCGCGAATTACTTGTGTCGCCCTATAGCTTGCCAGTCGCTAATGCGGCATGCTACGCGCAAGTGAGGGAGCCTAAACGGGATGAGCACCATGGCGATAGATCGAACATTGGTCGCTTTTGTATTGGAAATGTGACATTGGCCGACCTTTTGGCATCCGCTCGCATGAGCGCAGCCTTGTATTTAGAAATGTAAATTGAGAAGTGCTTGTTTCGTTCGAAACTGACATCTTCTTAAATTTGTCATTCTATTTGAGAAAAATTCTCTCTTAGGTACATAGTTGAGAGATTACAGTAAGAAACATCCTTTCACAAAATAATAAAGTAAGAAACATGTACATTTAGATTAAAATTATTGCAAATATGATAAATTAGTGTGTGTGTATTTATAAAATCAACCTAAACTTATGGGTAGGCACACAAGCGTTATACGCATTCTAACGTGTTCTCAGTAAATTTGGTGAAAGTTAGGTTTGCATCTTTAATGAATTTATTATTTATTATTTTTGATAATTTAGGTGTTGAAATTTTATCTAATAAATTAGGGATATTTATTATTTATTACCTTTCGAACTGATAAATCACAATTCCTTATTAATTTAAAGTACACAATTGAAGAAATAAGTCGCCCTTTAGTAATGATGATGTAGCAGTTAGATTTTTTAAATAGTTAATTAAATATTTAAAGATTAAATTTTAATAGTGTGGTTACAATTGTAATGTATGATAGGGGTTTTTCTTGTGAGTAAGGACAATCTTAAGAATGAGTAGTCATTTGCACGAACTTTTATGGATATTTCTCGATTTATTTTAATAATTTTTATGAAATTAAATCGGTGATCTACCTATGTAATTAATCGATTCAAGAAGTAGATATTGGATTAAAAATAATCATAATAATAAAAAATAAGAAATTTTAAATTTAAATTCTATGGAATAGTAATATTTATACGTTGAATATGTATTTATGCTCCAAATTTAACTAATAGATAATTTAAAAATTATCTAATTTCAAAATTAATTTGACGAAATTTGAATTTGTTTTTTTATCCACTCGAAATTAAACAAAACTAAAATTTCATCTTTCCAACTACTCAAATGAACTTTAGTTATGTGGGCCCCTCAGTTATCGTACCTGCCACACACCAGCCAATGAGAGAGGCTTTCCTCCCCCGCATACACTTTATCGCGATCGTCTCGCCGCGCTTCGCCTCTTCTTCTCGTTGCTCCTCTTCTCCATCTGCTTCTCCCTCCTCTTCTTTGGTGCTTTTAGGGCCGCGGCGGCGGCGGAGACTACGTTGAAAAGGTGCGGGAGCAAAGGCGGAGATGCGGCGCGAGGCGGAGCTGCAGTCGAGCCTGCTGACTCTGGCGGCGGTGATGGTCCTTGTCGGGATCTGGACCTTCTCTCTCAAGAAGATGCTTGGCACTTACGCCTTCGGGATCCTCGGGATCGCGGGGATCCTCTTGCCCGACTGGGATTACTTCGATCGGGACTTCTCGCAGTGGTCCGCGCCCATGCCCGCTCGGAGAACCCCCGGCGTCGCTCCGGATCACGATACTTATAGGTATGGAATTGCCATATTACTGAGCTTCGGAAGATCCATTTTTCTTCTTCTGTATGATAAAAACCATCTTCGAGATTTGTACTGCTGGAAATTGAAACTAGAGATGTCACGGTCTAGGGATGATGGCATCTACATTCATACCCATTTTACATCCGTACGTGTTCTATAGGTCTCTAATCAAAGATTCATCTTATAATATTAAGATGGAAATCAGTACCCGATTGAATCAGTTGGTTACCTGCCGCCATATCTCTTCCTAATAGTTGTCTAGTAAGCTTCACATGTTTGGTGAAGTAGCTTGATGAACTGAAACCAATTGAAGTTTTTTTTTAAAAGGAAAAAAATTCAAGTACTCATTTAATTTATTAATAGGTAGGGAATTGATATAATTTTTCCCATATCACTACCATAGATGGTGAGTGATCTATGTATTTGTTCTGTGGTCAATGTCACAACAAAGGAAGGAAAGCATTGGAAAAGCAACTACTGATTGCCAGTTCGATTGGGTAGGAGAATTGAAATCTAATAAAAGCTTTGCCTCACTTGCACTAGCTATCATCATACGTTGTTGAAGAATTATTCTAGTTGGAAATATTTCTTCCACCAAATCATCAATGAAGCATGATGCGGAAGACATGCTAAATCATACATGACGTGGGAACTTTTTATTCTTGTTGTTCGGTCAAGTTCCATTGATAATGTCAGCATCGAATGAGTTGAGTTAATATCTTTGTGTGCAAAGCAAGTAATAATACAGCAACCCACCGCTACTTGCTACTTGAAGATCAAAACTAGCTCATTTTGTAGAATCCCATTGTCATTTAGCATGTGAATCACATAGACGAACAATTATGATTCGAGAATTTTGTGTTGTTAAGATATTACTCAGTTGATGGAAAAATAAATTAACTAGTATTGCATTACCGTACAAATTGGCCTGTATCACAAGCAGCATGGTTTCCTTCTAGTGGAAGTTCTTCAAAGAACTCGACAACATGTATTTTGGAAGTATTGTTGGTTATCTCTGTTATTTGTTATTGTCAAATTACATTTCCTTTCAACTCAAGATCATCAACTGTTCTAAATAAACCTTGTTCATTATACAAGACAATTGAATAAACCGTGTCTGCAATAAAATTTCAGAATGAGTCAGAAATATGTGTTTTCGTCAAACAAGCATTATGTAAACAAGCACCTGACAATTAGACTCATTTTTGTTGTTAAATGACTTGTCGTACAACAATTTTGAGTTGCATTGTACCGTAACTACTTCATGTCTCACTTGCTTTTCCTTGGTCAAAGTCTTGAAAGCGACCGTGACTTTGCAATTAAATTGATGTTCCTGTTGTCATCTGTTTTAGTTTCTCTGAGCTATAGGAAAGAAATGAATTCTCATCTAGTCTAGCTTTATAATATGGTTATGCTATGTACTTTTTTGCTTTTGCAAAGTAAAAAGAATAGAATGATCGGATTATATCAATCCTCATTAGACAAAAGGATTTACCAGTTATGTCTATAGTTTGAAAAGGGCTCCCATTATTAGTCATCTTTTTTTTTTTCAAGAATAATGTGTAAGTAAGAGGTTTAGATATTTTACATTTATAATTGAGCAATGAAGAACTGATGGGAATATTGCAAATAGGACAATCGGTCGTGAGATAAGATTCATGTAGTCAATTCCAAAGGGATTGGTAACTAATGACATAATTTTTTATTGCATGCTATCAATAGGATAAAAGTATAGTAGTTAAAAAGGTTAACTCGAGTCTTTTGTGACTGCCATGTATCCCTTAATTTAAAATAGAATTTAAAAATACTTCAATAAGATCAACTGTGTTGTTTTCGCAATATAATGTCGTTGATCGTGAATCATCATAGTGGTGTCACAATATAATCAATGTTGACATAGCTTCCTCTTGTCTGCTATACCTGAGCTATGAATCTAATGATGATTTAGAAGATATTAGTGTCTCTGGAATTCATCAATCTCTTAAATGTTTATGGAATTCCTCAACAAAGTATGATTCAATTACACAAAAAAGAAATAACAATCTTGTTGTTGAATTCATTATATGTTCTAATTGTTTTACCTATTGCAGGTTCAAGTTTCATCCGCTGCGAGTGACAATAATAACCCTAATCTACGGCTTGGGACTCTACAAGTGGTGGAAGTTCCTTTCAAATTAGCTCTGTTGGCAATCAAATGAGCTACACTTATCTCCTATTTTCAATTCTCTACTGATACAACCATTTAGCTGATGAGCTATCCCAGTATTTGTTGTGTGTGGTTCTCCCCTCTCATAATTTGTCCCTAATCTCTTCATTTTTCATTCTTTTGTTTTGTGAAAATTGGCACTACATTGGATCAGTTTGGTTGTTCTTATTTGTTCACTCTCTTCAAAAGTAATGCAATCTTGATTGATTATACGCAAATTCACGGTTTTCTGTCATTCTCTCCTATATTTACAAATATTTATTTTAACACTTGTTAGTGGAAATGCTTCTATTCGGAGAAGTTATAATAAATTGAAATTACAAAAATAATTTCAACTTATCTGTTGAGTGACCCAAGCTATTTTTTCTCACACTGCAGTCTCCCGAGCAGTGTTTCCCGAGCTCCCGAGTGAAGCTCCCGAGTGAGTTTCCCGAGCTCTCGAGCGAAGCTCTCGAGCGAAGCTCCCGAGCGAAGCTCCCGAGCGAAGCTCCCGAATGAGGTTCCCGAGCTCTTGAGTGAAGCTCTCGACTCGACCAGCGTCTTCCAAACTCCCGAGTGGAATTCCCGAGTGGAGTCCCGAGTGAAGCTTCCGACCTGACCAGCGTCTCCCGAACTCCCGAGCCCGAGCTGGAATTCTCGAGTGGAGTCCCGAGTGAAGCTCCCGAACTCTCGACTAGGATCTCCAGAGTAGTGGTCGGACGTCTCCCGACCGACCAGGAATTTGCTGAGGTCTGCGCAGCGCAGTTTCCTTGAAACAGATTCGTCTTCCTCCGACGGTACATCGAGGCTCAGATGAACTTCTATCTCTCAGGATACAACAGCAAACCACGGGCACAACGGAGCACTCGTTGTTCGTGGCGAACTGAGGAAGTGTCTGACTGTTATCAGAGGAGGTCGGGTACGAGGCAGAGTGGAAGAGGGGAATCACTCTGTATTGGCCTCCCTTTTGTTCTCGGTCACGACCTCCTTATATAGGCTCAGACCCCCGCAGTATTCAATGACGAATTAATTGTCGAGTACTATGGTGAATGAATCACTTTTTGTCACCATCTATAATCACCATCTATAATCAACTCATATTCCATAATCTAAATTATTAATCTTGCAACTTTGGCATGTGGATCAAATTCGAGGAAGAATTTAAGAGGAATTCAACTAAAACATAACCGAGTTTGGTTATGGGAAGCAATTCAATTGCCAGCAGAGTTCTCCCACCGATGCAGATGCAGTGAAAACAGAATTAAGAATCTGAAAATATTTTCTGAGTTTGTTTCTTGGGGGTCAAGAGCAGTCATAGAAGCGGAGGAGAAAGGGGGAACAAAACAAAGTGATACCGTCGAGATCAGGGAATGAGCTGACTACTGGCTTCGACGGTCTAAGTCAAGACGGATCTTTGTGAAACCCTTCGACACAAAAAATGACTCCAACTGAAAGAAATCAGAAGACGAAAAAAAAAAGACCAGTAGAAAAATATTGTGCATGAAATTCAGATTACAAAATTTGAAATGTAATCCAAATTATATATAATTAATCTTATAATTCAGATTATAAAATTTTATTAATTTTTAAATTTAGATTGTATTATATTATAATTTTAAAATTATATTAAAAAAAAATAATCTTGGAATGTAAAGATTACATCACAACGCAAAATACCTTTTATCAAACATAACTTGCTTCCACATGAGCTGATGCATTTTTATACTATTTTAGGAGAGTTGTGATAATTTTCACTGGACACTCCGTTCATTTCCTATGTGTCAATCCATGTCTTTAGATTGTGTCCGCACCATGCTTTGCACCACGTCTTCCCCTTGCCCACTTGTCTGGCTGATCGAGTCTCTCATCGGGCTCAATTCAGGTTGGATTTTGGTTGCATGGCTTCACGTACCTCTCCGAGTCTGATTAGAACTCAGTCTTAAGTTTGGATATCTCAACTCGAGCTCGGATGTAAGTCGGGCTGATTCTAATCGAGCTCGATCATGAGTCATGTTGACTTGACCCTGCATTAAGTGGCCTGCCATCTCCGCCTCATCATAAAAACAGAAAACTTGAAGACCATCCTTACAGCTGGTTGCCTGTAGTAGAAGAGAGAGGAGCAACAGGAGGAAGCAACCTCCATGCAAAAATTTTAAAATATTCATTTTTTATTAAAACATGTTAATAAAATAAAATTTCTATTTTTTAAATGAAAAATAATAGGGAGAATGAAAATAAAAAAGTGAGAAGCATAGTGAATGACGTGACATTTTACATGTAGCGATCTTCGACGGGTTCACCGTGCCCCCCAAGGTATAGTTTGATTCGGGACGGTAGCCGAAGACAGTCGATGGTGTCCAAGCGATAATCGAATGTGTATATGTAAAGTACCATGTCATACAACATCATTCATTATGTTTTTTACTCTCTCTATCATTGCACTTTTTAAATTTCTCTAATCCAGGTTACAGAGTGCAAAGAAATGGATTCCGTCTTTGAGAGTAAATATGAACCGTTTTTACCAAATCACCTATAAAATTTTGAAAATTATCAAATATGTCTGTGAATTTTAAAAATATAAAATTATATATTTATTTTTAAAATATTTTTAATCAGTTGATAAATTAGTAGATTAATTTTTTTTTTTATCGATTTCGCTTTGTTAAAATTATCAATCGAATAAATTTCACTCGGTTGAAATTTTGAATAAATTAGTTTGACTAATTTTAGTCGACTGATTTAATTTTTTTTAATCAAAATTGATTTTGGGCTAAATTAGTTGATAGATAAAACAATCTCAGATTGATACGAAACTAACTCTTATATGTTCGTCTAATTCTCCTGATTACATTCATACCCTCAAGCATAAGTTTGACGCAATATATTGAGAGTGATGATTTTTTGAATATGAATGTATTCGAAAAATTCAATTCATCTTCAAAACATTATGGTTTGAAAATTTTAATTCATATCATATTGATGATGTTTGAGAGGATGAATATAATTAAGAGAAGTAGACAAACACATGAAGCTAGTTTCATGATAATCCAAGATCATTTAGTCTATCAGCCGATTTTAGAGAATGAATATAATCAGGAGAGTTTGATGAACACATAAGAGTTAATTTAATTAATCTAAAGTCGTTTGGTCCATCGGTCGATTTTAGACAGTAATTTTTGAAATATGAATTAATTTTTTCGAATATATTTATATTAAAAAAATATTACTCTCAATATATTGAGTAAAATTAATAAAGTTTAAGAACATGAATATAATTAGGAGAGGTAGACGAATACATAGAACCTAGTTATATGTTAATTCAAGGTCATTTGGTCCACAGCCGATTTTATCCTAAACAGGTTGATAGACCAAACGATCTTGAATTAACATAAAATTAGCTCGTATGTATTTGTTTACTTCTCCTAATTTTATCCATATCTTCAAATGCCATCCATTTGAAACGAATTAGATTTTTCAAACAATAATTTTTTAAATACAAATTAAATTTCTCGAACACATTCGTGTTTAAAAAATTATTGCACTTAATATATTGGTCAAATTGATATTTGAAAATGTAGATATAATCAGGAGAATTAGACGAGCACATAAGAGCTAGTTTTATGTAAATCCGAGGTCGTTTAGTTCATCAGTCAGTTTTGGGCAAAACTGACTGATGGATCAAACGACCTCGGATTGACATGAAATTTATACTTATATGTTTGTCTAATTTTTCTTATATATATATATATATATATATATATGTTCTCAAATATCAATTTGGCTAATGTATTAAGAGCAATAATTTTTTAAACACAAATTAGATTTTTCAAACATATTCGTGTTAAAAAATTCACTGCTCTTAATATATGGGAAAATTTGAGAAAACTCCTCAACATCAAAGTGGGCTTTGCATATACTCCCCAACCAAAAATGTCTTTGCATGCACTCCCTGATGGGATTGACAAGACAGTTTTGTGTATTATTTTTTTATCAGTATAAAAGAGTAAAAATTCAGTATAAATCGTAAAGATTTGAGTATAAATTGTTTGAGATTGAGTACTAATTTAAGAAATTTGAGTACAAAGTTTCGGTGACCCCTCATGTAAAAATCTTGATGTCGTAAATATAAAAGAGTGAAAACTCAGTATACATTATAAAGATTTGAATATAAATTGTTTGAGATTGAGTACTAATTTAAGAAATTTGAGTATAAAATTTCGACGACCCCTCATGTGAAAATCTTGATGTGGAGGATGCAACCTCACATACTCAAATTTCTAAATTTTATACTCAAATTTTTTTAAATAATACTCAATCTAAATCAATTCATACTTAAATTTTGATAATGTATACTGAAATTTTTACTATATACTAAGATAATGTATACTCAAATTTTTTCAAATAATACTCAAATTTCTTAAATTAGTACTCAATCTCAAACAATTTATACTCAAATCTTTATAATGTATACTGAGTTTTCAATTTTTTATACTCAATCTATTAGGGAGTGAATGCAAAGAATTTATTAAGTAGGGAGTGCATGCAAAGGCCAATTTGGGATTGGGGAGTTTTCTCCAATTAACTCTTAATAGGGATATTGGATCAAATTTATATTTAAGGATATAGATATAATCATGAGATCTATCCGAATACATAAGAACTAGTTTTATATCAATCCGAGATAGTTTGGTTCATCAACTAATTTGGTCCAAAATCAACTTTGATAAAAGAAATCCAAATAAGTCGATTGATTTATTCAAAATTTCAAATCGTATAAAATCGATTTTACTTTTACCTGTCGACTAATTGAGAGTATTTTGGAAATTAGATATATAATTTAGTTATTTTGAAACTTACGTATGATTTGGTAATTTTTGAAATATTTTTACGTGGCTCGATAAAAAATCAAAATATGAATGAAACCAAAGGAGTGAAAAACAGCATAAGAAAAAGAAATAGCAATTCCAAAAGGCATTTAAAAAATATATTAAAAGATTATTTAATCCTATTTTAATTTTAAAATATTTTTATTTCATGTATCTTAGCTACTATAACATAAAATAAAATTCGTTATAATTTTACTAAAATTGTTTAAATTATTTTAAAATCTAAAGTTTATGCAAATTAAGGTGCATAAGTGAAAGCAATTCTAATTTCTATTTATTTAGAAATTATTTATGAATCAATTTTTAAGCCATTTGCATTTTTTTGGGGGTACAATTATCAGATCAAAACCTCAAATTTATGCAAATCAAGCAATGAAAATCCCCTATTAACCATTTTATACTAAAAAAATTAAATGTAAATATCTATTTTTGGAGTTCACATATCGTGACCGTCCAATTTTTTTTTTAATTTGAATTTTTTTTTACACTTAATATTATAATTTAATCTTAAACTTTAAATAATAAACTCCGGAAATTTAAATAAATAAATCAATCAATCAATATTTTACTGATTGTGAGAGCAGTTGCCACCTATGGCAGATGTGCAGGCTTAAAGAAAACAAGTCTCTATTTTATTCTAACAAATAGTATATCTGCAAAAATATTTATACCGTCTAATAAAAAATGATTTATGAAAAAATAGGGGGAAAAAAATAACTGTGAGAGTAGAGCAAATGCTCCAGAGCCTCAAAAGTTGGGCAACACAGTTGGCTGTTTACGAGCATGCAAGCCCAAAGTCCCCTGTCGTTTAATTAACTTTCTTATAATTTTTTCTTTGGCTTTTAGCATGTTAAAGTGAAGAGTTAGTTTTCATTTTTAATTTACGTATTTAATTTTTTTAAATCGATTAATTCGGTAAATAAATAATTAATTTTTTTTATTGAACATCAGAATAAATCAAGAAATATTAATGAAAATTCATTCAAACAATCAATATTTTTAGTTTTATTGTCCCACTAGACACAAGATTTCACAGCATATCACAGATTGAAATTCAAATGTTACATGTATGATTAACCCTTGAAAGTTTTGATATTGCGTCTAATTTTTGCTCACTCCATTTTCATCTCTATAATATTTAGAATAATAACAAAATCAAATAGAATGAAAAAAATTAAAGGTTGATTTTTGAGTATACATCAGTTACATTCTAATTTTATCCCATAGATGAATCTTGAAGATTAGTCGGTAAAATTCGAAGACATGGATTATTAAATAATAATAATAATAATTCTAAAAAAAGGCATTAATCAACGAAGCCTTATGTGCTCTTTGTCCCGATTAATTGACCAACAGAAGGGAGCAGAAGAGGCTGCAGAAAGCCAGGCCACCAAAGCTCATTCAAGCCCAAGTGTCAACCTCAGCAAGCGGGCCAACTAAACTGAGGTTTCGATGCGGCAAAAGGTGATTTTTTTTTTCTTCGGCGTCCCAATCAATCCATTGTAGGCCAAAGCAAATAAATTAATTATTAGTCCGGATAATATAATTAACATATTGAAAAAGCAATATATTAATTTTATTAAATTTTAATTTTTAAATTTCAAAATAATAACATTCAAATATTAACTATCAATTCATCCTATTGGACAAATTGAGTGCTTTGAGGTGCTAAACAAACTGACACAAAGGTTTCATTTTTCAAAGATGTAGATAAGGTTGTAATCGAACTCACCGCGTTAAACTGTATGATGAGTTAAATTTCATAGCGTTCGAATTTATTTATTGAGTTTAGTTAAGTTGAATTTAAAATAAATTAAATCATCAAAATAATTAATCAAATTTAATTAGAATTTGATTAGCGAGCTCTCAAATCAACTTTATTTATTATTTATTATTTAAATTTAAATTTTTTAAATTTATTTAATTTTAATTTTTAAACTTATTTAATTAGTTATTGAATTTGATAATATAAATTTATTTATTATCTTGATAGTTTTATTTATTTAATATATTAATAAGAGCTTTGTTAATGAATATTATCCATGAATATTAACAAATCAAATATTCAAATATATTTTTTAGTTTAATAAATTATTTAAGTTTATTTATATAATTAATCTATAGGGGTGATAAATTTTCCATGGGTTCGGAGCCCCGTGAGAAAAATTCGAAATGAGGCAGGCTTGGGGGATACTATCAAGTATGGATTTAGGTTCCGAGATTTTTTCAAATCCCCGTAGTAGATTACGGGCGGGTATAAGGATGCTATCTCTATCCCCGAACCCGCCCCGATAGTTCTGATAGTCCCGATAATAATAATAATATAATAATAATAATAATAATAATTATTATTATTATTATTTTATTATTATTTTTATTTTTATAATATAAGTATATTTTATATAATTTTTATAATATCTAAAGTTAAATGTTAATAACGAATCAATTTAAAATGAGGATTGGGACAGATATGGAGATTTAATCCTCGTGAGATTAGGGATGGGGATTTCCCGATTAGGTAAAATCATGATTAGGGCGGGGATATAATTCGGGGGCGGGGATAGAGATGGCAAATCCACCCCCACCTCGCACTATTGCCATCTCACTCGATCTAGTGTATATTAAACATATATAAATAAACTTTTATCAAATAGAATATTAAATTTTTTGATGAACATTCGATGCATTTACTATATGTAGATTAGGTCGTGATTCGGTTGCTCTAATAAGCCATGAAGCTTTTCTTATTTCTTTTTAATAATTTAGTTATCCAGATTTTATGGTCTATTTATTCTAAAGATGACTTGTCCGACCTTAAATAAATCTAGAAGGGTAAGTGATAGTCACGTAAGGCCTAATGATTCTAATGGTTCAAATGCTGATGGTGAATTTCTTAAGTTCCTGAATTTTAAATTCTGGGTGTACAGGAAGTCCCCAAGTATGCCTTCTACTGTACCATAGCAGAGCTGGGGGAAGCTTTGCCTACTTTTGATGCATATCTGAACCTCTTTGATGGAGATCACGATAGGATTCACAGCCCTTCACGTCCTTGCTCTGTGAAGGCGTGAAGCTTTGTTTTCTTATTGTTGGATGGGAGTCAATAAAGAAAGGACAGTGGTCAGCTGCCTGCAATCCTTCTACACGACACTGAAACAATCTGAAAAAAGAGGGTGTACTTCATCAATCCTAAACACTAAAGGAATACGACATGATGTGATCTATTTTGCTTTGGTTCTACCATCCCAAAACTAGACAGATATCTTCCTCCACTGAAGGATCATCTACTCTAAGGGTTTATTTCATCCAGAATGCAGTCACCAAAATGAATATGAAGCTATACTCAGTCACTATGAAGAGGCTTAGAAACAGTGCAGTTCCAACCAGAGCATTCATTTACTGGTGTTTCGGTTTCAGTTGAGAGAGCTGAAGGATAAGTTGGAGAAGCCTGCAGAGATTTTGAGGGTCAACGCTGCTCAGTGTTCTTCCTATCTACTTGGAAGAGCAGGCTACGAAGTGAGCGAGCTACAGGTGGTGGCACTGGCACAGTGAATTACAAGTAATACTTGATTTCAGAACATTGCTATGAAACAGAAGGGAAAAGAACATATTTCTTCACAGCACAATCACTTCGACAATTCATTGTAAATCACAAAGTAGTAGTATCTTTCCAGTCTAACATACAAAGCATCACTTCCAAATCCAAATAATGGTAGCAGAGTCAAGGGCGAAGGGATCAGACACAGTGCAAACAAGAGAATCATAATCTCCATCTATCTCTGCCTGACTGAGGCCCTTAACTAGACACAGGCAATGCATTCCTTTCTAATGCTGATCATCCTGTTGGGATGCTTCTTTCATCTCATCTACCCCATCATCCTATCCAAAGAAAAAAAAAAGGAAATAGTTCAATAAGACGGAAAAAACTAGAGATTAAAATTAGCCACCGATCGGAAGATTATATGAGGAAGCTTCGTGCAATTTCATATGAAGCTCCCCTTAATAAAAATTCAAAGTTAGGCATACTTTGATCTCATCTAATGTTAATACCTGCATGTCTGAAGTCCACAAGGTTAGGTTGTCGCGCAGAAGCTGCATAATTAGTGTGCTATCTTTGTAAGATTCCTCTCCAAGTGTATCCAGCTCAGCAATTGCTTCGTCAAATGCCTGTTGATATGATCATCATGACTAAGTTCTTTTGAATAACCAATCAAAATTTGACTAAGTTGCTTTATACAAATTACTGGGAAGCTTCCAATGTCAAAGGAAACCTAATATCGAAAAGTAAGACGATAAGCACCATTGACTAGGACTAATACAAAGGAGATAAATATGAAAAAATATGACCAGAGATGGCTAACCGACCGACACCAGTCGGAATTGTGACTACAGAACCATTCGCAGAATTTGGTTGTGCACTCAATTAGTTGTTTAGTCTAGCTAGAATACTATCAAGGTATACTACAACAACAAAAAAAAGCCTAGATACAGAATAAAACATCAATTTAGAATAATCTCGGGTTCTATATGCAGATAAAATTGCCTAGATACTAAAGAGTGAAAAACAGTTTGAAGTAAATATGTATTCCTGGTGAAAGACAAATTTGAATAACATCCATCCTTCTTGTTTTCAAGGAAAAGAGATCACAGTAAATTTCCATTGCAAACGGATCAAGCAATTAGGAGAAAATTACAATAACAATTCAGGAATAAAAATATGAAACAATTTTTGTTGAATTAGAGGTAGCCGGCAAATAGAAGTGAGATCGAGAAAAGTATAGTTTCTATGACTCCGTGGCATTACCAATCAAACAAACCAGAGATAAAACATGTGTAACGACAGCTAAACCTGAAACAACCAGAGTTTCTGAAGGAATATTAAAACTTAATTCCATAAGAAAAAAAAATAAAAAGGTTAAAGCTATGCTTAGAAAGATGAAAACACTTTGTTTAGTAAATCATTTCTGGTTCCCAATCGATTATTCAATCACATAGAGAAGGAGCTTTGCATGAGAAGAAACACGCTTTCTAACAAAACAACAACAACAACTCCAACATGATAGTAATTGGAATAAAACTCCATAAGGAGAGACTAAGATTCTGTTTGGACCAAAGAGATTCATTGCTTACCTGCTTCGCAAGGCCGCAAGCACGATCTGGTGAGTTCAAGATTTCGTAGAAGAATACCGAGAAGTTGAGAGCCAGTCCCAAACGGATCGGATGTGTGGGCGGAAGCTCAGCTAAAGCAATATCCTGTTCTTCCAAATGAAGAAAACCAAATTAACGACCAAATTTCCATAAACCCGAAGCCCAATCCTAGATACTTTCTTTCTTAGATCTGCCATCAAGCGAAAACAAAGAAAGATTTCGTGTGTGCGTGTGTATGGAAACTATCAGATCAATCAACTTGATTTTGTGTATACAAAATCAGAATTCATGATGAACGGATGACGCAATTATCTCGAGTTGAACATAAGGGAGATGGAACAAGTAAACACCTGGGCGGACTTGTAGGCGGTGAGGGTGGCCTCGGCCGCATCCTTGCGGTCGGCGCCAGATTTGAACTCCGCAAGGTAGCGGTAGTAGTCGCCCTTCATCTTGAGGTAGAACACCTTCGAGTCAGCGGAAGCAGCGGAGGCGATTAGACGCTCTTCGAGAAGGCGTAGAATCCCTCCGCAGATGGAGTCGAGTTCCGCCTCGATCTTAGCCCTGTAATCGCGAATGGTGGCGACGCGGGCCTCGTTCCCGCGGCTCTCTTCCTTCTGCTCGATGGACGAGACGATCCGCCACGAGGCACGGCGGGCGCCGACGACGTTCTTGTATGCCACAGAGAGAAGGTTGCGCTCCTCCACGGTGAGCTCCTCCCCGTGCTCCGCCGCCGCCCCTGTCACCTTCTCCATGAACTCCACCATCTCCTCATACCGTTCCGCCTGCTCCGCCAGCTTCGCCAAGTACACGTTGTCCTCCCTCGTCCCCGCCATCTCCGCCGTTGTCTCTGCCGCCGCTCCTTCTGCCCTAATTTGCCAACGAAGAGAAAGAGAAAGCAAGTGGAAAGGAGAACCAGACCCCGAACTGAAGAGAGCCGACGGCTTATAAAGTGGGAGACCATGTCTATTTCAACGATCATCGTGCAATGCCTTAGCTCATCCGACTGATTAATTATCAACCGTTAGATTAATATTGGATCTCCAAAGTCCACGATATCTCCAAAGAAATTCCAAAATTATTAATTAAAAAATAAAATCATAAATCTTAAAATTACAAATCCAAAATATAAATCAATAATTATTAATCTAAAAAATAAATTTTTAAATTTTAATAAAAAATTAAATTTTAAAAAAAATTTATCAAATTTAAAAATGATAAAAATTTCAAAATAAAAATTTTAAATTTTAACTAAATAAATTTTCATATGAGATAAAATTTATATATATTTATACATTTTATTATACACGTAACATGTGTACAAGATTACTAGTATTTATTATAATGGGCATACATTCATTAGAAAACTTAACTTGACGATTTATTTTTTTCATATAATTTAAAAATAATTATGAAAGATATCAGAGGAGTATTGGAGTCAGCAAAAAAATCGATAAAATTGAATTAACTGTATTGAATTGTCTAAATTTATAAATTAAGTTCGGTTAATTCAGTTTTAGATTTCTTTTAAAAAAAATAATTCGATTTTCAATTAATTTGATTAGGTTTTGATTTTAAAATTTGTAATGTAATTACATTAAATAAACTAAATAAAGATATTAATTTAATTATTTTCTATTTTAAAATATAATTAAATAAATAAAACCTAAATTTTATTAACTTATTTTAAAATTTTGATTTATTTAATTAATTCTATCAAAAATTAAATTAATTGATATTTAATCGATTTGATTTATTTGATTTTAGTAAAAGAATTATTGATTTATTTGTTTTTTGAAAAAAAAAATTATTGATCTATTTGATTTTTAATTTATTTTATTTGATCGATTAGTCGATTCGATTCTAAATGAATGCTTAAATTTAAAAGATATAACCATTTTTTACTAGATCCGCAAAATGTTAGATAAGGTCCCACCAGATTTGCAACGCCGGCCATGGGAGTAAACGACACGTAATAGCCACAGGAGAGAACGGAAGAAAAGGCTGGCGGCGGTAGGTCTGCCGATCGACGCATAGGACACATCCGACGCATAGGGCATCACATGCGATCATATCATCCACCGTCGACACTGATAGGGATGGCTGGAGACGATCAGATCGATGAGAGAATATCAAAAGACAAGAGACAGCTGGGTGTGGTCCCTCGTTTAGACACGCGTCAAATGAATCCGCCGTTGAATCTCCGAAGTCATTTTGTGAAGATGGCTGGTGGGGGATGGACGGAGCTCATCATCTTGTTAAGACAGGCTTTTAAAGTTAAAAAAAAATGTGTGATATACATTGGGGACAGCTAAGCAAGGAATAATATTATAATTTTTTAATGTAATTTTATATTAATTTTCACTTGATTTTATTTAAATGATCATCTGATTTAAATTATAAAATAAATGAAATAGACTTTATAATCTTCCATTATAGGTAAAATATATCATATTTGAATATGATCTACAGTATAAAATTAATAAATAACATCATTTGTAAAAGTTGATTGTTTGATATTCTTTATCTTACATTCATTATTAATTAAGTCATGATAAAGACCGCGTAAATTACAATATGAAATTACAACATGAATAATATGATATTTTTCATGTACATATCCGATTATCGCATAGATATCGACGACAGTCTCTGATCGTCGTCCCGAATCAAACTATAACTTGGGAGCATGATAAATCCGTCGAGAATTATTATAATTAAATTATCATGTTATTCATGTTAAATATCACATTATGAATTTATATTGTGTATCATTTTTATTATTGATTATTGAGGATGAATTTTAGGCGTGAACCATAATTGACGGACTTACCTAATTTTGGATTTTAATATTTTACTTAAATGATATTGTAATAGAGCCATCAGCTTTTACACGTTATAATATAATATTTTTGTTTTGCAATTTGAAAAGTTATTTTAGTTAAGTTGTCATTCTCAATTAAACAAAATCAATAAAAAATAATATTATTATTATAGCAATTAGCGACGGCTTCTACATATTATAATAATTATTTACTAATTTTTACATGGTGGATCATGTTGATTAATTTTACCTATAATGGATCCTATGAAATCCTCATTTGTTTTATAATTTAAAATATTATTTTAATAAGATTGTTCTCCCCAGTTAAATAAAATTAATATAAAATAATAATATTATTATTATAATAGCTAATAATTAATTTTTATCGTCGCATTCTAAAATCCTATTCAGAAAATTAAAATTTAAATTAACAAAAATGATAGACAAATGAAATTTTTAACGTGAAACTCAATATGAATGACATGACATCTTAATTGTAGTGATCTCGACGAGTTTATCATACCCCCCAGGTTATAGTTTTGTTCGGGACGGCGACCGGAGGTCGCCGTTAGTGTCCAAGTAACAATCGGACATGTATACGAAAAATATCACGTCATTCACGTTGAATTTCACGTTATAATTTCACGCTCTTTATCGTACTTAAATTAAACATGCATTAAGTGTATTGGGTTATTTTTATTGGGTGCCTATTTGACGTAAATAAAAAAAGGGGCCCTTATATATATGAGACTTTGTCAAATGATAAACGTTTTTTTTTTTTTGCCCTTTTATTTGTATTTTTTGCCACTAGATAAGTGTCTTATTTGAAAAAAAAAATGCTCCATCCTATTTTTTATTTCAATTTTTGTTAATGTTATAAAACTACTATAATTAGTAGCTATTCAAATTAGCTACATAATATAAAATATAATACTTTTAGTTAAAGGTTAACGATTTGGTCAACTTCTATAATATAAATGAATTTGACTAAAATTATGTAGAGTATCTTTGGTAAAAAATTCGACACCATCAAAACTGCTTAAACAATATTAAAATGATTTTAATTAAGTTGTAACAATTTTAATTAAATAGGTTAAAATTATTTTAATATAATAATTAATGTTATATGTGTAACAATTTTAATTAAGTTGATATCATTTTATGCTATAGTAATTTTTTATCAAAATTACTATAACACTATTTGAATGAAAGTATTTTTAAATGAAAACGAGGTGCTATTTAATATTTGAATAAGAATAATTTTAAAATAGAAAAAAAAATTAAATATATTTTTCAATGTAGGATAGGGTGTCCATGCTACGGGTCAGGTTTGAACCGGACTCGACGGTACACGTTAATCTGGTTCCCGAACGAGTTTAATTGTTTAATTTTCTATATAGACGAACATTTATTAAAAAGGATACAGTATTGGTTAAAGTTGAAGCTTTGTCTTTTGAGAAAGAGATTAGTTTCTTAATCAATTAAACTATTATATATTGATATTTATATTTATTAGTTAATTATTTACAATTAATTAATAATTTTCTTTTTGTTTTATCACTATTCATTGAAAAAGTAGGGAAATAAAAAAAAAAAATATGTAATAATTTGTTTATACTAGTTTGATTTAAAATCTAGAAGAAAGGCATAAAAATAACTCCCATCTTTAGGGAAGAAACTAAGAGTTTTTTATTTTTTTTAAAATGTTATTATTGATGTCAATTTAGGATATTCTTATAAAATCATAAATGATATATATATATATATATATATATATATATATCATTTTAAAATAATTTTAAACCAGACGAATTATGAATTGAATCGTAAAAGGTTAAGATTAAAGATCAGCTTATCAAGAATCAATGATTTGAAAGTGTTAAGTTCTCATTTTTGAATCATGATGGAATCTAATCTAAGTAAATATATTCCATTTTTGCCCAAATTATGATTTTCAATAAAATGGAAAAATTAGTGGCTCCCTTATTACTTGGCAAATTATGAAATTGTTTGGGGCATAATGTATGAAATTAATCCTTAAGAATGTTTTACTTCAACGAAATATCGTTCAAATTCTCAAAATTTACTTGTAACATTTATATTTATGTATTTTATTTTGAATGATAATATCATATTAAAGCAAAACAATAACAACAACAATAACAAAACAACAACAACAACATAAGATCTTGATAGGCCATGACTTCCTATTTAAATTTATGATGGTATGTGCATTCAAAAAAGTTATATAATATCATGATTTCACACACACTAGTTTTGTAAATAAAATGAAGTCGACAATCTAGATATTCCAAGATTGAATAAGTAAACGATCTATTTTGCAACAATTAGGAATACTAATGTCATGTAAAAGAAATCCTTACATAGCTACGAAGAGAAACAATAACTTAGCAAAAGGAAAAAAAATACTCAAGAATATTATTAGGGTGTGTTTAGTTCAAGTTATCATATATAATCTCGATTATGTCATTATCGAGTAATCACATAATCAAGGTTATGAGGAATGAAATATATCCTGAAGTTGTTTGGTTCAATTTAGATAATCAAATAAAATCTTATTTGTTTGGAGGTAATAGTCTATAATCTAATATAACATTTTACCGTATTACCCTTTAGAATTTGTTTAGATAATTTTATTTGTTTAGACTTAAGGGCATCGACGTTGATCGTCGGTGTCCGCGTAGGCCGTCGGTGTTGTCGGCGCTGACCGCCGACGATCGACGCAGATCGCCGGCCGCCGGCGATCGTCGCCGGCGGTGGTGGTCGCCGGCGGCCGGCGATCGTGAATAATGCTTTCGGAAATTAATAAATTGTAATGATTATTTTCGTCTTAAATGTAAATGTTCGAGGATAATTTTGAAAAGATAAATTTCATAACCCCGGAATCAAGAAAAACCTTAGGGGTGCGTTTGGTTGAGGGTGCTTCTTGATAACCTTGGGCATGTGATTACCAGATAATCCCATAACCAAGGTTATAGGGAATAAGATATAACCTAATGTGTTTGGTTTAATCTTTGGTAATGGGACAAAAACTTATTTGGTTGAAGGTTTTAATATATAACCTAATATGCCAATTATTATATTACCCCTAATAAATATATCATTCCACTCATGCAAACTCTTCTTTTTCCAACAACTAACTTTGAAAAAAAATAATTTTATTTAATTTTGATTAAAAAATAAAAAATATTTTGAATTTAATATGGGAATTTGATTTCAACAAGTTTGTTTTTTTTATGCAAAGTATTAATCAAATTCTTCCAAATATTTCATTTGGGTTCGACGGTAGCTCATCATATATTAACCCGAACGTCACACCCATAACTATTTATAAAAAAGAAAATAAAAAACGAATAGGCTATCATATGAGTTCATTCTACAATTCTATTATGGGATCCACTCGGTCAAGTCTTTAACACAATTAAAATGACACAACTCTATTATTTTAATGTAAAATTAAATTAAAATTTGATAATTTATCCAAGTGATACCCTTTTCACTATTTCCCCTTAGCAGGTATGAGATTTCAAATCACGCTTGGAAAATCAATTACAAAACACCAAATTCTACAACTGCATCTTTACACAATTTGTAACGCCCATATATCAAGACTCCACCTCAAAAGGCAAAACAGCCATGAATGGAAAGCCCTAAACTGAAATGTTCGTAGAAAGATTCAGTTACAGCTATGATGCATTGTATCATTCAGCTAAGAACACTTCATCTCCAAGGGAAAACAGCTATCAACCAAACAGTGGAAAGCTTGCGTCAAGTATCGATGCTGCAGAAGGCAACCAAACAGTGAGATTTCATTTCCAACAGTGAAGTATCGTTGCTGCGTGAAGTATCGTTGCTGCGTGATGTATCGTTGCTATGACCAACAATGAATAAATTGCTGCAAATGGAATGAGAAGGATTCTGCACATAATAAATTAGAACTATCACTATACAGCCAGGAAAAGAGAACACGCACAAAATATAATAATAATAATAATAATAAAGCAATCATATGCTACAAACCCAAAGAAACAAAAAAAAATCAGACTTTGAAATGAATGATGCTACAATTTTCCTCAGACAATCAAATCAGAAATGACTCATGTTTTCTATATCAATTATTCTATAAAAAGATTAGGTCAACCTTTGCTGATACTGATCTAGCTCAAGCAATCCGTATCAATATTGGTCAATCTTAATTACAATTGTTCTACACGTTACATAAGAGATCATGTGCCTTATTACATTGTGTAAGTAGTTTATGGTGAACAAAAATCACATAGGTAGCCACTAGTCTATGAGTTTATGCAGTGGCATAGTGGCATAGTGTGCCATTTAGACGATGTTCCTCCTATAAAGGAAGGAAACAACTAGGCTAAGAATGAAAATATGAAAAACAAAATCACATTAAAAGATCATGAAATATTTTTCATTCAATCATTTCCTTTGACAAGAGGAAAGAAGAAGAGAACATTTTTAGAATTTTATTCACCGACGATAAAACTAGATTTGAAAAGAAAAGATAAATAAAATTTTAAGTCTGAATTCAACCATTTCCATAAAAACACAACTAACATATGACTCCCGTATGACTCCCAGCTTTAGCATCTATGGCACGTAGCATAGAGTAGTGGAGAATATAAAAAAAAAGAGACAAATATGGAATACATTGTGTAACTTAAATCCTATCTACACTCCATATTATAGCAGACCTATAAGGTTAAACAGATTAAAATATAGGCTGATTTATTTGGTGTACATAAGCTACTGGACTTCAACCAAAAACCTTATATCAATGGACACAGGTCAGATGAGCAACCACTCAAATTGCACATCACAGATGAACAATTTGATCGTAGATCACATTTCGATAATTCAAATTACAATTCATATGTAAACAATAATATAACAGATCTTGACAAACAGCTCAATTCACAAATCATAGATCAACAATTCACATTGTATCATAGATTGCAAACAATTACATGTAAATCAATGGACAAACCTCATGATTTTGTTTGACCTATGGATTGAAATATGGATCAAAAGGTAATCAACACAATCAATACTTAGTTACTTACAAAGTCCAGCATATATCAAGACCACAGACAAAAGCACATCATTGACAATAAATTCTACAGTAATCAAACATTAAATTCAATGTCAGATGAGAGCATATAACATTTAAGTTCGATTTATTTAGCTTGATTTAATTTTATAAAAATGTGAAATATGTCCTTGATTTTTGCTTTTTGATTTTGACAGATTAAATGAAGTCCCCTATGGCTGATAAGCACATCGCACAGCAACCAACCATCCCAAATCTGAAACGCACCTCTCAATCAGATCCCACTCTCCCTTTCATTTGGACTGGAGACCATGAACACAAAGAATGAAGATCATGAACACAGTAAACAGTTTAACAGATCATGAACACGGACAATGAAGATAACAAAAATATAAAGATTTACATGGAAACCAACCCCAAGTGAAGAAAACCACTTAAACATAGAACAAAGATTCTAGAGAAGGGAAGGAAAACCTGGAGGTGGGATGCGATCGTGCGCTGCTAGGATCTCGCCGCGAGGTGGGAAGAAAGCTTCGAATCGCCGCGAGGTGGGACGATGACCGCTAGGGTTTCCGCTGTGAATCGCTGGGACGATCGCCGCTGTGAATCACCGCTGTGAATCGCCGCTGGGCTGTGAATCACCGCTGTGAATCGCCGCTGGGCTGTGAATCGCCGCTGGGAGTGGGAGGCGAAGAGTCGGGTGGCGTGGAGTCGGGTGTTGGGTCGGTGAAAATATTATTTATTTGGCTATCATGTAATTTAATGGATTGTGAAGGGTAATTATGTCATAAATAGGAAATAGTGAAGGTTAATTTTGGAAAGAAAATTAGCTTAACCCCGGAATTAAGAATAACCAGGCTTTTCTTTGGTTTTCTGATTCCGGGCTATATAACCCTTTTTGCTGATGTGGCGGGTATAAATGATTACCTGGGAATTCTTCATTACTTAAACCAAACAAGGTTTTTATTGATAACCTTGGATGAATAACCAAGGTTATGAACGAACACCCTCAATCAAACGCATCCTAGGGGGCGTTTGGTTTATTCCATTTTCATTTTTCAGAAAATCGTATTTTCTCGTTTTCTGGAAAATGACTTTATTTCATTCTCTAGTTTTCCAGAAAACGCTATGTTTTTTTTTGAAAAATAAAGCTGGAAAATGTAAATCAAACATGTTTTCCAGAAAACCGCATTTTCTACAGAAAATGAAAATGAAAAACAGACTGGAAAATACAAACCAAACGCATCCTTACTTTCCTAAGGTTTTTCGATTCCTGGTTGTATGCCCCTCTTGCTGACGTGTCGGGCATCGATCATTACTTGGGAATCGCTGATCATCTAAACCAAACAAGATTTTTATTGATAACCTTAGATGGATAACTAAGATTATCAAGGATAATCCCAATTTAACGCACCCTTAAAATTAAGGGAGAATACCACAAGCTTGATGAAGAATCTCAAGAACTACCGAGCCCCAAATTTCCTAAAAAATCTGGAGAATTGATCAATTAAAATTGAAAATGAATACCAGGTGCATACTCACAAGAATAATCATGTAAAATCGAATTACAGAAACACACACCAACAAAATAATTATTAACCTATAACAATTTGGAACAGATAGATGGAATTTATCTGAGCATGAAGTCAACGTTATCTTACTTGTAATTAACACAACAAAATAATATAATACATAAATCAAAATATTTCCATGACAATGCTTCCATATAGATAAAGCAAAGTATTTAAAAGAATACTGTTTCAAGGTATGACTTTAATTATGGGAGAGTTCATCCCTTCATTTATTTGACAACAAAGACGGTTAATATTGATGCCAAACAATTTAAATTTTGAACATGATATTGAATTTTGGATGATTGTTCTATTTTGTTTCCTATTTATTTTGGCTTCAAAAAAAAAAAATTATGAATCAGGCAGCAGAGAAATTGAACTTGTGATGATCGGCCCGGCCCCACAGAAGTTTCCCACCGGTCACCAGGATAAATCGGGAAGCGCTCGCGGTGGCAATCTAGAAGTCCAGCGTCCCAGGATTCGCGCCCCATTTGGAGGAAAAATTCAAATTCCTGCAAAATGCACCATAGCTGGGGATCGAACCGTAGATGCCTGAGTTAACAACTAGGTACCTTACCGCTGCACCATAGCCCCGGGGGCTATTTTGGCTTCAACAAGTAGCTTATGAAAGTAAATAATCTGTATAATAACTTTCGTTTATCTCTATTCCTTTTCAACCTATTATAACTTAAAAAGAAACAAGAAAGGTTAAATTCTCTATCTCGAAATTTGAGGAATGTGGAAATAGCCATGCATATTCAAATAGCATATAATGAACAAGTGAAATTTGACCCCAAAAACATAGTATTTATCAATAACATAGATAAGAAAAAATTTCATGTCATCTCCTCACACAAATATCACTAATATTGATTAAATCATGTTAGTCTTTAGGCTTAATTGATAATTCAAAAAGTGATATGATCAAGAATATTAAGGAAGGAAATAAATGAATTGTGGACACATCGAAGGAACTAAAATGACTAATATTGACTATCGTTTCTCAATTTCATATTAATACACCTAATGAGTTATGATAGAGAACGTGAATTTATAATGTAAAACTCAACGTGAATGATGTGATGTTTTTCATGTAATGCCCGATTGTCGTTTAGACAGCGGTGGCAGCCTCCGACCACCGTCCTAAATCAAACTATACCTTGGAGGTACGATAAATCTATCGAGGATCACTATAATTGAGTTTCAGGCTGAATTTTACATTACAAATTTACGTTATGTATCATTTTTATACACCTAACAACGGGAAGCAAAAAAAAAAGAAGCATGTTTAATCACGTAACAAAAAAATAATAAATTATACAACAGAAGAAGCGGTCAGATGGATGTCATTTTAATTTAAAAAGATTTAATCTTTGGCAATGCCAGAATCAATTGGCAAATTAGAAGACCCAACCTTGTTTGCCTTGTAAATTAGGTCCATTAGCACTCTCGGTGTCACCCGACGGTGGGAGACAACATCGTTCTGGTGTTCGGCGGGGCTGCGACAGTGAGGCAGCTGCGATGAGGCTGTGAAGGTGAGGTGGCCACGGCGAGGTTGCTATGGCTTCGCCAGGCGTCAGCAACTTCGCTGTCGGGGAAAAGAGTCGAGTAAAGAGAAAAAGATTGAGGTTTAAATAAAATAAAATATGAACAGGTTCGACTTCAAACTTATTATTTCAACATTTAACAATTATATTTTTTTTATGACTTATTACTTTATTGAATAAATAATATTATGGACTTAAATGACACTTAAAGTTGATATTTACTCCATCAATTTTTTAATCGAATTTGATTATCATATATTAGTTCATAGTTAGTAATTGCTAAAGTAATTAGTCTATTATTAAAATTTAATTTTACTTAGTTGAAATTCATTAATAGATCTAGACATATCCGATTTTACCCATTTAAAATCTTGTGAATTTTTGAGGTCGTAAGAAGTTCAACGATACGATCGTTGTTTATTTCGATCTCTTCGAGGAGTTACAATGTTATGCTAGCTAACTTTTGGTTAGAAAGTGGTCTTGGTCTCAGAAAAATCAAGCCGACATTGGATCTAATCTGAATCGGATCAAGTTTAGAGGATCTGAACCATGCTAATGTAATTAAGCGGCGGTCTTAGAAATCATATTATAGTAGCTCTTAAATGTATGTAAAAATAAAGAGGGAGAAAGATGAGAGAAAAGAATAGAAATATTGCATACAGAAGTATTACAGGCATAGAAGAGGGGAAAGAAAGAGAAAAAAAAATCCTATTTAACAGAATGGTAAAAATAAGAAAAAGATATACTTTTGAGATTTTCAAATCTTAAAGTGTCTTTTAATCAATTTCGAATTCCTGTTTCACATCTGTTCACATGAATAAATAAATTGCATAAAATGAATATATCTATCTATAAATTTAAAGAAAATCGATAAGTTTGAGACGCAAATGATTTAATTTATATATTTTTTTTGTTGATTTTTTAAATTAATTTTTAAAATCTTGACAAAGTCGCATATGTTTTTGAAACGGTTGTATCGTAACCGTGCAGTGGATACATCAAAACCCCGATTGCCTCTCCGACTGGCGCGAGTGACGGCGATGGACGACGACGAGCATGGGGTGTACGGCGGCGAGATTCCAGACGAGGTCGATATCGACGCCGACGCCGACGTCGACATGTCCCGCTCCGAGGAGGGCGCCGCCAAGGTAGTCGTCTCTGGCACTACCCCTTCCCTTGAGATTCCATCGAACCCTAACCGTACTCCTATAAATTTTGCATCAGTGGCGAGAAATGGAAGAGATGAGGAGGCGGCTGAAGGAGATGGAGGAGGAGGCCGCCGCTCTCCGCGAGATGCATGCAAAGTCGAGAAGGAAATGGGTGCAGTCCAAGGTCCGATCTCGCACTCCTCTTTGCTCTCTTTCCTTGATTAGGCTGTTTGATGTGCCAAAATTCTCGTATAGAACTGAATAGAGGAATAAGGTTGATCCCAAATAGCTGGGACCACTACTGGTTTTCGAAGATAACAATGGTGATGTCCAAATATATAGGTTTTAGTTATCAGATGTTTGATTGACGTCACAATGTTCCTTCTTAAATTTGTTGAAGCATATGCTTGCAATATCATGCCAGATCATGTTCTCAATTTATTTTTTTTTTATGCCTACGCTAAATAATGGATATAAGACGAATCATAGTAGCAACGAAAGCATAATGGAAACCTCTTTATAGTAGTGCTCGTACCTGTGATTCACTTCTACCTGATATATCTGAACATTGTATATTTCTAGATAGCATGGCAGTTAGGAAGTCATAATATTGCATTTTGGATTTTTTGGTTGGTTAAGTGTTAGTCAAGTTTTTCTTTCTAGGTTTAAGATTTTGTTTCTGTTTCTTCTTTTATTTTTCTTTTTCTGAGAAGCCTTGGACCAATTGTCTTCTGCATTATATAGAGCCTAGTGGGCCTGCAGCAAATCAATCAAGCAAAGAAGAGGCTGATTCCCGCTCGATATATGTTGGCAATGTGAGTTCTTCGGCTGTATTTGTTATATGATTGTGTTGGCAATGTGTTCTCTGTTGTCTAATTATTGCTATTGGTTTACTGTGGAGATCACATGATATTTGCATCTCATTTGATATTGTTGTCTTCTATATCTTGGATTGTACAACACTTTGTTTCTGAGTGGAACCTTGAGCCTTATTTATCCATAATTCTATAGACTAATCCAATTAGTTAAATTCATAATGTTTATTTTTAAGGTTATTGAATATTTTTCCTATATCTACAAATGCTGTCATAGGGGCCTCTATTTAGATATACTAATTCAAACTGTAATGATGTTGCTGTGGATGTTATATTCTGGTATTATTTGCCATATTAATGCTTTGATTTACCTTCCCTCGTTTTTTGTTGGTGCCATATTACTTAAATGTGGTACATGTAAAGTGTGCCTACTATAATGTTCAAGTTCTCAAAACTGTGTTTGTGCTCATTAGAAGTTTGATAATTTGTAGCAACATTGTTATGGTTTGGCTGGATTTAAGTGATACAGAGATTAAAATTTGGTATTATTGTCCTTGCACCAGACATCTTCAATCCGTCTTTTGGATGTTATAGTAGATCCATACAAAAGTTACGTCCTATAAGATTGTACAGAGTAACATTGAACTCCAATTACAGTTAGCTTGTTGTTGAAAAAATTACCAAAGAAAAAAAAGGAAAAAGATTATTTAAAACAAAGATATATTATATATATGATGCTCAAGTTGCTGAGGATTCTTGACTTGCCCCTTGTTAAAATTTTGTAATATATAGTTTATGCTAAGACTATCTTTTATGTTTGATACTTGTTCTGAATAGGACAGGGTTGTTGTGTTCTATTAGAGCATTTTGGTTTCTTATTCTTTAGCATCAACAATCACGCATTGTAACTATTTGTCAATGAGTGTTATGTTTTACGCACAGAATTCTTCTGAATCCTCCAACTGCAAGTGATTTAGTAGCAACATCTTGAGTTGGGAAAGCCACTGTTAGATTGATACTCATGTTGATATATTGATTGAACCGCAGGTCGATTATGCTTGCACCCCTGAAGAGGTTCAACAGCATTTTCAGTCGTGTGGTACTATTAACCGAGTCACCATTCTCACTGACAGAAACGGTCAGCCAAAGGGTTTTGGTTATGTCGAATTTTTGGAAGTTGAGGCTGTCCAAGAAGCCTTTCGGTTGCATGAGTCTGAGCTTCATGGTCGTCCAATCAAGGTTTGTCTGTTTAATCTCAAGAATTTTTTCTTACCAGCACACTTTCAAATTCTTATTGACAGCAACGTTGGTTTTTCTAACAAGATGAATGCTTTGTTTCAGGTTGCTGCCAAGCGTACCAACGTTCCAGGGCTGAAGCAGTTCCGTTCTCCGCGACACAATCCCTACATGGCATATCCATATAGCAGGCCTTACATGCCACCTTTCTCTGCCTCCCCTTGTGGTTATGGGTTAGCTCCCCATCCTTTTCCTACTAACCGTAGGTTCATTCAGTTTAGGTTCTGAAAGGACGATGACATGCTCTTTGATCCGATGCAGGAGGTCTCCGCGATACAGAAGGCCAATGCGCTATAGGCCTTATTTCTAACTACTAGATTGTTCGCTTCATTTCTAACTACTAGATTGTTTTCTTTCTAACTAGATTGTTATCTTCTTTTGGCATACTGAATGTTCATCCCTTGCCAGCCAGTTCACTTACCGGCTTACAACTTTATGTTACTTCAATTATGGATTAGATCTACATATTAATGCTCGACAAAATTGTACAACGATCTACTTCAACATTTTATGCTCAGTGCTTAGTAGTTGATTTTCCCTTGTAATCTGATTTAGCCAATGTACTTGGTGCTGGCTTAAGTTTGTTCTTGCCACAGTAACAACCCCCCAAAATCGGTCGAGCCCTCCCAGTTTGACCAGTCCCATCAGTCAAGCCCTCCCTATTGGTAGGCTCTTAAGGCATACTCTCTCTCCCTGTTGGTCGAGCCCTCTCAGTTTGGTTGGTCTTGTTGGTCGAGCTCTCAAATAATCTCAGTCACCTCTTGCTTTCACTTGAGCCCTCTGCAGTCACCTCTCTTGCTATGGCTCGAGCTCTCCATCTCTAACGTTTGAGTCCTCCTTGTACAGATTATGTTTAAGAACTATAAAATATGCAATAAATTCAGCAACTAATCCAACAAAAAAACTTCATATCTTATTCTTTCAGATAGCGAGACCTCAATGTCATAAACCTGCTAAAGTTCAGGACAAAGAGGATGATCAGAGCACTCCAGTTCTTGATAGAAATGCTTACAGCAAGTTGCAGGGACTTCTTCAAAACCTAAAAGAGAGACAAAAACGTAAAAGTTCAAAGGCAGGCTCAATTGTTTAAGCTCTGCTTCTTGTTCATGTGATTCCACACTGCCATTACTCTTAAATTCAGATATGGCAAGAATACACAAGGTCTCATCTCTGACAATTACTTGCAAAGTTATGAATTCCCCTTTAGTGTGAAATCCTTGTGCCAAAGCTCTCTATTTCCATGGCAGCAGAGACAAGGAATTCATATAAGAAACACAAACCTCCTACCACATGACAAGTCTATTTGGTCCCATGCATAGAACACAAGGGCGGGCCCTTTTTTTCCCAGTTTTCAATAAAGCCATTTCTCTTTGGTCCCTTTCATGCTCTTCCAAAGTGCCAAATTTTCTCTTTCATGTCTGAAAAGGCTCTTGTTCCACTCATACTAATAGCCAAAGGAATAGACTCCCTGTTACAGTATTGGTTTAGCACAGGGGACACATGCCATACAAAGATCTGCAAGCAAAGGAGCATTGCAGTGGTGTGGAGCCATCAATCATAATATTTAAACTTCTTTGAGTTTTCTGAAGTCACCTAAAATATGCTAAGCATTCATGTAAGGCAAGGCATATTCAAATTGATCTCAGAAAACTCATCAAATTGTAGAACACTAGAAAATAAAATGCTCAACTAAACTTGCCAATCTCTCTCTCATGAACCAGATGGGCTATTTGGTTTCATCTTTTTGGTTGTTGGTGAGGAATGATGACAGATTGCATGTGACCTTACTGCTGTATCATCACTCTTATAGCTCACATCCTGCACTCCAATTGGGCTCCTTATCACTGAAGAAATTGCTGCACTATTGTTCTTATGTGGCCTGTGTTGCAACAATGCCGTTTCTTGGACCATCAATTCCTGACACCTCAAGACTCTCTCCTAAATCCATACCTCAAACGTTTACAAGTAGCAAGAATTTAAGTAAGAAAAAAAAACAGATGAATAAAGCTCACCTTATCTACATAGTCACAAGAAGCTAAAGCCTTGTCAGTATCTAGAACTTGAGTCTGTTTCATGGCCGATAGAGCCACTGCTGCAGCAATCTCAGAAGGCTTGAACTCTACAAAGCCAACCCCTGCAATTTATACAATGATAACATTCTTGTTAGACTAGTCTTTCACTCTACAGATTCAAAGATTTTCTGCAACTACAAATCACAGACCTCTAACACTGCTCGAGATGAGGTTCTCACACAGAGAAACCAATGACCTATCTGGTGAATTTCCACCATTAAATTGGTGTAAAAAGAAATCTATGAATGAGAAGGGTGTAACTGATTGCATCCTCCAGTTGAGGGTTGTAAGCACTAGAAGCTCCATTCTCTGTATTGTCCTGCCTTCAAATCTGTATTTTGCCTCACCTACCTGTGCCCAGCAAGAACAAATGACAGGGCAGAAGTAAAAGATCATCATGCAAATGAAATTTTTGTTTGAGAATTTTAACCTGTAAATCTAGAGACGAAGGAAGTTCAGTTTCCTCAACCTTTGCAGCAATGGATAAGCAGGCAACTGATAGCAATTGTGTCATCCAGGCCTTGCCTTGCTGAAACTGATGCATTAGAAGGAAAGACAAACAGATACAAAAGCACTTTAAAGGAAAATAATTGTAACTTGTTCTTACTGGGAGTTCATGGCAGGAGAGAAACCGATCCAAGTAATTTACAGATAAGTAGGCACTCAGAGGTCCAAAATTGTAATGTGCATGTAGCTGTTGGTTCAGGAACAAAACATCAAACAGTTACTATGCAGAAGATTGAAGTGATAGGAAAATGAAGAAGCACCTTCTGAATCAAGTCAATAGCTTCACTTCTCAAAGCCATGTCTGATTGCTTCCTGAGCAACCTCTTCGCGTAGCCCTCCTGTGGAAGATGCTGCGACTCCCTCTCGATCAGCAAGGCGATGCAATCTTCCGACAGCAATGCGAAATCCAGCCACGAGCTCTTTCCTTGGGAAAAAGGGCAAAGATTGCGCCTTTCGTCTTCCCCGTCGAGGTCCAGCTCTTCATCAAACCCTAGGGCGATGTCTCCGTCCTCCGGGCAGAGGAGGACGGAGGAAGCAAGTCCGCAACTGACGCCCATCAGGAGATAAAGAGAGAACGACGCCAAAAGGAAGGGAGGCGAGAAATTGACGATGAGGCTGAAGCAATGGAAATGGGAAGGAGATGAGATTTATAGCATCTTGGCAGAAGTGAATGATGAAACCATAATAAGGGTTGAAAATGGAGATCGGAGCTTGATTTGGGTATCAATAGACGGCGTGGTGGGATAAAGGCGTGATTTTGAGAAGCGGTGTTCTTGATTGCAGATCTTTATTGCAGTGGGAAATAGCCATGGGAGGGCCTTCAATGAGCTTGACAGGGGAAGGAAGTGGGGGCGCTCCTTCGTATTTGAGACATTTCATGCACTTCTTCAATGCATCAAACCAAACCAAAAAAAAAAAGTTTTATAAGAAAATTAGAATAAAATTTATAAAAATAATGGATTTATAATAAAAGTATTTTCGAAATAAAAAATATATTTGAAATATTATTTTAAATTTTTTTTAAGTGTACGAGAATGATAAAAAGGGTTGTTTTTTTTAAATAATCAAAAGTACAATTTTTTTTATTAGAATCATTGAAAAGCGTCGAGACATTTTTATTTCCAATGCAGATTTATATTGGAGCAAATATAATTCAACTATGAATTATAACACTTACAACATGCTTAAAGCATTAATAAATTATATTCTAATAATTATAATAGATAGCTTCTATCACAGTTTTTTTATATAAATACAAATCAATATTATATTTAGATAACAATTACTAATCATACTATATTATGTTATAGAAATGGTTAGGGATTTATCCCTATGAATGATCATCTATTCGATCTCATCATATATTTGTTGTATCATGTATATGTATTAACATGAACTTCTCTCTATATCCATGAAATAGACTTTAGAAAATTATTAAAATAATAAATCTATCATTTCTATAATAATATAAAAAATTGATTTTTAATTAATAATAGTCAGTATTCTACTTAGAAGATAAGATTTAATTATTATTAAAATACTAGTAAGTATTATATTATAATAATTATGAAATTATAATTGTTATAATCGATATAGTTGTAATTGTAACTATTATAAAAAAATAAATTAATTTCGAAAAGCAAAACGTGCAGGCTTATTTTTGATTTTTTTTTTACCTACAAAATTTCTCATTTATATGTAATTTACATGAATAAACAATAAAAAATAAATATGAAAAAGGCAAAAATGGCAGCGTCACTCTCAGGCTCCCGCTCTTCCTCGAGCCTCCTCGGCCCTTTCGCCGGCCTACTTCGGCGGCGCTTAAGCCTGCACGCCTCACTCAGATTGTCGGGGGCACTCTGTTTTTCTGAGTCTCGTCTCTCTCTCGCCGCCACCGGCTGCAGATCTGGCCGCGCCGGCCAGCCACTCCGACGCTTCCGTTTCGCCCTCTGGTAAACCACATTTCCCCTTTGTTGGATCTGGGATTCGAAGATGTGTAAAATGATTTTCGGAAAGGAATTTTTGCGGCGTTTTCTCTCTTCTTCGACCTCTGCTCTTCTTTGTGACTGTCGCACACTCTCTCTCGGGTTTCGCCGATCTTCCACCTAAAACCCTAATCCTCCGCCCTACCTCTCTTGCGTCTTCCGAGTTCCGTATGAAGCACCAGCTGGTCTCCCAGAGGTTGCTTCTCTCCGTCTATCTAAATAAGTGATTGATGATCCTAAAGACCTCACCTTGGGCATTCAAGATCATGTATAATTTGGAGAAGACGTTCTAAACACTCACTGAGGGTTATTTAGATCCATCAAGCGCTTTTGCTTTTGTCTAAAAGTGTTTGATGACTTTCAATTGTGAAAGCAGTCAATTGACAACAGAGTGTTGGGTGAACAGAAAGCAACTTGATGTGACCCCAATTGACTATATTTTGTTCAACACTTTTAAACGATAGCAATTGATCAAAGGGCGAACTTTGCATAACACACAAAAAGGCGCATCTAATTTTTAGATTTATCAAAGAACACATTTATTTCCCATTTTACCTCTCATTCCATCCACTATAGTGGTGCATGGAAAGAACATCGCTATCGTGGTGTTGTATTTCAAAAATCAGCACTTTAGTAGTATAAATCCTAAAACTAGCGTCACAGTGATACTGAGCTTTGAAATACAGCACATTGTGTTGTTTTTTGAAATCTAACATCACATTGGTGTTGTTCTTTGAATGCAACATCACAATGGTTGACGGGAGGCATAAAATAGGAAACAAGTGCGTCCCTTGAGAAATCTGAAAATTAAATGCATCTTTTGAGAATTCTATAACTTTAAATATGTCCTTTGATCAATTATCATTTAACAAAAGTGTTTGATGGTTCTATCTGTACGCTATTTGATCCTCAGTCAACTTGGTGTTAGCTCAATTGACAATATGTCCTGAAAACACTATTGCACAAAAGTGTCTCCATGGGCATAGCTGAGATGATAAGGGGTTAGTAGATTGTCATTAAAGGTCTTGGGTTCGAGCATGGGCTGGTGGAAGGTAAATCTCTGCATCTTGTGTAAAGTCTCCCCCCCCCCCCAAACTTCTTGTCTTCTCGATCACGTAATTTACTTCTTCCGTGTTAGTCCTGAAGCGGGTTGGTAAAGGCACTGAGGGCGAACGGTTCACCTTTTTGCCACTATTGCACAAAAGTGCTTGATGTTTAGAACATTGTCTATGTTTCATAATTGGTCTTGGATGTCCAATGTAAAGAGTTTAGGGTCAGCAACTACTTTATGAACAAAAGTGTTTGCCACTATTGCACAAAAGTGCTTGATGTTTAGAACATTGTCTATGTTTCATAATTGGTCTTGGATGTCCAATGTAAAGAGTTTAGGGTCAGCAACTACTTTATGAACAAAAGTGTTTGATGGCTAATGATGAGCCTACAATGCTTGATACTTGCTTATACATGTGTTTAACCTCGTTCAAATTATTTTCAAATTGTTGTAAGAGTTGAGGAGACAAATTTTGTGCTGCAAAAAAGTAGACCAACATCCTAGGTCATATCAATGCATTGCGAGCAAGAGTAAAGGTCCAATTCTCCCAAAAAGGAGTATATGTCGCAAGTATTGAGTCAGTTTATTGGTGGGGTGGCAAGGTAGAATAGCAATAGTTCGATATTGCATCATCTCTCACCTATTAACCTCGTTGTTAATGTTTAATGCACTACTTCCATGGATACTTGTTAACGACGGCATTTGTCCGCTCGCCATGAGTCTTTTGAGCTAAGAAAGCTAGAACAACTTTTAAAGAACCTTGTTGGATCCATGATTGTTATCTTGAGCATGTAAGCTAGTACTACCTTCAAATTTGAGTTTTATGAGCTAATACTTTCAAAGTACACTTCTAGTTTGAGTCTAGATCTGAAAAATTGTTGTTTTAGCTTCATTGCAACCTCTACATACTAAAGATATCCAGTGTTGAGCAAACAGATTCTGAGAATCTCTTCTTGATTCGTTGACGAATCTCATTAAGTCAATTCATGAGAAGTCCCCATATTGAACATCTAACCCTGTTTACATTCTCAACCCTTATTGTATCAGTAAGCTAACCCTAAGATTGTTGTAGGGTTCCTGAAGTCATTGCATCACTTATCACTGACGGTAATATCAAGTGCCTTGAGTGGACTAGGGACAACAAAGGCTATATTTGGTGAGGATAATCAACTTTGTAATGTAATCAAGATTACATTACAAGATTGATTATTTTATTTGATACAATTTTAAAATTGTAATCTATATTACAAAAGTTAAATAAAATTTTGTAATCTGGATTACAGGTCAACAACATATAATCCTAGATTATATTTCAGGCTCAATTACATTACAGGCTTGATTATATTATCCCTACTCAAATATAACTTAAGGAGAACTAAGAAGTGATGCAAATGAGATTACGAGACGGTATGAAATAGCTTGGATGCGGCGAAGAGTAACTTTGCCTACATGTTCTCTTGCTACTCTTTGATTTCTTGATCCAAATTTTTGGTTGCTACTAAAACATAAATTGCTTAACATACTTGGAAAGAAAGAAAAAAAAAACCCATTTCTGCAAATATTTAATGCCAGAAGCATTAACAGACAAAATTTGTGTTCTCGAATCTGTTATCAATCAATTGTTTCATTGCATGCCATGATCAAGTAATTAAGGACTCCATGTATAACATATTTGGTAATTACTCTGTTTCAGGAACAATGTTTCCTTAAACTAGCAAACTATCTATTAATCTATTGGCATACACTTCCACACAAACAGAAGTCGAATTTAGTTATGACCAGTGACAAAATCTTTCCGAGAATCTTCAGTTGAAACTCTTTTTAAGTGCATAAGTTTACACACCACACAATAGGGTTCTTCTGACTAACTCACCAACTACTGATCACAGCTACACCTGTGCTTGCCTTTGAAGAATCAGCAAGAAGTATTCTTCTCAGTTCACTTGCTGTTGGTTTCCATAAAATGCATAAGCGCCATACGGCACGGCGTACATGGTGGGGTAGTGAGCAGGTATGCTGTATCCGTCGTACGTCTGCCCCCCGTAGTAGGCACCACTCCACCTCCTCCCTCGTTCAGCTCTCGGCTGTAAAAGTAACAGAGAAAGAATCAAGAGATTAGATGGTTTGGGCTTGAAAATAACTACAATTTGGATGGAAAAAATGACGGTATTATTAACTACTTGATTTAGAGTATGGAGTCAAAAGGCTACCTGTTTATTAGCAGGGTTACGACCCCATGATAGACGAACCGTTTGCTTGCCGATAGTTGTACCATTTAATTGTTGCATTGCTTCCTCAGCATTGTTTCTGCACGGGTTCAAGAAAGTGAACTCAGATAATAACAATGTATGTTGAGCTTATTGCCCTTACGTTTACAATGTTCAGAACTAAATCAGTGATATGCACCTGTGGACAAAAAGAACAAAACCACATTGTTTTCCCAGAGGAATTTTAACAGAGGCGACTTCGCCATACTGAGAAAAAGCTTCTTTCAAATCATCTTCGCTGACATCGGGATCCAGCCCTCCAACAAATACCTTTGCCAGACAACAAATTGTAAAATCAAAATGCAAAATCAATGCACATTGTCGATGTGTTGTGTAGTGAAAATCCTCTTACTGTTGTATTCGCTGAATCTACATCTGATTGGGACCCAACTGAAGATGCACCATTTTGTCCAAAACCACCTAAAGCATCCAGGACTTGAGATTAAAAGGCATTCACTTAAAAATTAGTTAGGGTGAATATGAAACTAAAATCTGAAGGGGACACTTGCAAATTGAGTACTTGTGCAGACAAAAAAAAAAGTAAATTAAATGAGTGAAGATAAGATTAGCCTATTGATCTAGAAATAAGTATCGAGCTACAGACGGAGCTTTTGATAAAGACCAAGATGACTGAGTTAGGATGAGTCAATAATACACTCAACAGACACCTAGGTATGCACTCAATGTCGACATGGTAGGCTTCTTGTTTTTCTAAAACACAAGTGATGGTTTCGATCTAATTACTGTTAAACATAAACAAACAATAACCTCAAGTCATTTAACCTTTTTCGATAGGTATGCACTCATTTAAAAAGGTTGCAATCTACAAGCAATTAGAATGGATGGAGACTTTTCCTTGTTCTTCATATAACCTTTTTCCATTGTTTTTTCCTCTAGAATCACAAGAAAACAACAAATGATTAAACCAATTCAACCATGATCACTTGTCTGAATGGATTTAATGAATCGGTTTCATCCATTCTCTGATGTGGATTTAACAGCAAATAGTAAGGTAACCATTTCCAGACAAATCAATCAAATGAATGGTTTGGTAACAAATTCCTATATTAATGATCCAAGAAAAATTAGGCGGTTTTTCAGTAGATCCTTATAAGATTTTATTCAGATTAGTAATAACAAACTAGGTTGTTAACATAGATTTTGCTTTAGGAGAATAGGTCATTCATTACAATGTTTTTAGGAGAATAGGTCATTGTTGAGACCTTGAAGAAAATCCCAATAGATTTCCTTGATATAAAATGGGAAAAGGAAAGGACATAGAAAATAAACTTTTATCAAATTGAAAATGATTAGACAAGAGGAATTGAGGTTTCTTACCAATTCACCTAATAACCTAATTTCAAAAAAACTAGCTAATAAATAACCTATTCCCTAAAATTACTTATTCCCTTAAAGCAAGACTTAAATAAACTGAAGATGATTAAACAAGAGAGATTGGAATCAACCTATTCCTTAAAATGTCTCAACCCCTAGAACAAGATTGAAATGTACCTAGTATATTATGACTGATCAAAATAAAATCTCAAAATTCCACTAAAAGTAAAACTTCTATAATTAATCGTATGTCTCACAAGAGGAAATAATTATGGAACAAACTGAAATCATAAACAATTAACTAATAGAGCTGGGAGTTACTTTGAAGGCACCAAGAATGACCTAAACTTGGCAATAAATACTTTTTCCTAAAATTTGGTAATAAATAACATACTTTGTAAGAATTTGGCAATGACATAATCTATTCCCTATTTAACTTATATTCTCCTACAACAAGATCTAAATTTACTAATATATTACAAAGAGATGAGCATGTAATCTTGCCTCAGAGATGGTGATTAAGAAATTAATACAGAGATGAGCATGTAATATGCATAGAATCACAGAAAATTGATCAAGATGGTATGGATACCATATTCAAGAAAGACCTTGTATTCTAAGACAGGTTTTGTCAATTAGAGTTTAAGGGTAAAGGGAGATCAAATAAAACAATTGATGTAACAAAAAAAATTAATTGATTTAAATATTACTAGTGATATGGACTTAAAGTTCAACGGAAATGTATGATTCATATAGCCAGCCCCAATAGTGGAGGATTGATGATGATGATGGAATTTTACAATTTACATATCTGAAAGTGGTTATTGCTTACGGATTGCGAGATGAGAAGATTAAAATGACTGCAGACATTTATTTATCTTGTATCCTACTTCTGTGACTGAATTAGAAAATTTGCCCACAACTAGGAATTTGTTTAACCTTGAAATGTTCTACCACTTAATAACATGTCAAATTCATTTAAGATCATGTATTAGGTGTCTGTATGCATTCAGTTCAGCAGAAGCATAGATTGTTTTAGAGGTTGTTACATTATGCTGATTATAGAACTTCCAGGTAAATGTATCAAATCCTCACTAAGCCATTTGGCAGCAACATCATCCATCACACTATTGCATAAGGGTAGTTTGTTTTTGAGTTGGTGCCCTCACGAGTTGACACAGTTGGTACCTGCATAGGCGGTTGTTCCAATAGATATTATGATCAATTCCCAACGGATGCAAAATGCCTTATTGGGTATCTGACCTCCCCCATGCAATGGCCGCTGCGCTAGGGCAAAAATGCCCCCAGTGATTTACCTGCATGTATCTAGTCGGGGATCGGCTATATTGGGTCACCTGTAATGAGCATTATCACCTCTTGTTTCAAAAGGGATGAAGCCGTGAAGAGAAATGCCGTCTCTTCCATCCATTTGATGTTTCCAATTTACCTTCCCAGAAACTGGCTTGCAGTCTCTTCCTATTTGAATATTTCGAGAACTACCAGTTAAATCACTTTGTAACAGAATTCAGAAAGCAGAGACATTCTTGATCTACAAGATTCGTAACAAGGCTGCACTTCAGCTCTCATGAATAACCACCCAAATGCATGACAACTACCACCCTAACAATCCAAACATCACATGGTTGTAACCAACATGTTACCTACTGAAGTAAATTCCTAACCTAGATTGCAAGAGGCAAGTTAGATGGGCATGTGTATCAAAATTTATCTACGCACAACCATCTCCAAAATTAAAAAGGGATTAACATAGTTGTTTAAATAAATAAATCATACAAACCGAATTCAGTAGAAATTAAGAAAAAAGAAATAGTAAATTTTTGGTAGAGCATAGTCCATAACTACTAACACATGATAAAAGACCTCACATGCAGTACACAAAAATACATAGCAGATATATATGATTCAGCGACTACATTACTTAATTCTTAGAGAAGTAATTCAAAAATAAACTAAGATCTAGAAGTTCTCAACTATGTTTGTTGAAGCAAAAAGGAAACCTCAAATGAAGAATATTAGTTCAGTCATACATACCAGAAGATTTTCTAGGAGTAGCAAGGCCAATGCGCATAGGTCTAGTTGAACAATAAACACCATTCATCTCAGCAATGGCAAGCTTTTTTTCGTTATCATCACCAAATCTAACAAACCCATAGCCTTTTGAACGCCCAGTATTTCCATCAATAACTACTTTTGCGCCTTTTACTGAGGAGTATTTAATAGAAAATGTTTCATACAGAAGTGTATCTGTAACATCCGAAGCTAAATCGCCTACAAAAATAGAGTGATCAGAAGCAAGATCTGAACGCTTGTCACCACTGCTAAATGACGCCCAATTTAGCCGGAATGGCTGGTCTGTGTTTGGCATAAGATGACTGCTGAAATTCTGAAGTATATTTTCAGCAGTTGCATGTGAATGAAACTCCACAAACCCATAACCCTCTGATTGTCCAGTCAGCTTATTGCGAATAACTTTTATGGAGACAACCTGCATGATGTGTAACAACACAAAATGACGTCTACGAGTATAATCTGATTCACTATACATGTGACATTAAGAAAGGTTTCATTTTTGTTTAAATTTGGGCAGGTAGCAGGTACATGTGTAACAACACAAAATGACACAAGTATACTGGATTCCCCTATACATGTGACTGTAAGAGGAAACAAATATTGGAATAATGTATCTTCTTGTACTAGGGGAATAATAAGAAAATTCCATTTTTGTTTAAATTTGGGCGGACAATCCCTTGACAATTGAACTAATGCTCACTCCACCAGAACATGGCAAAGATGCAATTGAGAAGGATCGCTCTGGGCATTAACATAAGACAATATGAATTGATTTTAACTTATCTGTTTCCACAATCAGCAGCAAGAGGAGCTAAGAAAATTGGGGATATTGAGATTCTAGATAACTATTATCAGTTCCCATCTAGACCAGCTAATACAAGTTAGGAAAGGCTGTACATCAACCTTGATTTAAATAAGATTAAATTCTTATTTCATGCAAGCTATTCAAAAAGAAAAAAAGAACATTTTTCCTAAATCCATTTGAGTGGACACCATAATTTAAAATTAGTATTTCTGCAAATTTCGATCATACTAAAAAAATTACAGAATCCACTCAATTTGTGCTGATTAGCAACCAATCATGCACTCTAATTTTGTATTAGAGTGCATTTCATGTTATGTAAAACTCACTTCTTATCTAAAAGCAAAGAATAACACTCATGTTAGAGGTAACTATTAGGCAATTCGCCAAGTTTCAACCATCATTACCTTGTGATATTTGTTGGAAAGGTTCCTGCCAATAGAATTTATTAACAAAACACAGATTGGGATTGAAAGTTAAATCAAGCAAAACTGAATGGAAAACACTTACTGTGTTGCTTATATAAGATGGGAAATATGATGAACGTACATAAGAAAAACAGATTTGTTAGCTTCAAAAACAGACAAATTTGAAAAGATAGTTCTCTATCAAGGCACATATATTCCTTCACAGAAACCATGTTAAAAGAACAATAGCAATTAAAAATTCTAGCCATTAGTACAAAGATAGGGACATAAGCAGTATCAATATCTTATTAAAATTTCCAAAAGCCTCTTTCTCCTGAGTCCTGAATATGATTTCCAGACTTTAACCTTAGTAAAATACATGCCTCAGCCTGATTTAAACTACACAGCACAATTAGAGGAAAAATGAGTACAATGCTATTGATAACAGTAGTTAACCCAGCAAGGATGGAACAACCACTGTTGTAAAAGTCGGCCTAGGCGGCCGCCTAGGCGCTAGGCGGTAGTCTTCCGCCCGACTATCGCTTAGCGATTTTTACAGAACAACTAAATGATATATTGCCACTGCAATCATTATACATTAAGGCACTTTTGAAGCAAGCTGTTGGAACGAATGGGTAGTATCAAAGTCAACTGTGGGAGAGACAACTCAAGGAAAGCAAACAATTGAGAGGTTAGTAATTAACTGATGATGTCATAACAGTTGAGCTACTTGTATGTTTGGAATCCATCTAGCAGTTAGCTTATCTTATCTGGTTCGGGCATGTGTTCAACTAGCATTTACATGGGTAACATTTGAATGTGGGGAGCGGAGCAATCACCCTAAAGCACGCTTTTCATTCTGAAGATCCTACGCAGTATGAATACTGAATCTTGGAATTGCAACATGAATGTGAAAAACATAGTGGGATAGTTACTTTGTCTAGGACAAAGGCAAAAGGCAAAGGAGAGGGTTCTGTCGTCACAAGAAGGAAACTCATGACCTCCATGTCTTACACCAGTGCCATTTGAGTACAACATGTAAGTTTTCTACCAATGTCATATGTGGTGAAAGGGTACCAAAGAGATGAGCACTTTAGATAGTTGTCCAGCGAGAGACTATAACTTATGAGAGGTATATCCAATCCAATTGAGTTAGATAACAAGATTCAAAATCTGAGAGAGTAGTGCCAACAAGTAGGCAAAGGCATACAACTGCACAGTCAAGATTACATTGGAACTAACAAGTGAATGAACCATTCAACTCAAGGGAGTAAAATCAGGTGAGAAACCATTCTTTCTATTGCCTCGCCAACAAATTTGGCAAATTGATGAGCTGGTGGTATTTTCTTCGTGTTATTACAAAGTATCTCCCATCTAGTCAAGGTAATGAAACACACAAGAGACCAAGCAAAATTTCTTAAAGAAAGCAAGTCCTGTTGACAGTTCAGCTTATCCACTTTATTTGATAGTCATCACTGAATATGTAGAAGCTAATTAAGAAGTACTACTTTAAAATAAACCCACAATATTCTCACAATTATCACAGATGACAAAGCTCTAAAATTGAAATTCTTAAATGTATAACCAAAAAATATATATTTCATTATTCTTCTTATTGTTGCCTTCCACTCCCCTAATTACTGAGTGTGCTGTATTGCAAATAGAACTAGCAGGAACATTTTACCAATTGTAACATGTTTATCTTCAAGGTTCAACCTTAATAAGTTACCACTAGCTAAATTTGTTAGATTTGAATTCAGAGCACGGAATCCTACATCAATGGGCATTATGTTTTCAGGAATTAATATGACAAAAATAAATTTACATCAGATCGAATCGAAGGAAAGCAATCCAAAGGGCTATGATATCTGTATCTAAACATTTACCTGATTGATATTTCTTGTTATCAAATCCAGCGGTTGTTTGCTTAACATTTAAGAGTTCTATAAATTTATAACAGAAATTACGAAACTGTCCAAATTCCATGCAAAAGCACTTATATTATTTTTCCTATACACCTGATGCATGGAAAGTAAGAATACCTTAACTAACTCTCGTAGAGGAATCGAAGGGATCAGGAAGATCCAATCCGTCATAAACACATCCATTATAAATAAGTGACCTTTTCATCAACAAAGAAGAACGACGCCATTATACGACGAAAGGATAAATCCTAACCTCGCCGGTGTGGCCAAAGCAGCTGTGGAGGTAGTTCTCGTCCATCCAGTACTGGAGGTCCCCCACCCAGATCGTCCGTTTCTCGTCATCCGCCACAGCTTCCCCACCTTGTTGGTAGCGATTCGATTTCGAAGGAGGAAGAGGAGGCGTCGGGGTCTGTCGGTAGGGCACAAAAGCCTGGCCGTAGGGGGGCGGAGGAGGCGGCGCCATCATGGGATGCTGCATCACCATCGCCGGGTATCGAACCGGAGTCCAAGCCTGTGAAGGAGGTGTCGGTGTCCACCGTGGATCTACGCCACCTGCCGATTGCATCGTCGCCGCCGTTGCGCTGAGGTCGGCGAGCGAAGCTGAGCCGCAATGAGAGGGAGATTAAGCAAAGAGATCTCCAGGAAGGTGATGAGAAGGGCTTAAATAGAGAGGCGGCTCTAAGGGGAGGTATGATAATGGCCGTCCGATCAGAAGATATGCATCACTGATGCCGTTGATTATCGCACGTGACCCGGTCGGCGTCAAGGGCCGCGGTTTTTGACCAGATCCGCGTCCGTAACGGACTGCAATAAATTGAGATAACAAACGTACCGGTTTAATATGTGGCGACAGCCCCAGCGGCTCGTTTTAATTAAATAACGTGGATGCCGGTTTAATTAGGTATTACCTCGAGCTCAATCTCAACTCGAGTTCGACTAAACCATGTTGATCGAGTTTAGTAATAATATTCATTAAATCTTATAGAATGTGTATGTCAATTTAATTAATAAATTTTATATTAATTAATAAAAAATCGAAGAAGTACGTCTTTGTAACAATTAATGATTATAAAAATTTCTACTTAATCAATATTAAAAATAAAAACTATATTTATTTTTGAAACAAAATAGAGGTTTATAAGGACTACAATTCATTTTATTAGTATAAATTAGCTATTTAATTTTTTAATAACACTTTTAAAGAAATGATGTTTTTAATAACACTTTGAATAATCAATAAATTTTTTTGTCAATATTGATAGCTTAGAATCTTTCTGGTGTATTTTCTTTTTTCTTTTTTACCCTCTTACTCTGTTTTTAAATTTGAAAACAATATTTTTTATATTTTAAATAGTCATTAAAATGTTTGGGTTACAATATATAAGGTTTATATAGTCTAAGAAAAACAATCATATATATGTTTTAAAATTGGAATCTTTTTCTCTTCAAATATAATCCTATTTTAATCCTTTTTAAAGTCCACCTATTAATATAAAAAATAATTAATTAACTCGATCATAATACTATTTTAACATATATTTTAAAATTTTTAATTAAACATATTAAAAATATTAAAGAATAAATAAATTGCACCCACATGCCTCGAGGCTGGCTCAATCTCAACGCCTCTAATTTGTATGGGCCTCCATTTGTTCGAGCCCATTTGAAGCCCATTGGTTGATGTCGTAAGCTAACTTGCTCTTCTACTAACACATTGGGCACTACCAATGAAGAATCTTAGTTGAGCTCTCTTATTCAAAACCACTCCGTTTAGGCTTTCTCCTACTCATTCAAGACCCTAGTTTAACTATTAAATCGATTCACCAAACGACTTGATGTATAATATTTTGCGCCAAAATTATGTTAAGTTCTTGAGCCATCTTCTAACTATGTTTAGTGTCTCGACTAAGTTAAATGTGACAAGATTTATAAACATATCCACTACTTGATCATCCAAAAAGAATAGCTCTTCTTTGGGCTAAAATTATGTTTAGCATACGAATCGCTTCGTACATGATCATCTGAAGAGGTGTTTTTTCATCCGCACACGAATTCACATTAAGATTCGTGTGCGGATCAAATCTAAAGAGGCTAATTGGGGTAGGACCACAAAAACACTAGAGCGAACCAAACAAGTAGATCCTATTTCTAATGTCTACTCTTCAAGAGCTTTAGCACTTTCTATCCCTGTTCTCTTCTTTCGATGTAACATGTGTTGGATATAAGTGAATGGAAAGTGAGATGGAGAGAAAAAAGACTCCATTATGAATAAGATTTTAGTCCTGTGTTGAAAGTTTTAAAGAATATTGGTTGGTTTAAATTGTTTCACGAGCATATTCGTTGTGAATAAATGCATGGGAAGAGGCTGTCACTCACGTGTGGGTGCCCAGGGGTACAAATCTAACGTCGGATTTGTACTGAACCAAGTTGATTCGTGTGCCTACGCACGTCGAATGTCGAACTGGTCGAGGTAAAATTTGTCTAAGCAAATAAACTAATATTTCACCACCTGCGAAATTTTTTGCTCAAATATAACGGATGCATTAATTATTGAGTTTGGATATGGATTGTTAATTAGCAGTAAATGGCGTTAATTCGGTCATTAATTGTTGCATGGGTCTAAGCTTATATAAAGAGGTTGTGGCCAAGAGCAAAAGATATAGGAAGAACAACAATTGTCTTCCACCTCGTTTCCAAGTCTCCGTTTTTCCCGCTCGGTCTATTATTCTTGGTAGCAATCGGGTAATTCTTCACTTCGTCAAGAGCAACCAGTGTTTCGTTGTGTCTGTGGTCTCACTGTTGTATCCTGAGAAACAGACATCCATCGGAACCTCAAAACACAGTCGGAGGAGATAAATCTGTTTCAAGGAAACTGCATTACGCAGGCTCAACAACTCTTCCTCTTCGGTTCAGGAAGTCCGGGTCAGGAACTCTGGTTCGAGGAAACTGACTCAAGAGTTTGCATATAAGGTAGCTCAAGTCACTCAGCAGCTAAGTTGAAATTATTTTATAATTTCAATTTATTTTTAAACTCTCTCGTACAACATGATCCTCCAATTATTCATGCATGGTGAACGATGTCTTCATGCGAAAATATTTTCGGGCAAATATTTTATATAAATATTTGTATTATGATGTTGGTGGTAAATGTTATTCTGATCCGGTGTAAACATTATAAATAGATGTACTACTTCAATAAAAAATATGGTTGAATTAGGGTAATTAAGTTTAATAAATAGAGATGGATATAATAAATTTTCATTGTCAATTTAGTTCTTTAACCATCTTACCATGTTTAGTGTATCGAACAGGTAAATGTGACAGGATTTATAAACATATCCACTACATTAGTTGACTAAAAGGAACAGCTCTATTTTTGTATTTACACGAAGACGACAACTTTACAAATTGCTAACTTTACTTCGTGCTAAAATTATGTTGAACATACGAATCGATCCGTGCATGATCGTGTGAAGAGGTGTTCTTTCGTCCGCAAGTGAAATTGTGATTCGTGTACGAATCAAATCTAATAGAGGCTAATTAGGATTGGATCATAGGACCTCAAACACTCTGGAGAACCAAACAAGTAGATTCTATTTCTCATGTCTACCCTTCCAGAGCTTTAATAGCTCTCCATCCCTGTTCACTTAGGACGACCTATGTCGTTGAATATTTTATAGAAATATTTGTATTATGATGTTAGCGGTAAATATATTTTTATTTAAATGTAAATATTATAAATAGAAGTAAACTTCAAAACAGAAGGTTAGTTTCCATCTCAAATTTAGAAAAAAAAAAACATATACTACTGTTGTTGTGTTAGTGCCCTCTAATGATTATCTCATGCTACTAAGAGAGAGTTCAATAGGAATTCAAATTGACAAGTGTATAGACAAATCCCCTGTCGAGTTTCATTAATTCCATCTCAAATTTAGAGATTGATATAATAAGAGCCGCTTCTAATTTAGAGATTTAATAATAAATCTTATTGACACATGCAGCACGAGTGACTCAAACGGGTTGTCGCCCTCTTTTCCAATCTGCTTGGCTAACCTGATAACTAGAGCAGAACTAACCTGATAACTCGGCGTGGTGAAGCGGAGGATATATGTTCTTCTCTCTCAGGCGTGTACATGCGAGTTTCTTCTCTCTCCGCTCAGAACTAACATGACCGTCGGAGGTCAATATTTTGTGATCGATATTTTAAAAGTATTCTCTAAATTAAAATTTTATAATAAATTTTTACATTGATTTTGAGATTGATATTTTAAAATTGGTCTTTAACATAGAAAAAAATATAGTACCACTACATTATAGCAATGCCCTCACGACCGCAACAGGAATATAACTTGGCAAGTGTACGCTTGTCAAGTTTTGATCTCGACCATTATTATAATGGTTATCCCATATACTTACTAATTGAGTCGGTCCTAGACCTATTAGCTCAGTTGGTCTTTAACATAGAGATAGAACTGTACTTAGATACTGACCTATTATATTTGGTCACTAATATTCAACGATCAAACGATAATCAAGGACTCTTTCGGCCACTACTCTGACTAAATACATTTAGGGACATATTAGGTCTTTTACGTAATTCTTGCATGAAGAAGCTTGGCTCTCAAATGATTGGAGCTTAGGCCAGCAGCCCAGCACCATATATTGGAGGATCCAAAGCTTGTGTGTAGTAGCCATTGGCAATTGGTCCCCCAGTTCAACCACGACACTGTTTAGAGGAGAAAGGCAAAGAAAAGAACCTGCAGTCCATGCATCAGTCTGTTACCAAACCACAAGAGTCCTCCCTCCAACAAAGAAAACAATCAACAAGGGGAAAAAAGGGCAAGACAATGGCCAGCTTTTTTTTCGCCCTTCAGGTGGTCCACCGACGTCTGATGAAGCCATGCATGGCAATGTGCCACTTGAGACCCCTCTCCTTCCATGAAAGTTGTAGCATTCATCTCTCGTCTGTGGATTCGTGTGTACTCCCTTCCTTAAAATAAAAAAAAAAAATCAAGTGACAATCAAATTAACCTAAGACCAATTAATCTGATTCTATGAAAATTTCTCATCACCTGTCCGATTTAAAAGCTCAATATCCTATAATAGCGCACCTAATTTAATAAAAAAAAATCTTATAAAATATACCGTAACTAAAAATCAAATCACATATATCTGAATGATAATTAATTCTTCTTCTTCTATAGCCCAGGAGCTACGTTCTCTCTTCCTTTGCATGGAGAGATGGAGGTTTCCACTGGGTCCTCCTTTAACGTGGCAAAGATCTCCATTAATGTGGCAAAGTTTTCATAAAAGGGTTCAAAATTTAGGATTTAGAATTTGAAATTCGAAATTTAGAAAGAAAAAAAAAGGTGATAAGCCAGTAGGCTGGACTCTGGAGGCCCACGAGGTTTAATCGGGCCGGGTTAGATACTAACGGCGCCGTTTGAATTCGAACGCCGCCGTCAAGTTGGCTGGGCGTCGGTTACATAAACGCGGAAGGAGGAGTCGGGGAAGGAGCGGCGACGATGGAAGCGGCCGGGGCGAGGGCAGCGGTCGAAAGGCGCCGACTCTCGAAGAGGAGGAGGAGGACGGTGATGGGGGAGGAAGGGGAAATCGAGATCTCGTCGACGTTCTTCGAATGCCGGAGCCGTCGTGGCGTCGTCGTCGTCGAGCCTCCCATCGCGAGATCCGAGGCGGACGCCAACGGCCGACGGCGTGGCTCCAGCAATGTCTGCTGCGAGGCGCTGAGGTCGGGGGAGGTGAGGTTGATCTTTTTGTTGTGACCTTTTTTGCTTGTGATCTGTACTTGTTCTCAGCCTCTCTGTTCTCTCTGTGTCTATCTCGATCGGTCAGGAATTGGACTTGCCGAAGCATTTTTCGGGAGGCAAGCGAGAAAGGTTTTGCTCGATTCTTCTCTTCAATTTCCGCTCCATTTCCGAGTTTTGTAGTTTGATTTCGTCGGAATTCTCGTAGGGAAGAGATAACAGATTCGAGCAGCGACGACGGAGATCAGGAAGCCGGCTTCGATCTGGAGCCGACGCCTGAGCGGGACTCGCATCGGCGATCGCCTGCGGAAGCGATGCCGACGGAGGCGGAGCTCGAGGGTTTCTTTGCGGCGGCGGAGAGCGAGTCGCGACGGCGATTCGCCGAGAGGTAATTTTAATCAATTGAAACTTCCACTCAGCTCCACGCAAGTTAGCCGGCGACTCCTCGTGCTCGTTCTAGCAAATTCAGAGCTGGATTGGCTAACCTGAGCCGCACGCGATCTGTCAATCTGAGTGGCGTTACCTTCCGCTCTGTGGCAGGTACAACTTCGACGTCGTCAACGACGCGCCGTTCGCCGGACGCTTCGAGTGGATTCGGTTAGCACATGGGGACGAGTGAAAGCCAGAGAAGAGAAATTCAAAAGGGAGGGGGAAAATACATGAAATTAATAAAGTCGATTCTCTTTTCCAACTTCATTTCTCTCAATTTTCAAGAGGAAAAAAATGTCCTCATGATGAATTTAACATTAAGTAGGCCAACTTTACATTTAGCATTTTTTTTTCTTAGATGATTTTTATTGTTGTTCACCGTTTATGACTTACTCAATTAGTAATCAATAGAACTATTTAAATTTTGTGCAAGTATAAAAGGAAGGATGAATGTTGATCTTAAAAGTCGTGCGAATTTTTAATACAATGCTTTTTTGAGTGTGGGGGAAAAGGAGTCCGAAATGTTACATAAAGGGAAAAGGTAGTTTGGAGTAGGAGGAGAAAAGGAAGTTGATTTCCATGGGATCATGTGCCCATGTGATCTGATGGATAGCATATATGTCACCTCATGATCCCCATGCATCTCTCTCAATTTCTAAAATGTTTCAAATGTTATTAATTATTTAATGTCCTAAAAATACTTTAGAAAACAGCTTTAATTTTTTTCCAATTACTTCATTTTAATATTCCATTTTGACAAAAGTAAAAAAGATATCATTTTAGTTTTCTTTGTTTGTATTTTATTATCAAAATAATTTGTATAGTAGTATAAAAAGATAAAATAGATACATGTCTATTTTGACAATAAAATAAAAAACTTTTACATCTGTAATTCCTTTTCTCAATTAACTTGGTTAAAAAAAATTAATAAAAAATTATTGTTCTTATTAATTTAAAAATATTTTAGTTTCTTTTACAAGTTCAAATTTTCTAAAAGGATAATTGTAATTTATATAACACACAGTAGACAAAAAAAACTTTATTATATAATTTGTGAGTATTTAACCTATTAAATAGGAATATTCATATATCTAGACTGAAAATTAATATGATTTTAATATTAAAACTCAAAACTAAATAAGTTGATTTGTATAGTTCATTTGATGTTTATAATTGGAGTAAAACATAATATATTCACCCTAAATGATATCGTCAATTCTGTTGTTAAATATAAATAGATAAATTACGAAGGATATTTATCTTAATGTAGTGATTTTTTTATGAAAGAAATCAAATATTTAATAAAATATTCTGTACAAGTTAAAAATTAATCATAAATCTATTAAATTAAATATCAATGTCGATACTAATTGAGTTAATCCAGGGGAAATTGATGAAAACTCCTCAAAATGAAATTGAGCTTCGCATGCAGTTCTTTACTCATAAAATTTTTAACTGTACTCTCTAATGAGATTGACAAGATGATTTTGTATATTATTTTTTTATTAGTATAAAATAGTAAAAATTTCAATATATATTGTAAATATTTAAGTATAAATTATTTGAGATTAAATACTAATTTAAGAAATTTTAGTATAAAGTTCCGGTGGCCCTCTATAATGATTTTAATGCAACCTCACTTATAATTAGTAACTAAGCTAAAAAACAAATTAAGTTTCTTTTATTATTATTTTACTACAAAGAAATGCCAAGACCAAGTAATTTATTGGTACAAAATAGTAAAATTTTCAGTATATATTATAAAAATTTCAGTATGAATTAATTTAGATTTAGTATTACTTGAAAATTTTGAATATAAAATTTTGATGGCACCTCCTTCATAAATTTCGCAAATGACATGGAAAAAAGAGATACTAAACATCATATGCGGTTGCATCAAAAAAAAAAAGGATAAACCAGGCAGCAGATAAATTGAACCTGGAGTGACAGGTCCGGTCCCACGAAAGTTTCCCACCGGTCACCAGGGTAAATCGGGAAGCGCTCGCGGTGGCCAGTCTAGAAGCCAAGCGTCCCAGGGTTTGCGCCCCATTTGGAGGAAAAATTCCTGCAAAATGCGTCGTAGCTGGGAATCGAACCGCGAATGCCTGGGTTAACAACTAGTGACCTTACCACTGCACCATAGCCCCGGGGGCATATGCAATTGCATCAAGATATGATGGAGGGATGACCAGAATTTTATACTCAATTTTCTTAACTTAATACTTAATCTCAAACAATTTATACTTAAATATTTATAATGTATACTGAAATTTTACTATTTTATACTAAAAAAAATAACATACAAAATTATCTTGTCAATCTTATTAGGAAGTAAAGTTAAAAATTTTATGAGTTAGAGATTATGTAAAACTTCATTTTGGGAAGTTTTCACTAATTTCTTCTTAATCCTAGAGAACCGTGGCTATAATAATTATATTAGAAGTGAAAAGGGATGAGCAATACAAGCTGCCTTCTGACCTATTTATATATGGATAAATATCTAAACAATTTCTTTTTAGTTTTCAAATAGTTTTATAAAAAATAGGGATATAAAAAATAAATTATGAAAAAAAATCCGTAAATTATTTTTAAGATATATTTTTTATTCGAACTGAAAAATTTTTCATTCCTCCCTCGTATATTTTTTTTTATATTTTTCTCGTGTTAATACATAGGGACTAAACGAACCTAGCTAGTTGAATGAAATAATATAAGGCTCGAGTTCAGCTAGTTTATTTTTATCTAAGATCAGGCACGACTTGAGTAATTGTTAAGTTCGAATTTGATTAGTAATAAAATTAAATAGTCTATAAACCACTTAAATTCAATTTAAAATAACTCATTTAAAAATTAAACTAATTTCGTTGGAGCTCATTTAAGATATTTAATTATAATATTTATTAAAATATATTTATATATATAAGTCACATTATATATATATATATATATATATATATATATATATATATATATATATATATATATATATATATATATATATAGGTTTGCTCTCCTGCGGACCGCTTCCTGCGGACCCGTATGTGGTACCTGTCTGATCGGTCACCGTGACCGATTAGCCATCGACGGGTTCACCGCTACCCCTAGGGTTCACCACGCCGACAGGTTCACCGCTACCCCTAGAGTTCACCGCACCCCCCTAGGGTTATAGTTTGTTCGAGGGCGGCGGCCGAAGGCCGCCGATGGTGTCCGATCGACGATCGGCCACCATCGGCGCAGCGCCCTGCGTGACCGATCAGGCAGTTGCCTGATCGGTCTGGCGCTGTGATCCACACGGGTCCGCACCGTGCGGTCCGTTGGATAGCAAAACTCATATATATATATATATATATATATATATATATATATATATATATATATATATATATATATAATACGGATATATATATAATACGAACCGTTCATCGCATATTCATGCGAACTCAGGCTGCTTAGATTGAATCCAAGCGTCCCGATTGGATCCAAGCCCCTGGATTTGAGCGCATAGATTTATTTTTTATATAATTTATTTTTTCAGATATATTATATATATTTAGGATTTATGAATTTAAGATTTAGGAGTTGAGTTATAGTGAATTTAAACCAATAAAGTTTTTCTTCTAGGGTTCAATTTTTCATCTTGGATTATAATGTCCTAAATAAAAAAATTTAGATACTCACATGGTATATTTTATAAATATATTGTTTAAGATTTTAGAATTTAAGGGATGAGTTATAGTGATTTTAAGTTAATAAGATTTTTTTCCTTTAGGGGTTCAGTGTTCCCTCTTAAGTTTTAGTGCGCAAAATAAAAATTTTAGATTTCACGAGTTATATGATAGGATTAAGGAGTTATTTATTAAAAAAAGAAAAATGATCAAGACGCCTGGATCCACGGCGTGCACAGGTCCGCAACGGGTGGTCCATAACATATCTTTTATACATACACACGAAAATGATATACTGCGTGTCTTATCCTGCATGCCCATACACACTTGTATGTTAATCAATTGGTGAATCGACTGGGAGTCTATGCCTCAATCGATTGAGGTACGTCGCGAGGCGTAGCGACGCGATTAATTATGATCGGATTCTGACTGTAATTCGGTCGGTATCCAATCCCCTTCTCCCCTAGGTTCATCAATCCTTCCGGGTTATAGTTTAGGTCGGGACAAGAAGGCCAGAGGCCACTGGCGCTGGGAGGCCCGACGCGCACAAGCAGCTCGATCACGTACGAGACGTCTCAATCAATTGGTGAATCGATTAGAGTAGGGTGTCATGCAGTGGCGTAACCAGAAATTTTAATAAGAGGGGGCGAATTCAATAAATTAACAAAAATAATACAATACTACGACAATGTATAATAAAAGTCATATATTAGCTTCATATATTTTTACAATATCACTCTTCGAGATTTCATACTTTGAAAATGCTGAATAATAGCTTCATTATCAACGGTATCAAATACATCTCGCTCAATATATGGTATCAAACAATCATTTACCATATCATCTCCTAACCGATTTCGAAGTGATGTTTTGATTATTTTCATTGCTGAAAACACTCTTTCTACAGTTGCAGTTACAACAGGTAATAACAATGCTAATTTCAAAAGTAAATATACCAAAGGATACAGACGATGTTTCTTCAATTGAACCCTCCTTTTAGCAAGCTGGCTAATCCCCACAATCTCAGAAAATTGATTGCTACTCCGCATATCAAAAATAAAGTTATCAAGTTGATGCTCAAGATGCATTAACTCTATCGGGGAAAAATCTGATGGATAAAACTCAGCAAACTGAAGCAATCTTCTTTTATCATAAGCAGAGAATGAATTTGATGGATCAAGACAAGCCATACATAACAACAATTCTGTGTTCACCTCGTTAAATCGACTGTTCAACTCTTGAAGTTGCAAATCTATCCCTTCATAAAATGTTTCAACGCGGTAATAGTGAAGATTTGTCCTTCCTTCAATATTTCGTCGTGATCTTCCATGAGTAACGAATAAGTCTTCCATATGCGGGGTGACTATCTCATATTTAACACAAAATAAAGAAACTTCATTCAGTAACAAATCCCAATCATCATCTCTCATGGTCTGCAGTTGATGTTTGCTTGATCTTACAAGAATCATGGCATTTACAATGTCTTGATCTTTTCTTTGTAAAGCTTGTGATAAATCATTTGTGATTCCCAAGATATTCTTCATTAAGTGCATCTGAAATATAAACTCATATTTTCCAATCAATTCCAACAAATTATTTGCTTGTGCTCTTTGTGTAGGATCGGAATGCACGTGAGAGGGGGGGTGAATCACGTGTGTTTAAAAAAAATATATTTTTCAGAGTAAAAAGAATGTGTTCGTAAAGTCGTGCACATCGGAAACAAAAGAAACGATAAAAAACGAACACACAAAACACGAATGAGTTTTACTTCGTTCAGAGCCTTCGGCGACTCCTACTCGAAGGCCCAGGTCCCTCGAACCTTTTCTGTGGGCAATTCACTAAAACTCTCTACCGGAGACCCCCGGTAGAGTAGGCGAACACAGAAGATAGAGAGTGTGACAACCTCACACTCTCTAATAGAAATGAGTACAGATAATGCAGTAATAAAATCGTTACAAAAAAAAATTATCTGAATGAGTTTGGATGTTAAGGGTGGTCTTCCAGCAGTAATTGGACGTAGACGAGTTGGAAGACAGGCCGTAGCAAAAGAGCGTGGAAGCACCGAGCGTGAAAGCGTGAAGAAGAGAAGATGGCGTGTTATTTTTTTCTGTGCTAATTCTCATGCTTTTTATAGAGGACTTCTCGAGCTTTGAGTTTCATCCAGATCCTATTTTTGTGCAGAGCTTTATCCATCATTTGAAGTAGCACAACTAATCTGCTTTATCCATCATTTGAATTTCTATTAACAAAAAAAATATAATAGGAATAGAAATTCATCTTACCCAAGCTGTGGATAATAATAATAGGAATGAATTTATTATTATTAATAAGAATAAATTTATTCTTTAATAGAATTTCAAATTAAAAAATAATGAGGAGTAATTTTGTAGAATTCACCTGCAAAATCAACTTAGTCCATATACCAAATAAATCCTGTAAACCAGAGTTAGTATAATAATAAAATGGACTAAAATGTGAAATATTCAAAGGTAATTAGATCCCGTCCACATCCGGACCTGGATCTAACCAGGACTCAACTTAGATCACCCAAATGGGTCTAAGTTGGACCGCGCCTAAAGTCCCAAAATGGGACCCGTCCTCACTAGTTCGCTCCTCCAGTGACTTACCTTACTTATCCTTTGTGCAGTTTTACTTGACTTCTTGACCTACCAGGACTTTTTGTCAGGACTCAACCACCCTGGTCTTTCTGCCAAGTCTCCACCAACTTGGTCTTCAGCCAGTTGTCAGGCCTTGCAGACCCAACTGGACTTTCTGCCAGGACTCAACCATCCTGGACTTCAGCCTAGTGTCTGGTCCTAAGTCTTTCAACCCTGCACACTTGGTAAAGAGGTTAGAACCATAACAACCTAACTTTAACCTGTTTGTCATTCATCAAAACTTGAGTTTGACCGTTAGTGTAAACTACACCAACACTTTGCTTGTGATCTTTTCCCTCCTCTTCAACAAATAAAAGGACATCAATAATTGAAGGATACAAGCATATCAAACTCAACAATGTATTATAATGTGAACCCCAACGTGTACTCCCAGCTCTTTTTAATGTCTTCTCTTGATTCATACCTTGTCCAGTGAAGATATCACCATTATAAATTTTTTTAATAACTTTTTCAAATTGTTTCTCACGAAGTATGTCTCTTCGCTTGCATGACGCTCCAACAATATTGTTTAATTGTGTAACAATGTCAAAAAATAGTAGAAATTTTCATGTGATTTTCAGCAACAACTACAAGTGTAAGTTGCAGTTGATGAGCAAAACAATGAACATAATAAGCAGACTTATTCTCCATCATAATTAAGCTTTTTAAGCCATTAAATTCTCCTCTCATATTGCTAGCTCCATCATATCCTTGCCCTCGCAAATTAGATATAGATAATCCATGTTGGCACAACAAAGAATCAATAGCAGTCTTAAGTGATAAGGCAGTACTTTCGCTTACATGTACAATGCCCAGAAAGCGTTCAACAATATTTCCCCTTTCATCAACAAACCGTAAAGCAACTGCCATTTGTTCTTTAACAGATATATCACGAGCTTCATCAACTAATATAGTAAATAATTCATCACCAAGATGTCCAAGAACAGAATTAGTAGTTAAATAGGCAATAGATCTGATAATATCTTGTTGAATATCAGGCGATGTCAATTTGAGATTTAAGGGAGCATTGTCCAGTGTAACTCTATTGATATCCTCATTATGGTCGGCAAGAAATCTTAATAGTTCAAGAAAATTACCCTGATTGAGTGAGTTTGTTGATTCATCATGACCACGAAATGCTAATCCTTGACGCACAAGAAATCTTATGCAATCAATTGATGCTGTCAAATGAACACGATAATCGGCAGCTACCTGACTAGATTGATTGACCAAACAAGTTTCAATATGTTGTTTTTGATTCATCAAGTCATAAGCTGCCATCATACACCTATTGTGAATACTGTTCTGATTTCCAACATGTTCATGAAATTTTTCTTTCTTTCTCCAATTTTTAAATCCCTCAGTAACAAAAGAATCTCCACCACTTTGACCACCATGATCTGCTTTGAATAAAAAACAATAAAGACAAAAAGCCGCGTCTTTTGCAATGCTATATTCTAGCCAATTAGGATGAAGACTAAACCATATAGCTCGAAATCTTCGTTTCTCCTTTGAACAAGAACACCAAGGAAATTCATAATTCTTAGGCTGAAACGGATCTTTTTGCAAATAGTAACGTCGAACAATCTCCCTTTCATTAACATTATACTCAAGGATATGCTTTCTTAGACCAGGATCACTAGGATACTCATTTGAGTCAACATTAGGAGGAGGCGGTGGAGGAGGCGGAGGAGGAGGTTGTGGAGGAGGAGATGATTTGTTTGAAGTAGGTTCATCACGTATTTTCTTAAAATATCTCAACATTGTTATTTCACTTGATTGATCATCAACATAATATTTTAGAAACATAATCACATAATTTAATGATTACCATTTTCCAATAATTTATATTAAAAATAAATAACAAACGAAATTGATAAAACTAACTTGAGAGTGAATGATCCTTTATTTTTCACATATATTGATAGACATATTAAGTCAAATCAAACATCAAATTTGATTGTCAATAAAATTAATCGTATCAATATAACAAATCAAATATCTGTAAACATTTGACGACTAGCAAATAAAATCATAAATATATGTAAAATTAACACTATAAATTTTTTAAATACTTAAATCAGTAATGAAAAGAAATCAAGTAAGAAAATGTTACCTCAATAAAAAACGTTTGTTGTGGAGCTCTGACGAAGCGATGACGATAACCTTAGTAGCAAACGACAACGGCGCTAGCAACGACGTACGGTGTGCGGTGTGTCACGACAACGACGTGGATGACAACGAAAACACTATGCGACGGAAGATTTTGAAGATAAAATTAGGATTGAAAAAAATAATATGAAAATTAGGGGAGGAAGAAGAATTTGAGAAAGAAAAAAAGAAAAGGAATTAGAGGAGGAAAAAAGAAAAAGGAAGAGGGCAAAATAAAGGTCCGAGAGGGAGGGAAAAATTTGCGAGAAGGAGGGAAAAATTTGCAAGAAGCGGTGTGAAAAAACCAAGAAGCGGCGTGAGAAAATAAAGACGTGAGAAACGGCGTGAGAAAAAAAAAAGAAAGAGGAAAGGTTTTCATTGGTTTTTTCTCAAAAAGTCCAAATATTTTTAAATTTTATAACTAAGTCTTTTTTTATGTATCAGAATTAAGCCGTGGTGTCATGCACAGTCGCACACGTGAAGATGCGCAATGTATCAGAATTAAGCCGGTAGACCATGCGAGCATACTGCCATGTTTTTCTTTTCTTTTTTTTTGATTTTTTTAATTTACAAATATGTCATTTTAGATTTTATCTTTAGGAGACAGACATCTAATTAAGAAGTTATCATTGTTCATCTTAGTAGGTTATTAACGAAAATTTTACCGCATCGACAATCATAGAAAATAATTCCGAATCGGAAAACTTTGAAAACTTAAGCTACATTTGATTTAAGTATTTTTTGTTTTTATTTTCTAAGAAATGTGATTTCTTAGAAGATATTTGATTTACATTTACCATCTCTATTATATATATATATATATAATTTTTTGAAAAATTAAAAAATATTTAAAAATCATTTTCTAAAAAATAAGAAGATATATTTTTCTAAAAAATAAAAAGAGAAAACTCTCAAACCAAATACTCCCTTGGGGTTTTCTACTATTCTGTGATTAACAATAATTTTTTTCCAAAATTATACGGCATCCGCCACCATGCGCGAGGAGGCGACAAAGTCGAGTAGGCAATGATGATGAGTAGCTGATGAAGGCGAGCAGGCCGCAACCACAAAGCAATGGCGACCGAGGTTGACCATCACTGGGACGAAGCAACGATGACCCAGGGCCGTAAGATTCTGCCGCGAATAGCATCCTACAATGAAACCATGGAGGACAGCGTCCTTGTCGACGAGCAGCGATAGCGGAGACGACGTTGGTGGTTCGTGAAGGAGGCGACTCCTATGGCTTATAGAAGAGGTGACTCAAGTGATCACGCGGGTGAGGGAGCAGCGACGCAGTTAAAATTGACGCAATAAAATCATTAGGGCGAATCAACAGAAGGAAGAATTAAAAACTTTAATCAAATTTCTAATTTTATTTTAATTATATTTTAAAAATATATAAATTTATTTTAAATTTTAAACTTTATAAAATCATTTATATTTATTCATTATATATATTATCAACTTATTTAATTAAAATTATTATTATTATTATTTTAATTTATTTTAAAAGTTTATAAAATATGAAATTTAACTATAGTAAAGGTAAAATTATGTTATAATATAATCGAACCTAATAATATTAGGCCATATTTTATTCATTTAGAGTTCATGTTTGAGGATAAAAAATTTTAGATACACTGAGATATATTATATATATTTAAGATTTTAAATTTTAAAGTTTAAAATTGGATTATAATGAATTTAAAATTAATAAAAATTTTCTTTTAGGGTTTAGACTTCTAATTATAGTGTTTAAGATATAAAAATTTAGATACTCGTATATCTAATATATATATATTTAAGATTTAAAAAATTATTATTTAAATAAAATGATTCCATGTGCTTAGATTAATGTAAACAAAAATCACGCGTGCGCACAACCTTGATATCTTGCACCTGTGAGCCTCCTTATAGGCAGGGATGCCCGAATGAACTCCAAGACTCTTAATTAATATGTATATATATAAATGAGTCTCTTAACTAATATGCTCATAAATTTTTTAACGATCATGCTCTCAAGAATCTAAAACGAGCATATATTCTCGAGACTCTAAATGAATATGTTTACATGCTCACACGAACTAAATATTATTAAGTTTGAGTTCGACTCGATAATATATTTACACTCAAATAAGATTCAATTTCCGTTTATCAACTTAATTGAACGAATTCGAATAAACTTTTTTCCAAATCTAGACTCAAATAATTCATGAATTACTTAACTGATTTACATCCCTATTGATAGTGAACTCTAAGGCCTTGTTTACTCCGAAACGCGGATGCTAAAAACGATTGATTACACATTAATCGATGTCTCTTCCCTTGTTTACTTGCGCAAGAAAAAAGCATGATGGATGGATTTTAAATTCATCCGCGGATCACATTTTGCTTATTTTCGCATCCACCCAAAAATGGACGAAACACCACATTCCATCTGTTCTCATCGTGTCACGGGCAAGACGCGACATTGTTGTGCAAGGCTAGGCCTCGCTGCAAGTTGCTAGCGAGTTTTGGCACGTGGACCGGGCTCAACTTCGTCACACAAGGCCTCACCGCGAGGTTGTAGTCAAAAGAAGATTCTTGGGGCCAAGCATCCAAGAGCATACTTCAGATGCCCCCACAAGAGCGCCACGGGGTAGGCGATGAAGCAAGTGCAGTGATACAATCCCTTTGTCTTCGAAATCATGTATCGAAGAGAGAAGTTGATCGTCGGCACGCGGAGACAAAGGCCAAGGAGCTCTGCTCCCTCTCCTCCTCTATGCTCAAGCCCATGTGATCCCCCTCTGTCTCGAAATCCTGTACAAAGGAGAGAAGCTGCTCGCCTACTTGGAGACAAACGCCAAGAAGCTCTGCTCCCTCTCCTCCTCCATGATCGAGCCCATGTAATCCGTTTCCACCTCAACAGTAGCAACTAGAAGCTCAATAGTAGCAATTGATCTTGATCCGACCACGCGACATTGACGACGACTCCATGTTGGATACGATTTTGATGCCATCGATTGTTGAAAGTCAAGTTTGACTTCAAAATCGAAATCTACGTTTCGCGTAGATAAATCTGGACTATTTATTTGCTCAAAACCGAATAAGGGTGAATGAGAAATTAATTGTTCAAGATACGCTCAATGGTGGCTGTCGGATCAAAGATCTGGACAGATCGCAAGAAGGTGCGTTTTGGAGTGTCGGATCAAAGATCTGAATGTGAAAAGGGAGAATGGATCTGAGGCGTCGGATTAAATGTTCTAATCTGACAGTCAAGATCAAGATGGATCTGAAGAGTTATAACTCTTCAGATCTATAACTCTTCAGATCAAGGGACGAAATTAAATGACCTTTAAAGGGTTATACCCTTTCGTTATGAACGGTCCAGATCTGTCCGAATCAAAGGGTATTTATCTCTTCTCTCAATATAAATAGATCCCTCCACTAGATCATTTCATTCATTTAAGCATTGCAATCTATAAGCATTTGCACTCCTCCCTCTTCTGCATCGAGAGTCCGAGAAGCCTACGGAAGGTTCGCCGGTCTCGGAATTTGAAATGCCACTATTCCGAGACAGCGTCGTTTTATCTTGGAAACGAATTGCTGCTATCCGTGAGCACCAGTAGCGGAGCAATATCGTTTTACGGATATAGTGTCCAACACTAGCCACGACGTGAAATACAAATCAGTTTGCTTCCTTCGAAAGCAACCTCCCGGAAGTTCCGACAGTCGTGAATCGACTAAGTCAAATACCGAGGAGATATATTCGGAATTATCGAAGGATTAAATCTCCAACATCGTAAAACGATATTGGTGCAATTATTATAAAATAATTGACGTCAAGAGGAATGGAAATGGAGACCTCTTGTATGTTAATTTGAGGTAGTAACCAACTACACCACCACACCAAGTTAAGAAAATTAGCTCTACAATAAAGTTATTCGGCAAACTGATATGGCCAGAGTCAACAATGTACCAACCGCCGTCGTCCCTCACGCCGAGAAGTCGAACGGAGCCGACTTCAAAATCAATGATATACCCACCATCGTCCCTCACGCCGAGAAGCTGGAGAAATTCAACGGAGCTGACTTCAAAAGATGGCAGCAAAAAATGTTGTTCTACCTAACCACGCTGAACCTTGTACAGTTCCTGCGTGAAGACCCGCCAGCCGCTACGGAAAATAATTCCGGGAGCCAGGCTGCTCGCGATGCGTGGTCATACGGAGACTTCCTGTGCGACAATTACGTTCTTAATGCGCTGGATAATGCGCTATATAACGTATATTGCATAATGGAGATGACTAAGTCACTGTGGGAATTGCTGGAGAAGAAATACAAAACCGAAAACGCCGGACTGAAGAAATTCATTGTCGGCCGGTTTTTGGATTTCAAAATGGTGGATTCCAAGAGCGTCACGTCTCAGGTCCAAGACATGCAACTGATAATGCATGATTTGGACGCCGAAGGAATGACGCTGAACGAGTCATTCAAAGTTGCTGCGGTAATCGAGAAACTCCCTCCGTCATGGAAGGATTTCAAAAATTACCTAAAGCACAAACAGAAGGAGATGGGACTTGAAGACCTCATCCTGCGGCTGCGAATAGAGGAGGATAATCGAAAATTATCCGACTCTAGAGGAACAAAGCGGACAGTCGACGAGATATCCAACCTGACGGAACCAAAAGCGAAGAAGCCAAAGCAACCGAACCAGAAGGCTCAAGGCAAAAAGTTCAAGGGCACGTGCAACAATTGTGGAAAGTCAGGACACATGTCCAAAGACAATCAGCTTATGATTGTAAACATTCATTTTAATAAATGATAATTCACTATTTGAGTATACATGTTTGTGTATTTGATTGGGATCTTAAACTCATCTACTGAATGTCCGCAATACAATTCACAGCATAAGAGAATTTATGATGGGATCACAACTAGTGATTATCTCTAAATGTGCAATTGTGAAGTATTGAAATTATCCCTAGTCGATGAATTGATAAAAACGGACATTATCAATTCTGTTGAGACTAGCATGAGTTCTTCTCTAATCAGTTGATTCTCACTGGCTGGTGACATTGGGATGTTCGGAGATAAACATGGATGCTAGTTAAGGGAACTAGTTCATTGGAGTGACTAGCTGTAAAACTTCATATGGTAATCTATATAGATATGTCAATGAAGTTCTTACTGCAGCTTAAGTGCGATGTTCTTTTGACTTGCGGTGTTCAAGTCATCTTGGTCATGGAGACTTATACTTTAACATCTTAAGCAAGCATCTCCTAGGAGGTGTGGACCCAGGATGATTGGGTATAAGCCGAAGTGCCCGAAGATGTTTGAGCAGCCTACAAAGGATTCACCACTCCTTGCGAGGAGATGTATACCCAGGCCTATCGTCGGATTGTTACTCAAAGCCTCTGGCCAGAGCATATCATGTTTAGAGTGTGAGTCTCTTAAATACATGAGAGTAATTAGAAATCCAAAAGACGAGAAAGACACTACTTGGGCTAGGTGTGACGTAGTCAGCCTAGTGGGGACTGACACAAATAGACCGTGTCCTGAACCAAGTGGGTATAAGATGGTGAAGGGAATGGGGCACGATTCATTAGAGCTGCTGAAGAGTTTCAGAATTACTTCTGAGGTCAACCGTTGATCTTTCGATTAATTGAGGGTCATGATGTACTACTAGGTGCCACTCATGATCGTTCTATAATTAGTTGATTATAGACGGCCAACATAAATCGAAAGTCTATTTAGTCACACGCACTACGAGTAATCCGAGGGATTTAAAACGAGTTAAAAATTAGATTTTCCGATCAAGAGAAATAAGTCGAATCTGAGTTAATAAGAGGCGCAACGGAAGCTAAAAATGGCTAAGTCTTTTGAAGGCTTATTGGGCGAATTAAATGAGTTTAATTCGCGATGGTTCGGCTCGGTTTGGCCGGCCAAAGAGGGTGCCCACCCTCTTTGGTTTGGCCGGCCACCACTTGGGGAGAAAACCAATTTATTTGGTTTAATTAATAAAATAAATCTAGCACGATTTATTTTATAAATTATGGATAAATAAATTTGTATAAAGAAATTTATATAAATAAATTTATGGAAATTTATTCCTTTTATGGAAATTAAAATGATCCATGGAATGGTTTATTTTAATTTTATAAAATCAATTATGAATTGATTTTTCCATAATAAGAAAATTTATAAATTTCTTGTAAAATTTATTCCATAATAAAAGGGGAGACATGGTTGTTTTTATTATAAATTAAGTTATAATAAAAACTAGGCATAACGGAATAATTCATAGAAAAATTTATAAGATAAATTTCTTATGAAAATTAATTCCGTTAAAAGAAGACTTGGTGATAAAAAAGTTACTATATAAAGATACCAAGGTAAGGCTTGAAAATTTAATCCAAGAGATAAAAAATTCTTGCCTAGGTTTTCTCTCCTCTCCCGTTTCCTCTCTCTCTATGCGGCGCCGAAAACTACCTTCTCCACGCAATTGAATTGCTTTAAGCACTGCATGCAATTAAAGGTTTAATTGCTCATGCAATTAAACAATAATTGCTTCATGCAATTAATTGCTTGAATTGCTCCAAGCACCACGTGCAATTAAAAATTTAATTGCTCATGCAATTAAACGATAATTGCTTTATGCAATTAATGGCATGTAATTGCTTCATGCCATGCGATTGTTGCTCACGTCCAAAATTCTCCAAGTGGAGAATTTATAACTTCAACTCTCGGTGAAGTTAATTGGAGGCAGCCGCAATTTTTGACGAACGCCCGTGAGCAAGTGCATCAGTGGAGAAGGTAAGGGCGCTGAGGAGAAGCCAAGTTGGCAACTTGGCAGCCGGTTGTGTTAGCAACATGGCAGCCGTTTGGTGGTTAGTTTCTATCTTTTTCTCTTGATATTCTAGTTATGCCTTTAGAGAATTTAGTAGTTCTCATCGGCACAAAACTTGTGACTTTGCGAAGTCATCCCGAAGAGAACTCGGTGTGGACGTGATTAGAGGCGGAGCTTCCAAGGGACGCTACGGTTGGATCTCGTCCCTTACTTCGAGTTACGCGAGGTACTAAGTAAATTAGTTTACTTTTCCGCAAAGTTTTAATTTATGATCATGTCCACACATCATAAGGTCGCATGCTAGATACGTGGTTAAAAATAATTTAAGAAATTATTATGCTAATTCTTCCGCTGCACGTAAATATTTTAAAATTTACGATCCCGTATCCTTGTCAACATGCACCCGATCCCAACACTGCAGACGCCCGAAGAAGACAACCAAGAGCCAGAAGAATGTTGCGAACCAAGTCGCAACCTCCGCTGACATAGATCTCAGCACTTTGGATCTCACTGCGGTCGTGTTCGAAGCCAATTTGGTGAACAACCCGAAGCAGTGGTGAATCGATACTGGAGCAACCCACCACGTCTGTTCGGACAAGGCGATGTTCTCCAAGTACACCCCAATAAGTGGAAGAAAGCTCTATATGGGCAATTCCACGACGTCCTCAATTGTTGGACTCGGGACAGTTGTTCTAAAAATGACGTCTGAGAAGGAGCTAACTCTCATTGATGTGCTCCATGTTCCCGACATCAGAAAGAACTTAGTTTCAGGATCGGCACTTGTTAAAGCCGGATTCAAACTAGTGTTCCAATCCAACAACTTTGTGCTTACGAAGAACGGTGTCTTCGTAGGAAAAGGGTATTTAGAACAAAATTTGTTCAAGAAAGTTGTAATGACTGTACACCGTAATTTTGATGGTAATAAATTAAAAGCTTCCAGCTATGTTGTTGAGTGTTTTAATTTATGGCACGATCGGCTTGGGCATGTCAATAATGATACTCTGAAACCTCTCGTCAAGCTAAATTTATTACCGAACATCGATGTTGACGAAACACACAAATGCGAAGTGTGCGTGGAAGCGAAAATGACGAGACTACCTTTTCATTCAGTGGAAAGGTCAACGACTCCTCTAGAATTAATACATAGTGATCTATGTGACTTGAAATTCGTGCAAACTAGAGGAGGTAAAAAGTACTTCATTACTTTTATCGATGACTGCACAAGGTTCTGTTATGTCTTTCTTTTAAGAAATAAAGACGAAGCCCTGGAAGCTTTCAGAACCTATAAAACGGAAGTTGAAAATCAACTTGAAAAACGAATTAAAATAATTCGTAGCAATAGAGGTGGAGAATATGGTGCACCGCTTGAACAATTCTGTTCAGAATCTGGAATTATCCAACAGACAACGGCACCTTACTCACCTCAATCGAATGGTGTTGCCGAACGTAAAAATCGGACACTAAAGGAAATGATGAATGCCTTGTTGATAAATTCAGGCTTACCCCAGAATTTATGGGGGGGGGAAACCATATTATCAGCAAACCACATTCTCAACAAAATCCCTCACAAGAAAAATGATAAAACACCATATGAACTCTGGAAAGGCCGCGAGCCATCGTACAAATACTTGAAAGTGTGGGGGTGCTTAGCAAAGGTCAAAGTACCTAAGCCAAAGCAAGTTAAGATCGGACCTAAAACGTTCGATGCAATATTTGTCAGATATGCCTAAAACAGTAGTGCATATCGCTTCATAGTTCATAAGTCAGACATTCCTGATATTCACGTGGGTACAATCATAGAATCTCGGAATGCAATATTTTTTGAAGTCGTGTTTCCAAATAAGAAGGAAACGTTCAAAATAATGTCAACGGAAGTTCTAACAAAGATAATGTTCCAGAACATAGTTGTCATAAAAGGGCTACTGACAATCAAAGCGAAGACTCACGTCGGAGCAAACGGGCTAGAGTTGAGAAATCGTTCGGGCCGGATTTCATGACATTCATGTCAGAAATGGACCCAAAAACACTAAGTGAAGCTCTCTTTGGTCCTGACGGCCCATTGTGGAAAGAAGCTGTCAATAGTGAAATCGAGTCCATCATGAATAACCATACTTGGGAATTAGTAGACATTCCTTCTGGTACTAAACCATTAGGTTGTAAGTGGATACTAAAATGCAAGTATAAAGTTGATGGATCGATTGACAAGTATAAGGTCAGATTTGTAGCTAAAGGGTACAAGCAACAGGAATGCCTTGATTACTTCGATACCTACTCACCGGTGACAAGGATTACGTCCATACGAGTGCTGATAGCCATTGCAGCATTGTATGACCTTGAAATACATCAAATGGATGTTAAAACTGCGTTCTTAAATGGTGAGTTGAAAGAAGAAATCTACATGGAGCAACCCAAGGGGTTCATAGCTCCTGGAACTGAGGGAAAGGTGTGTCGACTTGTTAAGTCGTTGTACGGACTTAAACAAGCACCATAGCAATGGCACGAAAAATTTGACAAAATAATACTGTCAAACGAATTCAGAATAAATGAATGTGACAAATGCATTTATGTCAAAAGCACACCTGAGAGTTATGTAATCGTCTGTCTATACGTAGACGACATACTCATAATGGGAAGTAATCATGATGTCATCATGAGTACTAAGAAAATGTTGACCAATAGTTTTGATATGAAAGATATGGATCGAACAGATGTCATATTGGGAATTAAAATTCTTAGGACGTCCGATGGGATAGTTTTAACACAATCCCATTATGTAGAGTCAGTATTGAAAAGATTCAATGCATACGATCTCTCTACTGTAAAAACACCTATGGATCTAAGTCAATACTTAGCGAAAAATCATGGTGAACCCATATCGCAATTGGAATATTCCCGGATAATTGGCAGTTTAATGTATCTCACAAACTGTACTCGTCCGGATATTGCCTGTGTGGTTAACAAACTGAGTCATTTTACGAACAATCCAAACGACACCCATTGGAAAACAGTGATGCGAGTTCTTAGATATTTAAAATATACTATGAACTACGGATTACATTACGGAAAGTATCCCGCAGTCTTGGAGGGATATTGCGATGCTAATTGGATCTCTGATACAAAAGACTCCAAATCCACTAGTGGATATGTATTCACGATAGGTGGAGGAGCAGTATCTTGGAAATCCACCAAGCAAACATGCATAGCTCGATTAACAATGGAATCCGAGTTTATAGCACTTGATAAAGCAGCTGAAGAAGCTGAATGGTTGCGGAATTTCTTGGAAGATATTCCGAGCTGGATAAAACCTGTGCCCGCCGTACTTATCCACTGTGATAGTTAATCGACAATTGGAAAGGCACAGAGTAGTATGTATAATGGTAAATCACGACATATACGTCGTCGACATAATACCATTAGGCAGTTGATTTCGAACGGAGTGATTGCAATCGATTATGTCAAATCTAAGGATAATTTGGCAGATCCCCTAACGAAGGGGCTAAATCGAGATCAAGTATACTGCTCATCAAGAGGAATGAGATTGAAAATCTACAAGTAAAAACGACTGTAGCGGTAACCCAACCTTGTTGACTGGAGATCCCAAGATCTTGATTCAATAGGACAACGAAGTTACAGAAGTTGTGTAACAGCACAAAAGAAATAATTATCTCTATTATCCCAATCCTAGGATGATTTGGTGCTGTCCTACCACATGTAGTGAGGATAAGCTTATGCTTTTAATGACTTCTATACCTTTAAGGTGGAGTATGGTATGGTACTCTTGATAGAAGTGTCACCTATGTGAGTGTGAAGTCAGGCCGCTTCAATGAAACACTCATGAATCCAAGATGGTGTCCATGGCCGAAACGGAACCAATCATGAGAACTAAAAGTGGGTGAGATAAGTCTCTGTATGGGTGTTATTGTCTTAGTATACACCAATAGCTGAGCAGTTCAAGACATCACGTTTACTGCGCAGCCTAGTATGCTCGATAGCATTCCACTACGGAAGGTTCAAAGCCACAAGCTACCTTTCCCGATGCATTGACTTATTGATTGGACTCTTGTAAAGTGTCAGCATATATACATGCAATACATGCATTAATTTCCATTCATATGGGGGATTGTTGGATACGATTTTGATGCCATCAATCTTTGAAAGTCAAGTTTGACTTCAAAATCGAAATATACGTTTCGCGTAGATAAATCTGGATTATTTATTTGCTCAAAATCGAATAAGGGTGAATGAGAAATTAATTATTCAAGATACGCTCAATAGTGGTCGTCGGATCAAAGATCTGGACAGATCGCAAGAAGGTGCGATCTGGAGCGTCGGATCAAAGATCTGAATGTGAAGAGGAAGAATGGATCTGAGGCATCGGATTAAATGTTCTAATCTGACAGCTGAGATCAAGATGAATCTGAAGAGTTATAACTCTTCAGATCAAGGGACGAGATTAAATGACCTTTAAAGAGTTATACCCTTTCGTTATGAACGGTCCAGATCTGTCCGAACCAAAGGGTACTTATCTCTTCACTTAATATAAATAGATCTCTCCACTAGATCATTGCATTCATTCAAGCATTGCAATATATAAGCATTTGCACTCTTCCCTCTTCTGCATCGAGAGTCCGAGAAGCCTACGAAAGGTTCGTCGGTCTCGGAATTTGAAGTGCTACTATTCCGAGACGACGTCGTTGTATCTTGGAAACGAATTGCTGCTATCCGTGAGCACTAGTAACGGAGCAATATCGTTTTACGGAGATAGTGTTCAACACTAACCTCGACGTGAAATACAAATCAGTTTGCTTCCTCCGAAAGTAACCTCCCGGAAGTTTCGACGGTCGTGAATCGACTAAGTCAAATACCGAAGAGATATATTCGGAATTATTAAAGGATTAAATTTCCAACACTCCATACAAGTGTGCTGTCCTCGATACGTTAGCAGTCACGACTTTGGCGTGCTAGCAGTGGTGTGTGTGGTGAAAAGGGACAGATCTGAGCTAGCAACGCTGTTTGCGTCCATGAATGTGAGCCTGCCGAAGGATTTCTTTCCCTTCCTCTTTCTTGTTTCCTTACTTTTTTTTTTTTCTATTTTCCTTCGCCTTTCTCTTCCTTTCTCTCAAGGATAATTTTTCATGGTTAATTTCTTTCCTTTCTCCGACCACCCTTCGGAATAGACATAGCATAAGCGATCGTTTCTGCCGCCAAGGTTTATTCGGCTTAAAAATAATTGGCATCTATTTAAATACTTAAAGATTATTATTATTTTTCACTTGAAATTAAAATTCACAAATTCCGACTACCATTTTTTCCTTTCTTCCACCAGCCGGTTCACTTCAAGGGCATCTCCAATCCATTACTAAAACATCAAATTTGATGTTAAATCTATACCAAAACATTCCAACCCATAATTGAAACCTATTACAAATTTGGTGTGATAAATAATACATCATCATATTTGATGATGTACTATTCATGACACCATATTTGTTGTCGAAATTTTTAAATTTTTAATAATTTTTATTATATTATATAATCAATAAAATCAAATCAAGTATAATATATATTATTAAATCTTATATTACTAAATATCATTAATAAAAATTAATTTATAATAATTATTTTTTTCATAATTATTAAAAATATTAATTATTTATTATAAATATAAATTAAAAAATATAATAGTGTATTTTAATTTTATTATAAAGATTTAATTTAATAAAAAATTTATTTATTAAGTATATTTTACTTTTAATTATATTTATAAATTATATCACTAATTTCAAAAAATATATAATAAAATAATTAAAAATATTTTTATTATACATTAGTTGGATGTAAAATTTTTAAAAATTAACATATTAAAATAAATAAAATATTAATTTTAAATATAATAGTAAGATGTAATGATTATTAAATTAAAATTTCCCTCGATTCCACTTTTGACTTTACTACTCATGGCCCGACGTCACGGCAGCGGCGGAGGCGGAGACTCAGCGCCGGGCCCAAACGGATGGGATTTCCGATGGCAATCCGGTGAGCAAGGGGGACGTGGAAGCGCGTGGGAGTATGCCTGGGGTTACGGCTACTCGCCCGCTGGCGGATCTGCCGGTTTCGGCTTCGGCCGCGGATCGGCCGGCCAAGCGGAGAACGGTGCTCATCAGTTCGGGTTCGGATGGGGTGGCGGCCGAGGAGGAGGAGGAGGAGGAGGTGCCGGTGGAGGCAGAGGCGGCGGCGGGGGATTCGGCTTCGGATTCGGCGGCGGGGTGGTGGGGGAGGATGGAGCGGCGGGGGATCCGGATTTGGGGGCGGTCGCGGAGGCGGCGGCGCAGGCTACTCGAATGTTCCGCCGCGGAGCAGCCTACCGTGAGTGGAGTTCCTACGTAATTACAAAAATATCCCTTGTGTGAGTTGTTGTGCTAAAATAATAAAGAATAATGAGGATGTATTTGTAATTGCAAATATTTTATTGATAGAATTATGTAAATGAGATTAAGGCTGTCTTAGTCTTAATCATGTCATAACTCAGTACTGATATAATTATGCTTAAGGATTCTACTAAGTCCTGCTCCTTATAAAAATTAAAAGCATGTCGAAATTATTTAACTAGTTTTCTAATGTATAAAAGAATTTTTTTTGTATCCCTTGGACTATGATGTAATAGTAAAACGCTCTCATAATTTCTCAAATATACACAATTGATTTAGTTATGAGATATTGTGCAATTAATTTCTTTCAGGAAAGATAATTTTGAAGCGTTGGTTGTGTAGCAATGCATTATTCATATTTTTGAATTTATTTTATTGGTCAAAGAGAAATTTCTATAAAAGTGGATTGACCTTCAAAATTAATCCATTCAAAACAAAAAAAAACTGAAATATCTGGAGAACTATTTTTTAAAGTTTATATCTCCCTAGCACACCACGTTACGTAGTCACTGATTCGATTCTAAATTATAATACATTAGTATATTTTTTCTTCCGTGATAAGACAAACTTAAATGTTAAATTACTAGATTGTTATCACGAAGATTTTCGAATTTATTTTGATGATGAATTTTTTTATAGGATCAAATTCATCATCGTGAAGACTAATTAACTCGAAAGACTCAATACATGATGCCAACTTAGAGGTGGTGGCGAAATCTGATTGAAATCGTAAATTTTGAAAATTAAAGGGCATTTTCAAAATAATCGAAATTCCAGGGTGGAAGTTTCTATTGTAGAGAAACCCTAGGTCAGTCTTCTCTATATAGTCCCATCATTGCTCCCCAACCAATCCAATCAGCCGTTGCTTGCCCTCCCGATCTGGTCCTGGTCGCAGCTTCTGCCGTCGGTCGCTATGAAGTTCAACCCGAGGGTTTCTAGTTCCCGAAGGAAGTGCCGGAAGGCCCATTTCACGGCCCCGTCCAGCGTCCGGCGGGTTCTCATGAGCGCACCCCTCTCTACCGATCTAAGGAACAAGTACAGCGTGCGGTCCGTCCCGGTGCGCAAGGACGACGAGGTGCAAGTGGTGCGCGGCACCTACAAGGGCCGCGAGGGCAAAGTCGTGCAGGTCTACCGCCGGAAGTGGGTCATCCACGTCGAGCGCATTACCCGCGAGAAGGTGAACGGGTCTACCGTCAACGTCGGCATCAACCCCTCCAAGGTGCTCATCACCAAGCTCAAACTCGACAAAGACCGCAAGGCCCTTCTCGATCGCAAAGCTCGCGGCCGCGCGGCCGACAAGTCCAAGGGCAAGTTCACAGCAGATGAGGTTGCTGCCGGCGGTGCTCCTTCTCTCCAGGAGATCGACTGATCTCGTCCATCTTGATCGGTCTACCCTCTCTTGCATATCTACATTTTTCTGCTGCATTTTCTTTCGATGTCTTGATATCTAGGATGATTTTCGGATTTGTGATTCTATGAAGCTCTAAACTTATCTTGTTTAAGCTAGCGCCTTTGCTACTTTCTTCCTAAGATTTTGTTTCATTCTAGATATGCTAATTTGTGCGACTCTTCTCTTTCATATCTATTGCACGTATCTTGAATTTTCTAGGGTAATAATTTCGTAGAAATCTTTCTCCTTACCTTCTATGCTCTCTTCTCGAACTTGAAGATTACTACTAGCTGTTAGGATGATCATACCGAATACCTCCAGGACATTATATCAAATTGATTGGTTGCTAAGGCTAGAAGTTATTGACATTGCTGTGGATTCTGTTAATTACTTAGTTTCTGCTACGACCAGCATCTTCTTGCCATGATATTTGGTTGGTGCTCTAACTTTGAATTGAACATGGTGAATCATTTACAAGACTGTTTTCCTCTATTAGTTTTGAACGTTATAGGAAGTTATATCTTTGTTGATGGTATGGCATCACACCACTTCGTGAAGTAGCTATTTAAAATCTTAAACGCCCTCGGGCTATGGTAGGGCGACTAGTCGCTATCTTAGTCATCGCGGTTCGATCCCCAGCTACGGCGTATTTGCAGGAATTTTTTCTCAAATGGGGCGCGAGCCCTGGGACGCTGGGCTTCTAGACTGCCCACCGCGAGTGCTTCCTGATTTACCCTGACGGCTGGTGGGAAATTTCCGTGAGGTCGGGCCGGTCGCCCGAGGTTAGAAAAACCTCGTTAATCATTTTTTTATTTAAAATCCTTAAGTGAACTTAGCAAACTCATCTTGCGTCTAAAACCTTATAATTAGCTCAGATTCTCCATTGTTAGCTATGTTGTATTTTGACGGAGTTCAGAATTGGTATGGCATTTGACATTGCCATGGAAGAGGTAAGATGATGATGCCATGTATTACAACATGCAATATTTGAGGACAATTCTGGTGTTCTTTTGAAAGCTCGATCAGGCTTTTGAACTTGGCGTTTGATTGATTTGACTCAAACCTGCAATCTAGTAAATGTTGTCTTTGTTACTGGACTCAGGAACTTCAATCATATCGGAGAAGGCACTGTCATTTGTTTTTCCACATCAACAGTCTTTTTTGGGAACCAGTTAGTTTAGTTAAGACACTGAGATGGAACTCAACTTGTCTGAGATTTGTTATCTCAAACCTTGGGAAAAGCCTTCCAACTTAGGTCCGATGTTTTTTTCCCAACCAGGACCCAATGTTTGGTTAATCTCATCATAAAGGAAAAAACAAATGGAATGAAACACCATAACAGGGACTTGATGGTAAGCGGCTAATGCTTGAAGTACATGAACCAAGTTGGCCTCACATCAGTTTCCTCGAATAATTAGAAAAATTAGATATAATCACTTAATATACTGCATAAATTTACTCCATACAATTATTTAAATACTGGTTAAGTTTATTCTAATATAAACATTACATTAACATGCCAGTTCTCAGCTCTAATGGCAAGCTAATGGGATTAAAACAGATTTGGTAAAATCCAGTCATTGAGGGGAAAAAAATCATACCTTGATATTGGATCGGTGAGGGAACCAAATGGATCAGGCTAATTGAGTCAACAAGCTGGTCAGGCAAATGAATCAAACAGCCTGTTGGATCAGTGACTTCTAAAAGGGGTAATGGGTCGAACCAAATGGATTGAAAACAAAAATAGTCACTTGATTTGAGCGAGCAAATCGATAGAGTCAGCCAAACAAGTCAAAGGGCTTGGTTAAAAATTAAATGCTGACCAACGGAATAGTTGACTTTGTTGGGTTGGCACAAAACAAGGGTTAGAGTTCTAAATCATTTATTTATTTATTTAAAAATTAATAGTTAATTAAAAAGAAATCATTAACTCATCTAATGATTGCTAAGTCTCATAATATTTTTTCTTTTTTTAAAAAAAATAGATAGATGATCTTTTCCAAAGTACCGTTTATATATGTTTAGAAATTGACTTTTAAAATATTGAGCTGGACAAATATTTTAGCTGTGTGAAGTAGGAGTGTCAAAAATAAATCTAATCCATCAATTTTATCCAAGTCAATCAAAAAAATATATCATATTAGTTTTGAGAATTTTCAAATTCGAATTTTTTTACTATGTTAGGATCGGATTGGGATCGACCTTTTTTACTATGTTAGGATCGGTTTGGATTCGGTCCGACCTGAATTTTAGATTTAGGATTTTTTTAGTTAAATCAAAATTTTATTTTAAAAATTAAAATGTTTTATGTAAAGGGTAGTATGATAATAATGAAGTATTGAGATAAAAAAATAAAGAATTATAGAAAAATAGTAAAAAGTCAGGTTATTCGGATTGATCGAATTATTTGGATTCAGATTTGGATTTAGGTTTAGTTAGGGTTTTCGGATTGTGTTCAGGTTTGGGTCAGATTTAGGTTGGGATTTTTTTTTTGTAATATCCTTGCTTCAACCCAACCTGAACTACGAAAATTTTCATTGATCATCAGATAAGTCCGGGAAGCGTAGATGAGTCATAGAGAATGGTCCAACACCACAAGTGGTTCGAGCATCGACATCGCAAAAATTTATTTACTTTGTATGGGAATCAAACATAGTTGTTAGGACAATTCGTCCTTCTATTTATCGTTGCTAGCCTCGGGAAGGACTAAGTATTCGGCTAAAACTGAATCTACTTATCAATTAATTCGATTTTCGATTGAATTAATCGAAATTTTAAAATTTTATTTTGTTTTCAATAAAAAAGATTTTATTTAATTAGATATATTTTTAAATAAAAAATAATTAATTTAATATTCTTACTTGATTTATTCGATTTAATCGAATTATAAAATTTAAAATTGAAATCGAATCAAATTAATCGAAAATCAAATCGAATTTAAAAAAATTAAATTAACCGAATTAAAATTTTAAATCGGGTTGATTCGACTGGTTAATTTAATTTTATCAAATTTTTGCCTACCCTGAGGTAATTTGAATGTGTTAGTATTGCATCACATCCATGAGACTATGAGAGGTAGCTAGGATATTGTTTTGAAAGTAAATTGTGGCTATCACTAATGGACACGGTGAGGAGGACGCCTCTCTCGATATAGTTCCGACAGGCCAGACAGTACTGCTAAGATACAAACAAAAGGTGAGTCACTACGCCCCTGGTCCTGTCCCAGTGTCCAAGGAAAAATCACGATGCTGATGGTAACCGGCCGAGGATTTTTAACAGCAGTCAGGTTTTACCGTGTCGACTGAACCCACGCCCTGATCAGTGCGAGTACCTCACCACTGATAGCCTGGGCAAAATAATCCAGTAGGATTTTTCTTCGACTGAGATCTCGCCTGAGCTCATGAGTAGTGGTCGCAAGCAACAAGAAATGCTTCCAGAATAGATGAGCATAAATAGCAAAGAAATTATCCTCGGAAATTATCTCAAATAATGATGCTTTTGAGTTGTAAATAAGGTCCATTATCCCCATAAGTGATACTATCATGACTACTAATTTTTAATGATGTATAATTTCTGCCCTCCAGTAGCTTGCCATTAGCGGTAAAATGAACACAAGGACATATGCGCCATAGAGTTTATAGTAAAGCAACAATTGATTCATTGTTTTAGCGTGTTTATTCTAATAAGTTGTTTGATCACTTTATTAAAGTGTTCTTTTTTTATTTCAAAATCAATCTTCGGTCAAAGTCTATTCAATGTCCCGAGCCATTAACTTCAAGTCAAACTGATATATACTCAAAGATCATAAAAAAAAGTTATGGAATGAATTGAAGTTATCAAATATCCTTCTTTTTATTTTTTTAATGCTCTTTTATTTTCCCTGTTTATTGTTATCTGATCAAATAAGAAATGTGATCAGGTCAAGATTGGTCGTCTGTTTGGTTAATAGGGAATCTATCGAGCACTCTTAATAAGATTTTTGTGTAATGTTTTTATTGACCAGTAACTCAGATTTCTTATTAAACGAAATCATCTTTTGCTGGGGATTCCAATTCCAGTGCTGCTTGCCCGCTATCAGACAGGCCTGCTTAAAAAGAAGAGCATGCTGCAACTGCATTCCTATCGAAGTAAAATAATTTTTTTTATTTAAAAAAACACAGATAAAATAAAGAGCGAGTTTGTCTTTGAGTGCATGTTCTCTAGTGCACGGAGGACAGTGTGAATAATAAACTCGTAGGGTACTACCCTTTTTCATGTCGAAGAGCAGCCACCACCCATGCAGAGGCCTAATGCTGGCCTGCACACTGCGCACAGAGCACCGGCAGAGTTTGCTTGCTGTTTGAACTCTCAGGGAGCAAGGCCATGAACAAGCATGGAGAGTTCAAGCTCCTCCAGATCCAGGCACCACCCACCCTCTTGCCAATTTCCTTTCCTTATCTTCTGCAGGAAGAAGCGATTGAGAAAATTTCCTCTGTTTTGTTATGTTCTCGCAGACACACATCTTGAAGGTGAACATACATTGCGATGGCTGTAGGCTTCAAGTCAGGAAGATCCTCCATAGAATTGAAGGTAGGAAAATTTGTGTGCGCCCTTTCTGCCATAAAAACATAGTTTGAATCTTAGGAGTCTCACTGCTGCTTGATTATGTATCCGATGCAGGAGTCTTCTCGGTGAGCATCGATGTTGAGGAACAGAAGGTTACAGTTTCAGGGGATGTGGACGCTGCGACTCTGATAAGGAAGTTGAACAGAGCAGGCAAGCACGCAGAGCCATGGCCTGCAAAGGCCAGCAAGGAGGATCAGAAACAAGGGAAGAAGCCAGTTTGCAACGTCGTGAAGAAACAAGGCCGCAAATCCTTCAGAAACCAGAAGCACAAGCTTTCTTCATCCAGCTCCGATAATGAGTACGACAGTGACGATGAAGAAGAAGAAGAAGAAGAAGACGAGGATGACTATGATCTACGATCACTGAACAGCCAGTTGAGGCAAATTCAGCTGCTGAGAAACAGTGCTAACGGGATTAATGGAAGCAATATTGGAGTTCAACAGCAGTTCCCGATGATGGTGAACATGCAGGCCTGCCAGACCCAGTCATCACCGTCCATAGTGATGCAAGAGAACAGGCACCTACAGCCACAGATGATGTATCTGAGGTGTCCGGCAATAGCCGACGCCTACACTGGGTACTACTGTAACTGCTACCAAAGCCCTTACTATCTGTACGACCAATTAGTAGACGACGGCTATCACTGTTACTATGCTTCCGGCAATGGAGATAACAATGTTTGCAGTATCATGTAAAAGAATGGATGCTCCTGTATGTTACTCTTCGTCTTGTCTTGTGGCTTTCTGAAACTGATGTTGCATCGAGCTATGGAAAATGATTGCTATGTTATACGCTTCACTAATCTGTATGGTTTTTTTGTGTGTGTTTTTTATAATCTAGGCTGTCTGATCTTTTCCTAATTAATCTGTTTATCTGTCGGGTAAATAAAGTTGATTTTCAAGATATTCGTCTCATTTGATATTTGATATTCGAACTTAGATTCTCTTAATCCTCTTGAGTGTTTTATCCCTGTATTCATAGCGGCATTCTCATGGCTTCTTTTCTTTAGTTAGTGACACATTTTGATATTTAAAAGTGTATTGCGCTATAAGGAAGAAAGGGGAAAAATCAAAAGTCAAAATGACACCCATCATATTTCTCATAGAAGATATTTTTATGATATTCATTTGATAAAATGTTCGTATCATCTTAAACGTGTCTTTTGAAATTTTTATCAATAGCTGCAATTTCGATTTTCTCTTTAATGCTTTCATTTCTTATCCTGTCCATCCTCGTATATTCACACATTCACCTTAACATCCTTATCTTTGCAATTTTCATCTTTTGCTCAGGTGCCCGAGTCATAGTCAACACTCGATATCATATAACATTGCAGGTCTAACTGTTTTTTTTAGAAATTTTCCTTTAAATTTTAGAGGTACTTTACGATCACATAAAATATCCAACACTAATTTTTATTTCAATTATCTTATTTATATTTTATATAAAATATCTCTCTCAATTATTCTATCATTTTAACTTATTAGTTAGGATTCCTAGTCACGACAATTAGACATGTACATCAAAACAGAGGAAGGAGAGAGAAATGAACAGCTATGAAAATGACTTGGGCTCCTCGAGCTCCTTCAGACAGGAAAGATGTTAAATCCGACACGTTATCCCACTCTGGAAAATTTTTCGAAAAATTCCTAGAATCTTTCCGAGCTCGGGGACGAAGTTTAAGGGTTTAATGGATAAGGAATTCTAAACCCTAGGGGTGGTCTAGCGATTAGGCTGAACTGGAGGGATTAAATTGCAAAAGCTAAGCTTGGGGACCTAAATGCAAAATCACCCGACTTATATACTTGACCTAAAACCTCATTCGGTCGACTCCTCCACAGCCGCAACACCTCCTTCGTCTCGCTGCCCTGGCCGAACTCGACGGCTGACCCATTTCCTTCTTCTCTTCTCCCTCGCTCGCGGGACCTAGCTCTTCATTCGCACGCAGCAGCGCCGACACATATCCGATTCCTCTTGTCTCTTCTTCCCTGGGGCGCACTGATTTGGATCTCAGATTGGGGAAGGCTGAGCAAACTCGTCGGAGATCGGTAGCATCACGGGAGCCAACAGTTTCAAGGACAACTCCAAGAATCGGGTGAGTACATGGATGGATTCTGATTTTTGGTGGTGTTTCTCTGCGGCTGGTAGCCACCAGGTTTGGGAGTTTGTCGAGCCCTAACCCTCTGTATTCCTCAGTGTTCTGGCGAATTGGAGTTGCAGGAGTTGTGAGCACCAATCGGTACCTGAGGTTGGTTAATCTTCCACTCTCCGTTGCTGTGTCGCCAGATTTGGTACCGGGAACTCTTCCGGTACCTTGGAAGGTAAGAGCTCTCTAGATGATATGTTTTGGCATGGACCAAATGAACTCAAGGTTGTGAATTCGAGTTGATTAGAGTGTGATGGCAGGTTTGATCCGGGAGTTTGAAATTGGAAAACGAGTATCATTTTCCTCCTCTTCTACTAGCTGTGTTTCGGCAGCAGAGCTAAGGTTAGAGGTAATGGGATCTGATTGCTCTGATTTAGTTGGAGTTTTAATGTTGTATTGATGCTTGGGTATTAATCTGTGGAAGGAGCTAGATAGTTTGCAGTGGCTAATTAATTCAAGTAGAGCAATAGGTTAATTGCTGGATTGATACCTTGAAGGATCGGGTTGAGGTTGGGTTTAGCATGAAGCTTAACCCTAATAGCCTACGTGTGGGGAAGGCGAATTTAGATTGAGCCTAATTTTAATTACATGGGGTAATTAGGAACCTTCTATTTAATTAAGGGAAATTAAATAGAAAGAAATGGATTAGGGTAACCCTAGAATGGATTAGGAATTAATTAGCTAGTTACGATTCTTGTAATAGCTAATTTAATCTGTCCTTGATACAGGGACTTGATTTGGATTTTTATTGCTGATATTGGCGGGTGGTTCTCTCCTTTTGATACGGACTTCTCTTTTGGAGGCGGGTACCCTTTGACTTATCTGTCTGATATTGTCATTTTGTTATGCATAGACTGTTATAGATAGCAGTAAGATTATATGCTATCCCTGTTTATTATGCCTGTTCTGGATACTTGTTGTTTATCCCTGAGTTATTATGCCTGTTCTGGATACATGTGGTTTATCCCTGAGTTATTATGTTGTAGTTCCATACAGTCTTAGGTATTGCCATATCTATATGTATGCTTAGAGATCGTGTTGTACCTCTTGCATTTGACCTTGAGGGATCTGTAGTTTCCAGCCAGTATACCTTGTAGGTTACCTGTATTTCCTATTATAGGATTTCAGACTGAGACTTAGTATACTGAGGACTTGGGGAGGGAGGTATGTGTATCTTATCATACACCATCCTTGCATTGTTGCATGTCGACGATCAGCGACTCCCTTGTGGTTGAGCCTAATCGTCTTCCGTTACATGATATGCGCACACGGCCACTCATGGGTTAGTGGATACCGTAGGATGTGCGCATTTGCCCTGTATTGCTCCATTCGACAACTATTTGGAGGGTGAGCGCAGGCGTGGTAGCAGCCAGGGGTCCCTTCTCGTACTGAGCCACGAGGAGATGAGAGCTTGACTCCCCCATTGCTTGGGGTAGGAGCGGAGTCTCCACCAGCATCCTGTCCACCCGGTCACTTAGGAGCAGTGATGGCAGGGTTCGTACAGGTTGTCACAGCTCTACCCACGCGGACGTCGCGGACGATGATCCTGACTGGGACTAGGGGGTGACACATGTCATTGCTCCATGTGCATATTTTGCATCGTGCATTGTTTGCTGCAATTGATTTCTGCACTTGTTTGACATGCATATTCTGGAGACTGTTATTGAGATTATATGTCTTTTGGTATTCCACTGGTATTTATTACCCTCTTTACAGGTTAGATGGATTCAGGTATGTATCTACCCAGTATTTTCAGTTCCAGTCTTTCCCTACTATTGATATGAGACTGTATTAGCTGAACTCTTATTGTTAGTATAACTTTCTATGCATATCTGTTGGGTATTCGCTGAGTTATGGACTCACCCCATTGCCATACATTTTTATTTCAGGTTGATGCCTGCCAGGAGAGCCCTAGCCGCCAGTCCCCAGCTCGAGAGGAGCTCTGTTTTGTTTTAGTTTGTGTTGATTTACGGTTATGGACCTTATGTTATATACTTTGCTTCCGTTGTCATGTTTCGAACATGTATTCATGTTTTATTCGATGAGATTGTATTTTGAGTCCTATGTTGGACTTCGTGGGGTTTTGGTTTTGTTCCTGCCCCCTGGCAGCTCAGGTGAGTTCGTGCTTTGGTTTTTCGATAGTTATAATCATATAACTGTTGTTTTTGCATGGATTTGAGGTCTGAGGCCATTTAACTGCGTGGTTGTGCTATTTATATCTATGTGTTTGTGTAAATTGTCCGCCAGACAGGGGAGATGCTGTCCGATTTTCTATTGGATCAACGGCTCCTGGGTCTCGGGGCGTGACAATTTATTTTTGGTATTAGAGCAAGGTTTTGCGATCCTTGTTTTGCGGATTCGGGTTTTACGGAAATCTGATACCAACTTATTTTTGGTATCAAGCCCAGGATGCGGGATACCATCGAGTCGTGTTTTCTCGGAATTTAAATCTGACACTGAACTGGTAGGTGTCGGAGCTCGGGTCTGATGTTATTCATCCGAGTACATTACGGATCTTTAAGGCCGTGGTTGCGATGCGACGACAATTTGGGACTTGGCAGCGACGGGACATCTCCAGGCAGCAAATAGGTAATTTAAGGTTAGCCTCTTGGTTTTGGGTTATAGTACTCGTTAACAATTTAACAGGTATGACGCGAGATGCTCTTATACTTGCACCGAGATGTGGTCGGGGACGGCCATGTAAGGGGACTGTAGAGCCTCCGGCTGTAGAGCCAGCTGAGAGGACAACTGATAGAGAGCCTGATAGTCGAGGTCAGACTCCGCAGGACATCCAGAGGGGTCAGGGTTCCCCGACTCAGAGGGTCCCTACTCTATTCCCATCAGCAGTCCCTACTGCCCCTCCGGCTGTATCTACTCCGGTAGTATTCACTGTGTCATGTACCACTGCCGACACATTCAGTACCGGTAGGATCTGCATCGATGTTCCCTGCAGTTCCATCAGAGACACCCATTCCGACGCATCCCGCAGTTACCACGGTGGTACCTGCCCCGGTTATTCCCACTATTCCATCGGAGGCGCCTGTACTTGCCCCGATGCATTCTGCAGTCCCACCAGCAGCACCGGGCCTATATTATCAGACTACGCCATCAGTAGTACCGGCACCATCTTATGCTACTGCACCCCCGACTATGACTACTGTAGCGTATCCCCCTACTCGGACTACGATGCAGGCCCCGGTGCTCCCTTCAGTTCCACCGGCATTTGTTGCCCCCGGACCTTCTACTATACCTATGGTACCACCTGGGGTGTCCACCCCGATCATGCCGACGGCACCTTCTATGATTCCTGCGCCAGGATGTTCCACCGTGCCCCCTGCGGTACTTGCTCTTATCGACGGCGTTAGAGATCGAGCCCGGATTCCGATGTTGGCGGCGTCCGTAAAGGGCCGATTCACTTTATTCCAGGGAGGACCGGATCCAGCTGCGGCCCGAGAGTGGATCAGGACACTTGAGAGTACATTTCGTTATCTGACGTGTTCGGAATGGGAGAAAGCTGAGTTGACTATTTATCACCTGCGAGATCAGGTGTATGCTTGGTGGACTACGCAGCAGACCGTCATTGGCGAGGAGTACGTCTCCTGGGACACATTCCGGGAGGCATTTGAGGCGAGGTACCTTCCAGTATCGTTCCGCATGGCTAGACGACAGGATTTCATGTTTCTCAAGCAGGGAGACTTATCAGTACTGGAGTATGAGGCGGAGTTTACCCGCCTATCAGAGTATTGCCCTCACTTGGTTGCAAACGACATGGAGAGGATGACTCAGTTTCATCAGGGTTTAGCGGCATACATTCAGACTCGTATGTCAGGATTTGTCCCGACCTCCTATCGAGAGGCACTAGAGCGAGCGCTCATTATTGAGATGACTCAGCACAGATTGTTTAGGGGTACGAAAAAGGGAAGCAGACTGTATCGGACACAGCTCAGACTCAGCAGCCGCAGACTACTGGACAAAAGCGCGACAACCAGGGTTAGTTCGCTCAGGCCACCTCTGAGGCATCATCTAGGCCCCAGAAGTCAGGTCGTTCTTCGGCAGGATCCTTTCGATCTTCTCAGCAGAATCAGGAGAGATCTACTGATGGATCATACTGTATACAGTGTGGTTCTCGAGAGCATAGTAGGGTGGATTGCCCACTTGAGCATTCTGTTTGCTACTATTGTAAGCTACCAGGGCATATAAGGCGAGATTGTATGCTGAAAGCCCAACATGAGGGTACGAGAGCTACTGGACAGGGCGGGCAGATGAGTCAGTCAGGACATCATAGGGGAGGGTATAGGACACAGTCTTCTTTCCGTCAGTCGCACTCCGCCCCTCCAGCACCTGCCTACTGTATGCCAGGATATGAGGCTTGCTACACCTCAGCTGTATCGCCAAGTTCAGCATTAGGATCTCAGCAGCAGTGTATTCCTCCGCATCAGGATTATCCACCGTATCAGCCGCAGTCTCAGCTGCAATATCAGCCACAGCCACAGTCGCAGCAGTACCTGGCGATGCCACAGCCACAGCAGTACCCAGCAGTACCACCCCCACCGCCGGAGACGGGACGAGTGTATCAGCCGCAGTCTCAGCGGCAGTATCAGCCACTGCCACAGCAGTACCTGGCAGTGCCACAGCCACAGCAGTACCCGGCAGTACCACCCCCACCGCCGGAGACGGGACGAGTGTATGCGACCACCAGAGAGGAGGCACCACAGACCCAAGGAGCGACTTTTCGCGGTATGATGTTCGTTTATTTACTTGTCAATTAAGATAGAGATAATCGGAATCAGTAACGTTTTATGCTTATTGCGGATACTTATAGATGGAGTCTAGGATGACTCTACTGGTTGGAGAGATGTTGGTTATTAACCAATGGTCACGGGAGACCACTGGTTTCAGTAGGACGTTACCCTACTCGGAAACTTATGGTTAGTTTCCGTATAGTAGTTACACGATATAGGAGTTAGTATGTATGGTTAGATTTCGTTCAGCATATTACTAGCTATATGTTGTTAGTACCTGTTGTGGGTGATAAACGAAATTTGGGGACCAAATTTTTATTAGTAGGGGAGGATGTTAAATCCGACACGTTATCCCACTCTGGAAAATTTTTCAAAAAATTCCTAGAATCTTTCCGAGCTCGGGGACGAAGTTTAAGGGTTTAATGGATAAGGAATTCTAAACCCTAGGGGTGGTCTAGCGATTAGGCTGAACTGGAGGGATTAAATTGCAAAAGCTAAGCTTGGGGACCTAAATGCAAAATCACCCGACTTATATACTTGACCTAAAACCTCATTCGGTCGACTCCTCCACAGCCGCAACACCTCCTTCGTCTCGCTGCCCTGGCCGAACTCGACGGCTGACCCATTTCCTTCTTCTCTTCTCCCTCGCTCGCGGGACCTAGCTCTTCATTCGCACGCAGCAGCGCCGACACATATCCGATTCCTCTTGTCTCTTCTTCCCTGGGGCGCACTGATTTGGATCTCAGATTGGGGAAGGCTGAGCAAACTCGTCGGAGATCGGTAGCATCACGGGAGCCAACAGTTTCAAGGACAACTCCAAGAATCGGGTGAGTACATGGATGGATTCTGATTTTTGGTGGTGTTTCTCTGCGGCTGGTAGCCACCAGGTTTGGGAGTTTGTCGAGCCCTAACCCTTTGTATTCCTCAGTGTTCTGGCGAATTGGAGTTGCAGGAGTTGTGAGCACCAATCGGTACCTGAGGTTGGTTAATCTTCCACTCTCCGTTGTTGTGTCGCCAGATTTGGTACCGGGAACTCTTCCGATACCTTGGAAGGTAAGAGCTCTCTAGCTGATATGTTTTGGCATGGACCAAATGAACTCAAGGTTGTGAATTCGAGTTGATTAGAGTGTGATGGCAGGTTTGACCCGGGAGTTTGAAATTGGAAAACGAGTATCATTTTCCTCCTCTTCTACTGGTTGTGTTTCGGCATCAGAGCTAAGGTTAGAGGTAATGGGATCTGATTGCTTTGATTTAGTTGGAGTTTTAATGTTGTATTGATGCTTGGGTATTAATCTGTGGAAGGAGCTAGATAGTTTGTTGTGGCTAATTAATTCAAGTAGAGCAATAGGTTAATTGCTGGATTGATACCTTGAAGGATCGGGTTGAGGTTGGGTTTAGCATGAAGCTTAACCCTAATAGCCTACGTGTGGGGAAGGCGAATTTAGATTGAGCCTAATTTTAATTACATGGGGTAATTAGGAACCTTCTATTTAATTAAGGGAAATTAAATAGAAAGAAATGGATTAGGGTAACCCTAGAATGGATTAAGAATTAATTAGCTAGTTACTATTCTTGTAATAGCTAATTTAATCTGTCCTTGATACAGAGACTTGATTTGGATTTTTATTGCTGATATTGGCGGGTGGTTCTCTCCTTTTGATACGGACTTCTCTTTTGGAGGCGGGTACCCTTTGACTTATCTGTCTGATATTGTCATTTTGTTATGCATAGACTGTTATAGATAGCAGTAAGATTATATGCTATCCCTGTTTATTATGCCTGTTCTGGATACTTGTTGTTTATCCCTGAGTTATTATGCCTGTTCTGGATACATGTGATTTATCCCTGAGTTATTATGTTGTAGTTTCATACAGTCTCAGGTATTGCCATATCTATATGTATGCTTAGAGATCGTGTTATACCTCTTGCATTTGACCTTGAGGGATCTGTAGTTTCCAGCCAGTATACTTTGTAGGTTACATGTATTTCCTATTATAGGATTTCAGACTGAGACTTAGTATACTGAGGACTTGGAGAGGGAGGTATGTGTATCTATCATACACCATCCTTGCATTGTTGCATGTCGGCGATCAGCGACTCCCTTGTGGTTGAGCCTAATCGTCTTCCGGTACATGATATGCACACACGGCCACTCATGGGTTAGTGGATACCGTAGGATGTGAGCATTTGCCCTGTATTGCTCCGTTCGGCCACTATTTGGAGGGTGAGCGCGGGCGTGGTAGCAGCCAGGGGTCCCTTCTCGTACTGAGCCACGAGGAGATGAGAGCTTGACTCCCCCATTGCTTGGGGTAGGAGCGGAGTCTCCACCAGCATCCTGTCCACCCGGTCACTTAGGAGCAGTGATGGCAGGGTTCGTACAGGTTATCACAGCTCTACCCTCGCGGACGTCGCAGACGATGATCCTGACTGGGACTAGGGGTGACACATGTCATTGCTCCATGTGCATATTTTGCATCGTGCATTGTTTGCTGCACTTGATTTCTGCACTTGTTTGACATGCATATTCTGGAGACTGTTATTGAGATTATATGTCTTTTGGTATTCCACTGGTATTTATTACCCTCTTTACAGGTTAGATGCATTCAGGTATGTATCTACCCAGTATTTTCAGTTCCAGTCTTTCCCTACTGTTGATATGAGACTGTATTAGCTGAACTCTTATTGTTAGTATAACTTTCTATGCATATCTGTTGGGTATTCGCTGAGTTATGGACTCACCCCGTTGCCATACATTTTTATTTCAGGTTGATGCCTGCCAGGAGAGCCCTAGCCGCCAGTGCCCAGCTCGAGAGGAGCTCTGTTTTGTTTTAGTTTGTGTTGATTTACGGTTATGGACCTTATGTTATATACTTTGCTTCCGTTGTCATGTTTCGAACATGTATTCATGTTTTATTCGATGGGATTGTATTTTGAGTCCTATGTTGGACTTCGTGGGGTTTTGATTTTGTTCCTGCCCCCTGGCAGCTCAGGTGAGTTCGTGCTTTGGTTTTTCGATAGTTATAATCATATAACTGTTGTTTCTGCATGAATTTGAGGCCTGAGGCCATTTAACTGCGTGGTTGTGCTATTTATATCTGTGTGTTTGTGTAAATTGTCCGCCGGACAGGGAAGATGCTGTCCGATTTTCTATTGGATCAACGGCTCCTGGGTCTCGGGGCGTGACAAAAGAAGGATTCACAAGGTAATCTAGAATTAGATTAAGGTTGAGGGTTATTAATGCCATTAATCGATGTAATTGTTGTTTAAAAGGATTCGATCGAGTTCCATGGGACTCGACTCTTATTTGTTTCGCTATGCAATCTCTTGGGTATCTAGAGGAGGTTAAATCAATTACTTCTTGGAAGATTTTCACTATCTTTGCTTTTCGGGACATCAAACACTTTGAATATCTCTCTTTGCTACTCTTGAAAATTCAATCTAAAGCTTTGCATTGTCATGTTGGCCGGCAACTCTTAAATGATAGTCAGTCGGATGTTTACAAATAATCACCTTCGACGCCTACAACAAACTCTCGAAATCTGGAGTAGTTGGAGTGAAGAAGTTTTAGAAGATTCCTTATGCTTCATGCTTGTTTAACGTTTACTAGGAAACATTCTTATCATACTACTAGATAATAGGTTCATTGTTACTCGATGATCATAACTCATTCGTGGCCCTCCAGTAAGGCTCATATTGATTACAACGTTAGTTGAGACAACTAATCGATGAGGCCAAATACTTTTGACCATCGTTCTGAAAATCAAATCGGATCAGCCGGTATTGAATCGGGAACCGATCGGATTTCCGATCCAAGTTGACTTTGAAAATTAGTTGCTCAAGAACTGGGCGCGAACCGTTCTGAACTAGCCGGGAACCGATGAACCGAACAAACCGGGAAAACTAGGCAAATCGACTTGGTTTATTTTATTTTTGATTTTTTGATTTTTTTTTCTTTTGTAGTTTTGCTTTTTACTGAAAAATGAAAAATTAAAAATTGGAAAATAAAATGTTAAAAGCCTAGTTTACTTTCACCAAAAGTCCCAAACGAATAAATCTGCTGTTTGCTTGCAAGAGAGCCGCCGCTGCCAGCCTCTCGCAGCATCGCCCCACCTCCGCCAGCCTTGCCCCATCGCCAGCCTCGCTGCGTCGCCCTATCGCCAGCCTCGCCGAGTCGGTCCGCTGCCGCCAGTCTTGCCTCGTCACCCCTCACCCCAATTGTTTTAAACTTGAATTTTTCTTTGAAACTAACCCTTGTTTCACGAATACCATACTGAGTTGCTGACAAAAACATATCAGATGCCTGACCTAGTTGATCTAATCTTATTTGGAGAATTTTTTTTTTAAAATAGATTGTAGTTGAGGATTGAACTGTAGATGTCTAGGAAATAATTTGTTGACCTTCCACCATACCATAGACCTATGGGCAATTATTTTGTCCTACTAGCTATAAAAAGAGTATAATTGTTGTACGTCAATTTTCAAAAGGATACACTTCGTGTAATTTGACTTTACTAAAAGATGCACCTACATTTCATAATTCCCAAAAAGGTGCACTTGATTCCAATTTTATCCCTCCGACAATTACTAACTTTTCCTTTTATCTTTCTTTCCGTTTAATCTCTCTCTTCTCTAAATGTAAGAACATCTACATCATATTCCCTTGCACCAGTTACTATACCCATTCCCTAAAGAGAAAATTATCCTAAACTCTCTACGTGCAACCTTAACTTTCTCCTCAGTCCCTGCATCAGAAAAAACTTATTTCTACTCCCTACATGCAATGTTTCATGTATTTCAACTACAGATTTACCGAATTACCCTTCAATTTTTTTAGGTACAAAAAGACTGAAATCAAGTATAATTCTTTCTAAATTCAGTACCATTTAACTAAAATTCAGTATATTTTATATCAAATTTAGTATGACCTAATCAATTCTTCCTAAGCTAATCAATTGGTATGAAACCCTAATCAATTGGTCCAGTGGAAAAAGAATTGTGCTCAATTTTATAGAATATATACTAAATTCTAATTGAAATATACTGAATTTAGGAATAATTATATTTATTTTTGAACTTTTTATACGTATAAAAGTTTGATATTTATTTGATAGAAAATATACTAAATTTTAATTATATGATACTGAATTTAGAAGGAACTAATCTCCTTTTGAACTTTTTGTGCATACAAATAATAAAGGCAATTAGGTATGAACTCCTAATCAATTGGTCCGGTGGAAAAAGAATTGCGCTCAATTTGATAGAACATATACTAAGTTCTAATTGAAATATACTGAATTTAAGAAGAATTATACTTCTTCTTGAAATTTTTATACGTCTAAAAAGTGTGACACTTAATTTGATAGAAAATATAGTAGATTTTAATTATATAATACTAAATTTAGGAGGAACTATACATCATTTTGGACTTTTTATACCTAAAAAGAATAAGGACAATTAGGTAAAGTAATATTTATTAGGGAGTTGAAGCAAATGAAATTTTGCATGTAGAGAGTGGAAATAAGCTTTTTCTGACATAGAGACTGAGGATAAAGTTTAAGATTCAATTGGGGATTTAAAGACAATTTATAGTTCCATAAATTTAGATTTTATAAATAAAACTTTTTTAAATTTAGAGAATGAAATTCATTGCCTAAACATTAAAATATTATTCTCTCTAAATCTCACTTTCCACTTACGTGAGACTTAATCGATCATTTCAGATTCGACTGTTATATGATTCATCATTTTCAACCTTCCCTTATCTTTTCTTTTAAATTATATTATCCCCTAAATTTATTTATTTTTAAGAGAAGGTTAATAAAATATTCAAATTATTTTTTTATATTTTTAAAATCTTTATATTTTTAAAATCTTTATATTTTTAATTTCTAATTATAAAAAAATAGAATGAATAATGTGAAATAATTTTATTAATAAAAATAATTAAAAAAATAAAAATTACTTTGATACTGATTTTTAAAAATCAGCACCGCACCTTAATTACAATATCACTCGTTGTGATGTTGATTTTCGAAGATCAATATCGTAATGTAGGTTTTGATCACACACTGTGATGCTGATTTCTGAAGACCAATATCATAGTGTTAGTTGTTGGCGAAGCATGCGAGAAGGTTAGACAAAGGGTCACACCATAGTGTTGGTTGTGAGTCAGGCATGCAAGCGCACACTCTATTTACAATTTGTTTGATGATATTCATTAACACTAAAATAATAATTAGTTGATACTTTTTAAAAGAATAGAAACTTTGGTGCAACCTTTTCCTAACCTTCTCACATGTTTCACCCACAAACAACATTGTGGTGTTGGTTTTTAAAGATCAACACCACTATGGTATTGGTTTTTGAAGATCAACACCACTATGGTGTTGATCTTTGGAAACCAGCACCAACGTCTGTTCTAGTTGACATGCAATCATAATTTTTCCTATGTGTCTTATGACAAGTATTGGACCCCATATATACCTTTTGCACACTAACCTCTCTCATATCAATACAAGTTTTCAGAATCTCATATGCCTATCAATAGATTTCGATCAAATTTCATTCATAGATTTAGAGAGCTTTGATCGGGCTCATTCTAACTCATATAAGTTTCTGTAGTGCCTAGGAGTCTAAATTGTTGGGGTAATCTATGGTCCGGAGTGACCATGTGTTTTGATGTTTAGGCAAAGGGTTTAAGTTAGATTTTCCCTTGTGATCTAATATGTGTATTTGAGTGTGCAGGATGTACAGGTTACACATATGGACTTAGCTGGACGGCTTCAGTACGGTGAAAGGTAGCATGGAGACAAGCTGGAGGCTTGTGTGCACCCGAAGGACCTTGGTATAGCAGGGATGATGAGCCGAGAGGCGTGGACTTCGAGGCATACGTGAAAGATGACATAGAGACAAGCTGGAGGCTTGTGTGCATCCGAGGGACGAGGGCCGAAGACGAAGAGGGCGCGAAAGCAATAGTCAAGGCTGCTGGTGAAGAGTCAGCAAAGTCGTAAAGGGACGAGAGCCGAGGGAAGATGACTCCAAGGGCAAGCTGAGAAGTGGACTTCAAAGGGCACACGTGAAGGGTGGCATGGAGGCAAGTCGAGGACTTGCGTGCGCATCCTAGGGATGATAGCCGGTGGAAGAGGACTTCAAGGAGCAAGCCAAGGGAGTATGCTTGAAGGCATATGTCGACGAGGGTCCATAGAGTGAGGAAGAGTGTTTGTAGAGGCTGGGCAGCCTACTGGTGTTATAACAGTCGACTGCCAGAACAAACAGAAACTCACAGTAGGTTCTGGACCCTGGACCAGTCGACTGCCCTGGCAGCAGTCGACTGGTAGTAGCCAAAATTCGAACGTTAGGCGTGTAACGGTCGGATTTGGCTAGGGGCAGTCGACTGCCTTGGGGGGCAGTCGACTGGTGGCGAGGGTTTCAGCCTTAGTTCTATTTAAGAGGACTTCGTGTTGGCTGAAAGGTTTGACGAATTTGGCTTTGGGTAAGAGACAAATAGTAGTCTAAGTGCTCAGGTATTGTCGAGGTGTTGTGGCGAGGTTTCTTCACCCACAAGGAGCGACAAGGGCTAGCCGGAGGTTATCCGGGGAGTGATCCACCGAAGGATTCTTGGATTAGTCACCTTTAAGGGTGGATACCAAGTAAATCGTTCTTGTTAGCATTGCTTTCTTATTGTTTATTATTTTGTTTGTATATCCGCTTGCACAGCTAACAACGTAGGTAGAAGAAAGTCGAAAAGTGTTATTCACCCCGCTCTAGCAACGTCAACGATCTAACACAAATGTGCCCTCCATTATCATTGTAAAGGATTCCTAACATTGCTCATAAGGTTTAGAAAATTTCAAACTTTATGACAATTGATACGGACCTATAATTAACTTCGTGTAGGAGACTCAGGACTATTATTTCTCACTATATATATCCCTTCTATATACTTCACACTTTCATCTCAATGTAAGTTTTTGGAAATCCAATTCCCCAAGGTCCATCAATGGGGTTTAGTCAATACCCATTGTAGGAGTTAGAAAGCTCCGATCGGGCTCATTCCAACTCATGTAGGTTTTTGTAGTGCCCAGGAGTCTAAATACATCTTCTATTATTATCTTAAAATATTCCCAATATTGCAAAAAAGGTTTAGAAAATTCCAAACTTTGTGCCAATTGGCATGAACCTATAACTTCGTGTAGAAGACCAAGGACTAAGATTTCTTACCATATATACCTTCTACATACTCCACACTTCCATCTTATTGTAAAATTTTAGAAATCTGAGTCTCCTAGATCTATCAATGGGTTTTGGTCGAAACTCATTGGACCTAGAGAGCTTCGATCGAATACATTCTAACTCATGTAGGTTTTTGCAGTGCCCAATGTTGAGATCGATGACCCGACTAGAGGGGGGGTGAATAATTTTTCTTTGATATTGTCTACAAGAATGTTAGCTAAAGCACAAAGACAATAATGATAAAATCAACTAACAAAGAAGACAATGCTAACTCCTTTGATTTACTTGGTATCCACCTCCAAGAGGTGACTAATCCAAGGATCCACACCACATAAGCAATCTTCACTATGATCATCTTTTTGAAGGTGAAGAAACCCCCACAAGATGCTCTCTTCATCTTTTACAAGATGAGATTTAGAATATGAGGAAGAGAATAGACTTTGGGCACTTAGAATAGGATTTACCAATCAAGAACTTTAACATATTCATGCCCCAAAGCCTCCTCTTAAATAGAGGAGAGAGATGTTAAACAAACAACTCAACTCGACATCAGTCGACTGCCCTCAGGGCCAATCGACCGATCCCTCAGCCAACGGCTCTTTTTCGAACACACCAGTCGACTGATCTTTCTGTGAACTTTTGCTCGATGCTGGTAGTCGACTGATCCCATTGCTAGTCGACTGCCCAGCTTACAAGTCCACTCACACTCACTCCGAAGCTCATCCTTCGCGTATGCCTTGAGGTCCACTTCCTCGGCTTGCCCCTTGAATTTCTCTTCCTTCGGCTCTCGTCCCTCGGATGAGCACACAAGCCCACGGCTTGCCTCCATGTCATCCTTCGCGTATGCCTTTGAAGTTTACTTCCTCGGCTCGCCCTTGAAGTCCTCTTCCTTGGCTCTCGCCCCTCGAATGCTACACTTCGTTACTCATGTGTAGTTCACCAAGTCCTGCATGACTCAAGTACACATATCAAAACAACATGAAAACTTAACTTAATCATATTGACACACACATCAAAACCCATGATCCATCCGATCACACTTGGGTCGATTGCACCAACACCCAAGAATGCAAATATGCATCATCTTATCGGAGTCCCAACATTATTTAAAAAGTTTATAAAGTTTCGAAGTTTGTACCAGCTAGCACGAGCCTATAACTTCATGTAGAAGACTCAGGTCTAAATATCCCTTCTTCGTACTCATCACTTCTATCTAATTATAAAATTTCAAAAATTCGAGTCTCCTAGGTCCATCAATGGGTTTTGATCAAAACTCATTGATGGATCTAGAGAGCTTCGATTGCGTGGACTCATTTCAACTTTTATGGATTTATTAAGTTAACCTAAGTCCAAATAAATCCTCGTTTACTCTTTTAAATCCGTCTCAGCAGTGCTTAAAACGATTTAAACCCTTTATAACACTGTAGTGATGGTCTTCAGAAACCAGCACCACAGTCTATGATTAGGACCAATACTGTGATGCTAGTTTCTAAAGACGAGCACTATAGTGGTGTTGATCTTCGAAAACCAACACCAACATTTGTTATAGTTGACACACGACCATAATTTTGCCTACGTATCTTAGGACCAGTATTGGACACCATATATACCTTTCACACACTAACATCTCCCATCTCATTATAAGTTTTTGGAAATCCAAGTCTCTTAGGTCCATCACTAGATTTCGATCAAAACTCATTGATGGACTTAGAAAGCTTCGATCAGGCTTATTCCAACTCATGTAAGTTTATGCAATAACCTGGAGTCCAAATGTGACCTTCGTTATTATCGTAAAGGATTCTCAACATTACTAAAAAGCTTTAGACAGTTTTAGACTTTGTGTTAATTGACACAACCTATAACTTCGTGTAGGATACTCAGGACTAGGATTACTCACCATATATCCTTTCTACATACTCCACACTTCCATCTTTGCAAATTTTCGGAAATCCAAACCTCTTAGATGGTTATTGGTCAAAACCTATTGATGAACTTAAAGAACTCCAATCGAGCTCATTCGAACTCATGTAGGTTTCTGCAGTACCCAGGAGTTTAATTATGCCCTCCATTATCATTTAAAGAATTCCTAACATTACTCAAAGGATTTAGAAAGTTTCATATTTGGGCCAATTGACATGGGCCTATAACTTCGTGTAGGAGACTAAGGAAAAAGATTTCTCATCATATATACCTTTTACATACTCCACGCTTTCATCTAATTATAAAATTTTAGAAATCCAAGTTTCCTATATCTATCAATGGGTTTTGGTTGAAACAATGGACCTAGAGAGCTCCGATCGGAGTCATTCTAACTCATATATGTTTTTACAGTGCTTAGGAGTCTAAATATATCCTTCATTATTATCATAAAGGATTCCCAATATTGCTCAAAATGTTTAGAAAGTCTCAGACGTTGTTCCAATTGGCACGAGTTTATAAATTCATGTAGGTGACTCAGACTAGGATTTCTCACTATATTATTACTTTTATATACTCCGCACTTCCATCTCATTGAAAAATTTCATAAATTCGAGTTCCCTATCCATTAATGGGTTTCGGTCAAAACTTATTAATTGATCTAGAGAGTTCAGATTGGACTCATTCTAACTCATATGGGGTTTATTAGGTGAACATGAGTCCAATTAAACCCTCATTTTCTCTTTTAAATCCCTCCCAACAGTGCTTAAAATGATTTTGAACCTTCAGAACACTGTGGTGCTGGTTTCTAATTTCTAAAGATTAGCACCACTGTGGTGTTGATTTTTGAAAATCAGCATCACAATATGTGATCGGAACCTTCATTGTGATGTTGATCTTTGAAAAATCATACCACAACGAATAACATTATATTTAAGTTGTGGTATTAGTTTTTAAAAACCAGCACTAAAATAATTTTTTTTATTTTTAAAATTATTTTATTAATAAAATTAGTATGCGTTATTTATTTTTTTTAATTTTATTTTTATAATAATCAGATATTTTAAAAATAAAAGATATTTTAAAAATAAAAAAAATTAATATTTTATTAACCTTCTCTGGAAAATAGAGAATAATATAATTTAAAAAAAAGAAGGGAGCAAACAAATTATGGAATCGGCACTAATTAGTAATCCTTTACAAGATCCCATATTATATAGAGGGAGGTTCAATAGGAGTACAGTGACAAACACATGGCGGGGTATCTGCAGGTGATGATTCCCTGGGGTTCAACCCCTGTCCAATCCTAATATCTATACCAAGCCCTGAGGGAAAAAAAAAGAGAAAAAAAGTCATTGTATGTAAGAGCATCTCCAACCTATCACCAAAACACTATATTTGGTGTAAAATTCACACCAGACAACTCCAATCCATACACCATATTCATACACCAAATATGGTATATGTTGATGTAGTATTCCCACACCAAATTTAGTGTGAAAATTTCTCAAGAATTTTTTTAATTTTTAAAAATCTTATTATATTATATTCTTAATAAAATCAAATATAATATATATTATTAAATATTATATTATTAATTATCATAAATAAAAATTAATTTGTAATTATTATTGTATTTTCAATTAAGTGGCATTGTTGTTTAAATTAAATTTAGTAAAAATATTTTATCCTAATTGTGTGTGATTTTATAATATTTTTAAAGTATATTTATGCCCTAACAATTATGTAATAAATATTAAAAATGAAAATCATAATTATATATATATATATATATATATAAGTTGAATGTAAAATTTTATAAAATTAACCAATTAAATATAAATAAAATATTAATTTTAAATATAATAATTATCATAAAAATATTAACAAATTAAAGTGTACGTTGATAATTAACTTATAAATAAAAAATAAAATATTATAATGATTTTTTTTTGGTGTGATATATGTGAGTGTATTGAAATTGTATCATTTTGATGTGAAAACTATATCATATTTGTTGTTTATGGTTAGAGATGGTCTTAGGAGGGATGAATGAGAAGAAATGTATAAGATGAAAGAGAAGACAGATGGTGGCATGCAAAGAAGAGAGATAGGGATGTAACGAGGTAAGACCGAACAGGTTTGCATCCTCATTCCTAAATTGAATTATAGCCTACCCCCATTTCTGCTCCATACCCATTTTTTTAATCAGGGAATCTCCCTTTGATCCCTATAGAGATTAAATCCCCATCCCCGCTTGAAATGCCTATTGACTTAAGCCCCAAAAATATATTTTTGAATTTTATAAACCCTCCTTTAGTATTATATAAAAGTCATTTGAAATATACATATAAATCATCATAATGCATTCATTGAGTTTTTAAACGTATCAGAATAATACATCTATATATAAAAAATAAAAAAATTATATTATATAATATAATACTCTATTATATTATTATCATTATTATTATCGGGACGGATTCATGAATGGAGATAGCATTCTCATACCTGCCCTATTTAACTTGCGGAGATTTTAAAAATTTCCAAACTCGAATATGAAAAAACTTCCTGAATTCGTCTCCATTTTGGGTTTTTTCCCACGGCCCCAAATCCAAGTGGAAAATTATCACCCCCAGAGAAGAGAAAAAATAAAACCAAAAAAAAAAGGGAAAAAGAAAAAGAAATAATTATCATAGGGTTAAAATTGAAATCAGATAGGCCTTTGGAAAATTCTAAAATTTAAATGCGTCTTTTAAATAAAATCAAATTTAAAGTGCAGCCTTTGAAAAATTATTAATCGTTTTATGATCGCTCGCAACACTCATCCATGTGATACGGAAAAGTGTACTTAACAATTTGAATCTTTTAAACTCTTCCCTTCATATCTCATCCAATTCAAGCACATGTTAGCTCTCTCTACGACAGTGATAAGGAATGACTAGCAAAAATGTTAACATTTCAAACCTCATAGTGAATTTATGTTCATCAAGGGGATCACCTGATTGTCTTAGCACTCCAAGAGCGATAATTTATTGCATAGTCCGAGGACTAAAGATTGTTCCTTAGATTCACAGCTGCAAATCATGTTTTACTTATATAGTAGATGCAATATCGAAAAAAAAACATTGGGATTTCTTTATCACTTACTCAACTTATCAAACATTCGATTCTTTCTCCAATCAATTGCGGTGCACGAGGTTGAGACAAAGTGGAGGAGCATCCATCAGCATCGCCATTGAGTATGGGGTCACCTGCATCAATTCGATTCTGACTCTGCTTCAATTATTGGTGGAAAAAGGAAGAGGTCCATTCAATCAGCACCAATCAACTTGAAAAAAGCTTTTTAGCAGGTCAGCAGTTCATGCATCATTGTGCTTTAACTGTCATCAAAGAACAACTCTTGCTTTTGGACCATGCCTCTGAATTTGTCCACAAATGCTGTTGAAGCAGATAAGAATTCAGTTCCAAGCTCATCACAGACTCCAAAGACCATAGAGAACACAATTCAAGCATATATTTTTCTTTCTCTTTATACATGGTGAATATTTACACAGTCAGGACAAAGCTAAGATTTTTTTTTTTTTTTTACAAGCATCGTTCTGAAGCTGAAAACAAAAGCTGGATGTTGCATCTTCTGCTTCTCTCGCTCATATTTTGTATGTATATAAGAGCTTTCGGGTACGAACAGAAAGATTGGTGGTGGAAAAATGGAGTTTTGCAGAATACCTCGGAGCTTCTATCGCTGACTTAAAAAATTCTGGTGATTTTGTGTTGTTTCTATTGCTGAGAGCCTAATTTTTTGGGGTTTGATCGGTTGGTGTTATTTGGTGGCGTAGAGCTTCAAAAAGAGATCGGGTGAGGGTTTGTCTAAGCCACGGCGGTGATGCTGCCACAGCTCCGGCGGCTGCGGTTGAGGCAGTCGAAGCCTTCGACGCGAACGGCCGCCGGCACCGGGTCAAACTTGGTGAGGGCGAAGCCATGGTTGGGGGACATCGACAGGCCGGGTTGGGTTAGAGGTGAGGAGGCGAAGGGCACCGGTGGGGGGTCGTCGCCGAAGCGGGCGTCGTGGACGACGGGGTTCGCCGCACGGATCGGCGGCGAGCCACAGAAGAAGGGCGGCGAAGAAGCTCTTTGATTCTGTTCTCCACCCTGTGAACAAAAATTTAAATTCGATATGCTAAAAAGGATCATTCATTTTTTTCGATGGAAAAAATCAAAAAGTTCGAAGACGAAGTTAGAAGTTTTCCATGGAATCAAAAACCAACCTGACAAGATAGAGAGAGAGCGACAGAGAAACTTACCTTTGATTGAAATATCTCAAGGAGATCTGCTCCGGCCTTAGAATCGGAGAAATCCATTTGATGACTGAAGATGAAAGAGATGGTAGATAGGTGGAATTAGGAGACGAAGAACTAGAGATTCGCGAAGAAGAAACTAGGGTTCAGAAGAAAGGAGACAACAGGTACCTCGAGTGCCACCGAAGAGGCCGTTCGGGATCAGCGACGGCGGCGAACGTGCTGAGCCGCCGAGGCTTGGGGCAGAACACCGGGGTCCTCCGCTCGGCGACAGCGAAGGCGGCCCCGATCTCTTCGCAAGCAGCAAAGGCGACCGCCTGTTGCATCGCGCAGTGATTCATGTTTGCTCCGATACCTTCGAGATGCGCGATCGCAACGCCTGTACCGCAAGAAATCCACAGAATAAGCAACAATCCACGCAATAAATTGAGCACAAAAATTCATCCCATTTCTCAGTAAAATAACCAAAAAAAATCCCTTGAAAGTGCGGAAAACTTTGTCTTTCTCATGAGCAAACTCAGATTTAGATCAAAGAAACCAGGAAATCACGCAGGATAAAAAAAAATCCATTACCTTTGCTGCCACCACCCTACTCGCGACAAAAGAAGATGGTGAAAATCTCAGCAGTAGAACGAGGTGAGGAAGAATAGGAGAGAGGCCAAGGGGATCGATCTAGAACAGATTTATACGACGGAGACGAAGAACAGCAGCAATAAACGAATAAATAAATTAGCTGGAAAGGAAAAAAAGCAAAGAAGAACGGATAAGCGGGGGATGCGGATGACCGGGAACCGGCAACGAGCCGTAATAACAGCCACTGAAATTTGAAACTAAATATTTGTTTTTTTTAAAAAAAATTTATCCCCTCTTGATTCGATTTTTTTATTACTAATACAAATTAATTTTATCCGCCCTTTAGGCAAACTCTAAATTTATAATTTAATACTTAAATTTGTAGAACTTTATTCATCAGCAAATAAATATATCTTTTTTAAAAAACAAGTACAAAATTGTTTCTCAAGTTAAGAAAAACTGACTTTCATTAGTCCTCTATTCCAAAAAAAAAAAAATCAATCAATTAATTAAAAGTAAAGAATGAGAACAACAAACTTAAAGGATAAATTTTATAATAAATTATTGACCATTTGGTCAAAATCATAGAATATTCTAATTACATAGATAATTTTTAAAATTATCAACCACGTGCTCAATTTTATTTTTGTCCCTGTGAATCGAATACTAAATTATAACAATCAATTATAAAATTTGATTCAAATTAAAAAAATTAATATTCTCAATATGACATACAAAATTAATATTTAAAATAAATATAATTAAGAAAACTAAATGTGTATAATGTAGGATCAAAAAATATATTAGAGGAGGGTGAATAACATGAGTCACTTTCTCAACTTTTCAGAAATCACGAATGAAAATAACAACGAATATAAAGATAGAAAAACAAAGTTAACATATTTATTTTTATTTTATTCACAGCATGATGATTGCTAGTCTAAGGCTCGCACTAGTTGAGTGCTTTCGTTGGATAATCTACTACTAGCTTGAATGTTTATAAGGAAAATATAATTAAAAGTACAATAATAAAAAAGATTATACCAACAATCGAATAATATAGAATCTTGAGCGTTGGTCGTCGGAGAAGCGTTTAAATGTCATGGAGAGCTTCTCAGAGCAGCAAACAAGTACAAAAGTCATTTCGAATGTCGTGTTTTAGGTGTTGGTCGAACCTTCCTTTTATAGCTTCATCCAGGCGTCTATATACCCATTGAGACGTCTCTATTCGAAGCTGATCTGATCCTGATCCAGTCTTGTTACAGTTTATCTATATCTAAGCGCCTCAATCCTTTACAGGCCCATCAATTGCTGACATGGCGAAATTTGAGCGAAACTTCATCGTAGTCAACTTTATCACGTCCCAGGCGCTTGGATCCCTTCCAAGCGTTTGAATATTGGCATGTGCCGATAATCAAAAGTTGACACCTCATCCTGCCGTGATCGAGGTGATCAGGGTGCCTAGATTCCTTCCAAGCTCCTATATAGACTTAGGGCGTCTGGATCCCTTCCAGACGCCTGAATAAGCTCTTTTAGGTATTTTGATTTCTGCATCATAAAATTAACACAATAACTTTATAATGTGAAAATGAAATGGTTTAATCGTCTTTGGACTGTCCGATCATGACTTTCAAATTCCAACTTAAATCCTAAGTCAAATTGACGCCTATTGTTCTCTCAATGGGGAACACTTCTTCATCTACTCTCAGGAGAGTTTACTTGTTACCAAATATCCGATCCTCCAGACCTATCTAGACCTTTACTCAACATTTTATCTTAACTTTCAGGACTTTCCGCTAAATGTGTGATCCTCGACCCGCTTAGACTTCTGCTCAGTGTTCTCGAACCCCAGGGCTTTTCGCCTAGAGTCCTCAACCCCTAAAACTTCTACCTAACATCCTCAATTGTCATTTCTTCTGCCTAGTATACTTGACTATGACTTCTTTGCTCAATCCTTTTGACCAGGATTTCTTGCCCAGTCAACTTGACTAGGACTTCTTTGTCTATTCTCAACTAGGACTTCCCTTCATACTTAGTTAACCTTGTTAATTCACAATAAATTTTAACTTTGAACCTTTGCCGATATCAAAATATAAGATTAATTATTTAGTACTTTCAGCATCAACAATCTCTCCCATTTTAATTTATGACAACATGATTCAAAATTAAGTTAAACATACCACAAAACTTTTCAAAATAAACAGTTCAAGTGTTTAAATATAAGCTCCCCTTAATTTAACATTCTCCTCCTCAAATTTTGGAAGACTTACATATTTTTGAAAATCTAAATCTGTTGAATATTTACATACTTAATAAAAAAAATTAACTTTAATCCTTTTTTTTGTCGTATATCAAAAAGTTTGTTTTGGAGAAGAAAATAAAGTTGGTAAACTTAGTCATTTTTCAAAATATTTAATATATGCAAGGTTTGAAAAAATTAGTTTTGAAAAAAAATGGTAAGTAAGAAACAGATTTACTCAGATTTTTGAGAAATTCACTCGATTTGGGAAAATAATTATTTTTATGATTTTTTTAAAAATCTTGAACATAGAAATTCAGTTTTGTAAAAATTTTGACAAAGATCGAAAATTTTGAAAAAAAGATAAGAAAATTTTAGAAGATTTTTCAAAAAAAATTCAAAGAGAAGTTTTTCATAGAAAATCTTACAGATAATTTTTGAAAAATTTATACAAAGATAGAAAAAACTTTTAAAAATATTTCAGAAAGGTTTTTTAAAAGCAAGAAAATAATTAAAAAATAAAAGCAGAATTTGAAAGAAAGATCGCATTGAATACATAATATTTAAGATGAATAACAATTCAAGTAATAATCCTAGAGTTTAAGTATGATCCAAAAGTAAGCTAAAAATTATCAATTTTGAAAAATAATATTTAAAAAATAATTCATCTATTTTCCTTAACCAAATGTCTAACCTTTAATTATTAACTAGCTATTAAAAATAATAATATCACTTAGTTAGTCAACTTAAGTAATATTATCTGACTAGTCATTTACTATGAAAGATTATTTAACTTAATCAATTTGAGTTAGTATTTTTCGTCAAGATTTATATTGATGCACTAATATAAACATCTGAAATCCAAGCATGACCTTAAGCATCTCATACTATTTTAAATGTTATTAATACACAAGCAAGATGGTCTCAATGTGCCTGTGAGATGCTAGCTATCTAAAATTATAAATTCATATTTTCTAAGAGAAAATCTAAATTAAGTTTATATAAAGAAACATAAGTTTGAAAATTTAGATTTTTTTTTTGAAAAGATAAGTTTTGGTATGGTTTGAAAAACATAAGTTGAAAAACATAATTTTAAAAAATCTAGTTTTTAAAAATAAGGGGAAACATAAGTTTTTGAAAAGACATAATTTTTTAAAATATATAGGTTTTGAAAAACATAAGTTTGAACCATATATATTTTGAAAATATCCTATTTTACTGAGTACATTCATAATTATCTTCTGAGTGTGTTGAACTCAGTTTTAGGTAGGGTTTAGGGTTTAGTGAATATGTCTGTTAGGTTTGATTTTGACTCAATTTAGTCAAGTATAATTTCTCTCCTAGCTATATGATCCCTTACGAAGTGATGTTTCACTTTTATATGTTTGGTTCTTGAGTGATAAATTGGATTTTTTTTATTATATTTTTGAACTTATGTTATTAATTAAGACTTTGGTGTTTTTGCAATCTAATTGGTAGTCCTTTTAGTGTATGCATTATTCATAATAGTTGAGCTACACGTTCTCCCATTGCCGTGTACTTTGCTTTAGTAGTGGATAAGGCTACACAATGTTGCTTCCTATTACACCAACTAACTAGACATTGACTAAGGAGTTGACAACTACCATTTGTACATTTTCTGTCTAGCTTGCACCCGCATAGGCTGAGTGAGAGTATCCTACTAAATTAAAAGTGTTTGTTTTAGGGCACGAAATTTCTACATTTTGTGTGCCTTTAATATATCTAAGTATTCGTTTAACAATTATTAAGTGTGGTTCTTTTGTACATGATCGGTACCTTACACACTTACTAACTGTAAATAAAATATCTGGTCCACTTGTAGTTAAGTATAACAAGCTACCTATTGCAATCCTATAGTATTTTAGGTCAACTGATTTTCTTTCTAAATCATTGTCAATTTTGAAATTTATTATCATTGGCGTACTTATTTCTTTAGAGTTTTCCATTTTAAACTTTTTAATTAATTCTTTCACATATTGGTTTTGAAAGATGTAATTACCTTCTTTGGTTTGTTTAATTTGTAAGCCTAAGGAGAAAGTTAATTCACCTACTATTCTCATTTTAAGCTAACTTTCCATTAATGTGATAAATTCTTTTAGGAATTTTATATTAGTTGTGTTAAGGTTGCAAGGTTGTAAATATAGTTCCACATTGAAAACACATGAAAATGATCATATGTTTATAAGGGAAAGATATCTCCATTGGTATGAGACTTTTTGGGTAGAGCCCAAGAGCAAAATCATGAGGGCATAGACCCAAAGTGGACAATATCATACTATTATGGAGATATCTAAATTCCTTTTGGTCATAACAATTGGTATAAGAGCGAGGTCGATCTTCACCGGACTAACCGCCAGAAAAAGCATGAGCTAGAATCATGATCCAGATCTAACCATGTGGCTTAAGCCTTGAACAAAGGAAGTGTAGGTTCCCTTATCTTGATCAAGAGGATCAGACATCAAGTAGAGAAGTCTAGTTGTGGCTAGACAATAAAGTCATAGTAGGTCGAGTGGACCGAGGGACAGAAAGTCTTAATGGGTCAGGGATCGGACATCAAACGGAAAGACTTTCTACTTGAGAGGGGCTTGTGGTCCATTGTTTATGGGGAGATTGTTGAGGTTGTAAGATTGCAAACATAGTCTCACATTGAAATCACATGGGAAAGATCATAGGATTATAAAGGAAAGATATCTCCATTAGTATGAAACCTTTTTAGTAGAATCCAAGAGTAAAATCATGAGGGTTTAGGCTAATAAATTGACCCAAAGATGATGTCATTTGCATAGATTTTGGCTATAAATATGTCTTTTTCTAGAGTTTTAACGAATAAGATTGAGTCAATTTGTCGTTGGTTAAATCCATTAAAAATTAAGCATGTGGACAACCTTTCATATTAGGTCTTAGGTGTTTGTTTTAATCCATATAAGACTTTTTCTAATTAAAAGATATGATTTGGGTAATCAAGGTCCTCAAATCTATGTTGTTAATTTACATATACTTCTTCCTTAATGAACCCATTAAAAAATACGTATGTCCATTTGATATAGCTTGAATCTTTTATGTGCTGCATAGGCTAGTAGCATCTTGATGGATTCAAGTCTAGTTATAAGTGTATAAGTTTCATCATAGTCTAGTCTTTTTATTTGACTAAATTTTTTAGCTACTAGTCGAGTTTCGTTTCCTACAATCTCACCTTTGTCATCTAGTTTATTCCTAAAGGCCTACTTGGTGCCAATGATGGCTTTATCTTTTAGCATAGGTACTAGATCTCAAACTTGGTTTTTTTTCTTTTCAAATTGAACTAGTTTTGCTTGCATTGCTATTGTCCAATTAGGGCCAAGTAAGACTTCTTCTATAATTTTGAATTCAATTTTAGATATCAGGGCTATTTGACTTAAGTTTCTATAAGATGATCAAGTTCTGACTCTTAGAGTTGGATCACTCAAAATTTAGTCAACTAGGTGATTGGTTCTTAGTCTAGTTATTCTTATGTTACGGTCAATACTTGGCTCATCTAGATAGTTTGAGTTATGTTCAAGTTTAGGTTCATCATCTTCTAGATTTCTAACATGTTTTTTATTTGCCTGAATTTGGTTACATTAATGATTGTTATATTCATCAAATATAATATTGGTTGTTTCTATAACTTTTAGAATGTGTTTGTTAAAGACTTTGTATGCTCAATTTGTTATGGAGTACCCTAAAAGGATTCCATTTGTTGACTTAGATTGAAATATTTCTAAGTAGTCTTTTGTATTTAATATATATACTTTACATCCAAATACCATTAATAAATTTAAGTTTGGTAATTTCTTGTAATAAATTTCATAAGATATTTTGTTATATAGTTTATTAATTAGAATTTTATTTTGAATATAGTAGGTTGTACTAGTTGTCTCGGTCGAGAATTAATTATTTAGATTGTATTTATTTAATATTGTTCTGGCTATTTATTGTAAAGTCCTATTTTTTCTTTATACTATTCTATTTTGTTGAGGAGTTTTATGGGCAGGAGAATTCATGATGGTACTCATTGGTTTGGCAAAATTCATTAAACCTATAATTGTCAAATTCCCTTCCTTGAACTTGTTCTTCTTCGTCACAGTCTTCCGATGAAGATTCGTCCCACGTTGATTGTAGTGCCTTTTTTCTATTTTCCTTTTTTTGTTGTCTTTCAAACTTGGGTATTTTACTCGAAATGTCCCTTCTAGTTACATCCGTAACATGTTACTTCTGACTTGATTTTTAAGGTTTGGCTTGGTCTTGACTGATTGCCCTTGGTTTGGATCACCTTCTTAATCTCGCGTTGGTGAAGCCTTTTTCTTTTTTTTTACAATTTCCAAACTAGATTAACTAGTTCGACATTTATCTCGTTATCGTCTTCGAAATTTGATTTATCTTCAGACAACTGAGTGTAATAATTTGTTCATGCAATTTAAACTCGGAAAACAACTCGTCTAATTTAAGAATTGAAAGATCCTTGGAACTTTATAAGCGTCAACCATAGATGCCCATAAGATATTTCGAGAAAAGATATTGAGTGCATACCTTACTACATCTCGGTTCTCCACTTGTTGACAGATTGCGTGAAGTCCAATGGGCAAGTTTTGAATTCATGCGTGTAGCTGGCTTGCCGGCTCTCCGTCTTGTATTTTTATGTTATACAGTTTATTTAATATTAAATCATGTTTTGATACCATAGAATTGGAGGTTGTCACGCCCCGAGACCATTGGAGCCGCTGATCCAATATAAAATCGGACAGCATCTCCCCTGTCCGGCGGACAATTTACACATACACACAAACCCACGCAGTTATAAAATGGCCTCAGGCCTCAAAACAATATATATAACACATAAGAAAATGAAACAACACAACACTGAAACATAGAACTCACCTGAGCTGCCCCCAGGGCAGGCGCGCAGCAAAACCATATCACTAAGCCCAACAAAGGACTCAAAAATACAATACCGTACGAATAAATCCAATACAAGCCCTCAGTAACATAACGAATACAAAACATATACTATGCTATCAGAGGAAAACCAAAACCAGCGGAAGCATCCATCCAAATGGAGTCGTGGGGACCCGGGACTGGCAACTGGGCTCCTCCGGCAAGCTATCAATCTGAAAACAAAAATATTACGACGGGTGGTGAGTCCAAGTGGACTCGCGGGTGTATAGATAGATATGCATGACTGAACAAAATAGCTGAATAAGCTATAAAGAAACAACAGATACAGTCTCAACAGGAATAGCAGAATATGCATAACTGAAAGTAACCACTGACTGTACATACCAGAAATCAGTCTATCCATACCATAACAGACTCGTACCGACACGAGCAAGTGCAGGGTCATCAAACCACACATAAGTATATCCTGTACATGCATGTCAAACAAGTGCAGCAAATAAATACAGCAATCACAATCAAAATGCACAATGCATCGTATGCACATGATGCAATGTCATGGTCACACCCTAACACCAGTCAAGCCACTGAGACAGGCGATACTGTGTCGGTCGAGTGGGTAGAGCTGTGACACTGTACACACCCTGCTATCACTGCTCCTGAGTGATCGAGTGGACAGGATGCTGGCGGGGAATCGCCCCTACCCCATGTATATATGAGGGAGCGTCGCTCTTATCTCCTCTGGTCTATGGGAAGAGAAGGGATCCCTAGCTGCTACCACGCACTGGAACCACCCTCCAAATAGTGACCGTGCGGAGCAATACCGGGCAAATGCACACACCCAACGGTATCCACTAACCCATGAGTGGCCGTGTGTGCATATCATGTACCGGAAGACGATAGGCTCAACCACAAGGGAGTCGCTGATCGTCGGCATGCAACAGTGCAGGTATAGTGCATGACTCTCACACATGCAACCCCTACCAGGTCATATACATAACTCAACATAACATACACAGGTCAATCACAGGTATAATAACCTAACCATCATGCATCTAAGTAGACATGCAAGTATTAATAGAATCAACCAATGCAGATATCAGGTGACATGCAACAATAACCCAATCAGTCCATATCTAGACACACGGGCAAGTATGATCAGAATCAACCAATGCAAATATCAGGTGACATGCAACATAACCCAATCAGTCCATACCTAGACACATGGGCAAGTATGACCAGAATCAACCAATGCAAATATCAGGTGACATGCAACAATAACCCAATCAGTCCATACCTAGACACACGGGCAAGTATGACCAGAATCAACCAATGCAACCATACCATGGTATGCTAATCCCTATCCACATACTCATACTCATACCAATGCTATACAGAATCAGATAACAATAAACGAGACTGTATAGAAAGAAATTCAGATCATATCTAAGGTCAAGCATAAGTATCAAGCAGATAACAAAACGGTAGCAGATAAAGGTTAATAGCAGCCTACTACATTAATACAAATAGCCATGCATAAAGATAACGTGGATCTAAAGAAGACAAGCAAGAAGTACCCGCCTTAAAGTATGAGTCCGTATCGAGAATGAAGTTCCACGACCAAGCGAAGTAACCAAGTCATAGTCCTGTATAAAATACATAATCATTTAGCTATTTACGTAAATACCAAATAGCTAATATAACACAACCTCATTAGGATCATCCTAATGCTAATGATCAATCCTAACATACACCAATCTCCAAAGATATACTCCATGTTTGACATGCTACCAATACAAATCCAACAATACCATAATTGTAAACTGTAATGAATCCCTAGTGATCCGGTCAGGTGGTTTTTTGGAGGAGGGTCGGAGGCCCGGTCGGGTTCAATGGGGAATAACCCGGATCGGGCGAGATTACTCAGGGTCAGTCACCCGAGGTCGGCCACTCGGGGTCAATCACCCGAGGTCGGCCACTCGGGGTCAGTCACCCGAGGTCGGCCACTCGGGGTCAGTCGCCCGAAGTCTGCCACTCGGGGTCAGCTACCCGAGGTCGATCACTCGGCTCGATTGTCTCTAGCCGAGCGCCCCGAGTTAGCCCCACGCGTAGAGACTTATGACCCGAACTCACCCGACCGACCCAGAGTGACAGGGTGGCCGACCCAGGGTGACAGACCCATGGCGACCGACCCATAGTGAGTGAAGGGTCGCAGTAGCAGTAAAGATCATCCGAATCTCCCCATTGTCCGAAGAGGGTTTCTGACATAATTATGACCTGACAGAGCCGCCAGCATTAATGGAGGTCTGAGGGGACAACTTGGACAGACTGTCAGACGGCTGTGTCAGTCTCATAAAGCTACCGAAGCTGCCGGTTATACAGTCTGACAGCTGACTCATCCTTAATGAGACAGGACATCTCTGACATGGCAGAGGGCTTTCCTTCCCCTATATAAACCCCATTTGAGTCTCAGAGAAAGGATCGCTGCCATTTTGCAACCACACCACTGTTTTGTGAGTCTCATTTGGTCCGAGCCGAGCGACTTGAACCTGATTCCTATTTGGGCCAGAGTCCGACCCCCCGAGCCACAGCAGACCGGGTCGTCTTGGTCAGACCGAGTCATCCGAGGGAGAACCGATCTTCGCTTGTCGACAGGATCACCTAGTAGTGTCAAACATACCCAAGAACAATAGTAATCGTTGCCACAAACCCCCCTAAACAAAATTCAACCATAATGAATTCCCATTACAAGATCAGATGAACCAAACCAATACCAATTCCCTCTTCCGGACATTCAAACATGCAATCGACATCAAATTCCCAAATCTCATCATATATCTCACAATCCAACAGAAACCATCAACAATTTACATCCCAATTTGATGTTAAAGTAAATACAACTCTGACCAAAGAAACCCACGGCAGAACAAACCCACACCAAAACTTCCCACTAATCAAACACAGAAACAAACATCCACATGCTACCATCAATCCAAAATTCTATAAGAACCCTAGACAAAGATCTTCTCACCTGACTTTAGTAGCCCCCAATTGCTGCGATCAGCGATGAACCAAACCTGAAAACTGCATCGAAGATGAATCCCAGGATTCAGACAAGGGTAGAAGCTAGGAAGGGAAGAACAAGAGGAGGTATCCTTAATCTGACATACCTATGGCCGAAAATGGAAGCTGACAAAAGCATCCCTCTATCCCGCCGCCAGTCCTGTCTTGCTGCGCCCGAAACCCTTCATCCTCCCGTCGCCTAGTGGGGAAGCAAAGAGCAGGATCGAGCAAAAGAGGCTGGCTCGTGGCCTCTCTTGGACTGGACGACCGCCGGCGATCCGCGAGGCTTCAACTACGGCTTGGGTTCGCGAGAAGGGGAGGAAGGGAAGTCGGGTGTGGCTTCAGCTGCGGCTAGGTCACGCGGGCGAAGGAGGGGAGGTCGGGTTCGGGGTTGTGCGCGAGGGCAATGAAAAGATGATCCATATAAGTGGTCATTTTGCAACCAAGCCCCTCATTTTTGACCCATCCCATATCAGCCCTTAACTTAGTTTAAATTTCCATTTTAGTCCCTTTCTTATGGTTTCTTCACACTTAAGTCTTTTTTTTAAACTTAAGTTTAAAAACAATTAAACCCCTCTAATTTCAATTTGGGTCTCGAAAACCCCAAATCTTCTTCCGAAAAATTCTCCGGAGCAGGATAAAAATGTCGGTTTTAACAGAGGTACCTTCATGTAGCTCGATTAGTTTGTTCCATAGATTTTTGGCACTTTTGAATGGTTCAACCTAGTTTAACTCTTCTTTGATTAAACCACACTGGAGAGTTTGAGTAATTTTGGCATTTGCCTCGATTTTCTTCATCATGTGTGGGTCCCAGTTTTTGCAACTATGGGTACTCCATTTCCATCGAGTAGTAGTGTGAACCCAGTTTGGATGATAATCCATATTTCCACTTGGATTTTTAGGTGAAACTGGATGTGGCCCTTCCAGTATTCGAAATCATCACCGGAGAAGAGTGGTGGTCGGGCGGCTTGATGGATCATTTAAGGTAATTGATTTGCAGAAGGAAAAAAAACAACATAGAGAGTATCAAAATTTGGTCTTGAATTAGTAATGTGAGAGAAAAATAACGCGAAAAAATATCTCGAGTGGTATTACACCAACTTCGAAATTGAAAAAACATAAGCAAGATTTTTTTTTTCAGAAGGGGTGATTGCACCATTTTGATTGACTATGAAAAACTGAAAACAACAAAAAAATATATTGCTCGAAAAGTGGTTGCACTAATTCAGAGCGCCCCCATTCTGATACCAATTATAAGATCGAAGAATGCACTAGAGGGGAGGGGGTTGAATAGTATGAGTTGTTTTTCTACTTTTTCAGAAATCACGAAAGATAACACAACAGAAATAAAGACAAAAACAAATTAACACCTTTCTTTTTACTTGGTTTATAGCCCAGCGACTGCTAGTCTAAGGCCTGCACTCGTTGAGTGCTTTCGTTGGACAATCCACTAATAGCTTGAATGCTTACAAGGGAAATGGAATTGAAAGTACAATAATAAAAACAATTATATCGACAATCGAATAATGTAGAATCTTAAGTGTTGGTCGACGGAGCATCGTTTGACTGTCATGGAGAGCTTTTCGGAGCAGCACGCAAGTATGAAAGTCGTTTCGAATGTTGTGTTTCAGATGCTAGTTGAACCTCCCTTTTATAGCTTTATCCAGGTGTCTCTATCTCTATCGAGGCGCCTCTATTCGAAATTGATTTGATCCCAATTTGTTTCATCGTAGTTTATCCATATCCAGGCGGCTTAATCCTTTACAGACGTCTCAATTGCTAACGTGGCAAAATCTAAGCGAAGCTTCATCTTGGTCGACTCTATCCCATCACAGGCGCTTAAATGTTGACTTGCACCGATCAATCAAATGCTGACACCTAATCTTCCGTGGTTGACGTGCTCATGGCGCCTTGATCCCTTCCATGCGCCTGTATCAGATTAGGGCACATGGATCCCTTCCAGGCGTTTGAATCAACTCTTTTAGGTATTTTAATTTCTGCATCACGGAGTCAGCACAACAAGTATATAATATGAAAATGAAATAGTTTGACAGTCTTTGTACTGTTTGGTCTTGACTTTCAGATTTCAACTGAAATTCTAGATTGAACTAACGCCTATTATTTCCTCAACGAGGAACGCGTTCTCACCTACTCCTCTTAAAAGAGTTTACATGTTGCTAAACATCTAGATCTCTAGATCTATTTAGACTTTTGCTCAACATCTGATCTGGACCTTCGAAACTTTCCGCTTGACATCCGGTCCTTGACTCACCTAGATTTCTACCTGGTGTCCTCGACCCCTAGGACTTCCTCCTAGTGTCCTCTACCCCTAGGACTTCTGCTCAATGTCCTCAATCTGCCAAGTCTTCTGCCTAGTAAAGTTTTTTCTTTTTCGGAATCTTGTCGTTCGTTCTTTCTATTACGAGTGTTAGTATGCAGCGGAATAATAAATAAATCAAAACACACGATAAGAACACATGAGATTTTACTTGGTTCCCAACCCCTTAGGGTCAGTACGTCCAAGGCCTAATCACGGGAAGCGTTCATCCACTAGTGGTCTCCTTTTCGGAAGTTTTCCGGAGGCAGAGAAACTCGTTTTACAGTTTTGAGTACAAGTACAAATAATGTAAAGAATTACAACTTGTAAATAAATGCAAACCAATAAGAGATGACAATCCCGACCGATCCGGAAGCCCAAAGCGTCGCACACTTTTTCCTGGAACCTCCTTGGTCGCAGAGCTTCGTCTTAGCGCTTTAACTTTGCTGTGAATAAGTAGTACGATGAAGAAATTGTTGCTTTGAAACCTTGGCTCGAAAACCCTATTTATATAGTCACTCGGGCGCCCAAGAGCCTATAGGGGTGCCCCCAATGTGATCCAATCTGATTCGCATCGGCGAAATAGGCGCAGGGATAAATCTAGCCTCTTGGGTGCCCCTATGCCTATAGGGGTGCCTGGGATGGGGCACCCTCAACCCCTTGAGGGCGCCTACCATAGGGGTGCCCAGGTTCTCTTAGGGGCACCCGGGAGCTCCTATTCCGGGCCTTGTTCATTTGCGTTTGCTCTCCTATCTTGTCTCCAGCTCTAGGTTCCTGCAAGACAAACAAACACAAGACAAACAAGCAATCCTAAGCCTAAATTCTATAAGTTTACCTGACCTACTAGGCTTTTGCTTGGAGCTAACTCTCCAAGACTTTTCTACCTAAGGTCAACTCCTTAGGGTTTTCCCACTGCCTAACTTCGCTAGGACTTTAACTTGCCTGGCTTCACTCACCAGGACTTTTACCCAGTTTCACTCATCAGGATTTCGTGCTCAACCCGCGGTCAGGTCTTCGTGCCCAGTTTCACTCACCAGGACTTCGTCCACCTAGCTTCACTTATTAAGACCCAGCTTCACTTACCAGGATTTCGTGCCCGATCCCCGATCAAGACTTCGTGCCCAATTTTTCGAACTAGGACTTCGATGCCCAACACTCGGCCAGGTCTTCGTGCCCAATTCCCTGAACCAGGACTTCGTGCCCAGCTTCACTCACCAGGTCTTCGGTACCTTGACAAGGACTTCATTGCTAGTCATCTGATCCTAACTAGAATTCTTTGTGCCAAACATTAAGTCCTGTTTGACTCAGTGCTTGGTCTAACTGACTAGATTTGTGTTTAATCTCTCTGTCAAACATCAAGTCCTGTTTGGCTTATCCCATGGTCAAACTGACCAATCCCGGGTTCTCTGTAAAATATTAGATCATGTTTGACTAACCCTTGTTCTGACTAATCAAACCTTGGTATATTGTCAAATATATCAGATCTAGGTTTGATCACTCTGCCAAATATCATATTCTATTAGCTAACCCTTGGTCAAACTGATTAAACCTGAGTTTATTCTACCAAACATCAAGTCTTGTTTGGCTTAACCCTTGGTTAGATTGACTAGACCTTGATATATTGTCAAACATCGAAATACTAGAGGTTGATTGTTCATGTATGATGCTTTTCGCACCACCATTCTTTGCCAATACTCTTGATCAGGACTTCTTATCCAATCCACTTGACCAGGACTTCTTTACCTAGACACAACTAGGACTTTCTTGCAGACTTAGTTAAACTTGTTAGATCACAGTGAACCTTAACTTTTAATCATTGCTAATATCAAAACATAAGTTTGATTAGCTAGTGCTTCCAACATCAACACACATATGACCTGATTCCATATTAGGTCCATTAGTCAGTTCCAGTCAAAATCGACTAATGGACCTAAAAAACTTAGAATTATATGAAATCAGGTCCTACGTATTCGTTTAGTTCTCTTGATTATATTCATACCCTCGAATATCATTTCATTCGTTATATTGAAAGCAATAATTTTTTTAACACAAATCAAAATTTTCGAAATACAATCGTGTTTAAAAAATTATTACTCTCAATATGACTTATGAAAATGATATTTGAAGACATGAATATAATTAAGAGAACTAGATGAATATATAGGACTTGGTTCCATATCATTCTGAGTTTTCTAGGTCCAATTGATTTCATTTAAAATCGACTAATGAACCTATAGAGTTCAGAATGATATGGAATCAAATCCTATGTGTTCATTTAGTTCTCATGATTATATTCATACTCTCAAATATTATTTCCATATGATATATTGAGAGTAATAATTTTTTAAATATGAATCAAATATTTTAATTGATTGCTACAATGTAGCAATTGGGTAGGCGTGAACAAATGTTGTGGGATAAAAATAAAATTAAATACATGATTTAATAATTTTAAAATTTACCTATATAATTTAATAATTTTTGTCACAAATTTTATGATCCATTTAGCCCAATTTCACTGGTGGACGGATATTAAATTCGGCCCATTATCGATCCAAATGCGGCCCGATGAAATGGTCGTGTCCAGCCGCAATTAATTTTCATCCCGACTCAATTGCCTTCCTCTCTCGTGCTCTATTTCGTCCGCACGAAACCTAACTATATAAAGCGCCGGACTCTGAACCCTACTTTTCTCCGGCTTCTAGTCTCCTTTCTGATTCGAGCAGGGAAGAAGAAGAAGAAGAAGAAGGAGAAGAAACGAGGAAGACGAAGGGAAGAGGACTTAGCGCACGACGGGTAAGCTTCTTTTGTCTCACTGCTTCTGGCCTTCCGTGTCGCTTATGCTTGGTTATATCAGATCCGCTTCTTAGGGTTCCTCCTCGCACTCATTTCGTCGCCCGGAATCTTGGGGATTCACAATCGGGATTTCTCATGCTTGCCCTTTCTGCTGTTGTTGTCTGTTTTTTTTCCCCCGAAAAATTGGTGTCTGTTTTTCTATTGACTTGTTTTGTTCTGATGGTCTAAAGATGCTATCTTTTTTATACACTGCTCAGTTTAGAGAGATTTCACACTAGCTGGATAGGTTAATTTGCGTTGCTGGTTACTCGATTGAGCTGTTGGACTTGAGATTGGAGAACAAAAGGTGATTAATTTACGTTGCTGGTTACTCGATTTGCCTTGCTCGTTAATTTGCGTTGCTGGTTGCTGGTCGATTGAGCTGGATAGGTTAGGGCGTTCTGGTTCCGAGGCTGCCCTTGGTGTGGCGGAGTCATTTGTTTGAACAAATGGTGATTCACATTCATGATATGAAGTATATTCAGATTGGGCTAGATTTGTTTTCTCCCTCATTGTCACGTTGTTTTCCACCTTCTGGTTCCATTTTGTTTCTCCGACTGTGCGAATAATTTACTTATTGGTAGAAGAGTGTTTATTTGTCGGATAGTTGTGCAAGGGGGAGGTTAACTATATTTATCTATTGGTGTGAGAATATTTGCTATGTAATTCTCTTGTCTTTAATGCAACGCTATATTTTCCATTAAATCTTTCTTAAAAAGCTGTCTCATTCCTAAGTTCACTTTGAGCCATCCATCCATTGTTATACAAAGATATATAATTTCCTATCTGATTGTCCATGTTAAGGTATCTATCTAACTTTGTCTTTCCTGAATATGATACCTTCAGTTTGAGGGTTGCTGGGCAGTATGGATGAAAAGAGGGCTTATGGGAAGCAAGGATCAGGAAGTTTCAGAAAACGACCCCGTGATCAGTTTGATAATGGGAAACGGAAGAAGCACAATCCTAACTATGATCATGGTTCTACAAATAAACCTATTGATACAATCTACCGCATCCTTTGCCCTGTAAAAAAGATTGGTAGTGTTCTGGGTAAAGGAGGTGATATTGTTAATGCCCTTAGAGACGAGACACATGCAAAGATAAGGGTTGCAGATGCTATCCCTGGTGCAGAGGAGAGAGTAATTATAATTTTTAATTACCAGTCAGAAAGTGAAAAAAGCAATCTTGGTCAGGATACTGAAAATAGTGACAAAAGTGAGTTAGAGAACATGCAGCCCAATTGTCCTGCCCAGGATGCTTTACTCAAGATTCATGATAGGATTGCTGCAGATGAGATTTTGCGTGGTGGTGTGGTGCAAGACAGAACCGAGCCTGATGATATTGTTACTGCTCGAATTTTGGTCCCAAAAAATCAAGTTGGATGTCTTCTTGGCAAGGGTGGAAATATTATACAGCAACTGCGAACTGATACTGGTGCAAATATTCGCATATTGCCCTCTGATCACCTACCGCGATGTGCGATGGGAAGTGATGAACTAGTACAGGTAATACCTGTTTCTCATCAGTAATTGTTTGTCTAAAATTTCTATCTTAGTGGTAGAATTTTTGAATTTGATCTTTGCTAAGACAATATAGCTATTTCATGCTTGACGAGATCCTTGAAGAGAATAGGAAAACAAACATCCTTTTTGTGCTCAACGTCTCCTCCTATTTTGCCCACTGGATGGTTGCACGTTTTGTTGCTTGTGGTATTTTATTAACGGAGACTGCTAGGTCCATAATAAATGATCCTTTTTTTTTTCTTCTGACACATGGAGACTAGAGCAGTAAAATTTTAAATTCTATTATTCGTTCATAACTTTGTGGTAATGGTATAATCCATAATTAATTCCTACTTCTAGATTTGTTATCTTCAAACGGTTTGTATGTGGTGGACTGACTTATATAGCCTCTGTTATGCATATAAATTTTCATCTTATACCATAACCATGGTAAGTTAAGTGGAAGAAAACTATAGTATAACTTATCTAAATTCATTCGAACATGGGTTAAAGTATAAAATAAAATAAACAAACCTCCTTTTGAATTCAATTATCTAATAATATTCTTATTTTTTAAAAACAAAAAATCGAAAAACTTTTTTATATGCATCTTGGCATGCTTTAGCATATGTTGAATCATGTTGAGTATCAGCACTTCTACTGTATATCTAATTGTGATAGTTTTGTTTTTGTACTTGGGAGTAATAATAAAGTGGAAGAACATTACAGGAGAAAATTTTATTTAAATGACATGCGTTGATGTGTGAAATAAGAGTGTCAAGTGTCGGCATGATACATGCTGAAACCTGATTGTTCTGATTGGGGAAGCATCCTGGAACAGACTGATATTTGAAACCTCAATCATATCAAAGTCTAAAGATGCCCAATGATCATATTTGAGAATTTTGGTGGCCATCTTTGTGAATACAAGCTAGTGTCTTTTGATTGACTAGTTGTTTACACAGGACCATAGTTCATCTTTGTGACCTTTTTTCTATTTTCTTATGTTTTTATCAATTGCTTGTTTAGCTTGGCTCTTATCATCTTGGTAAGTGTTTTCAATTCCTTTCCAGGTATCAGGAGTGCCATCTATTACAAAGAAGGCTCTTTTCAGAATATCAACTTTACTGCATCAACATCCCAATAAAGAAAATCCTCCTTTGGAAAATATCATATATGCCAGTACCCAAGGTTCTAATCGCTCAGATTCGTCTCTCCCACCGGCATTTCCTCAGGGACATCGAGTGTGGTCTCCCTATTACACTGACACTCGTGATCAACCAACAATCTCAAGGTTCAGTAGGTACCCAGATGAGACATTGAGATATCCTCCAGGTAGTTTTAGCAGAAACAATTTCCATGAGGGTGAGATGGTAGAAGATTTCTCCATGAGAATTTTGTGTGCTACTGTGAAGATTGGTGGTGTGATTGGCAAGGGTGGGACCAATATCAGACAACTAGAGCAACAAACAGGTGCTCGGATTCAGGTTGAGGATACTGCACCTGATGCTGAGGAACGTGTGATCAATATTTCATGCAAAGAGGTAAGCTGTCGATTTGGACATAACAATGTAATATAATAGATGTGTGAAATCTTAGCAAATAGGCCTATTTTCATTAAAATTGTAGGTTCCCTGGGAAACAAGATCTCCAACAATTGAAGCTGTTCTTCAACTTCAAAGTAGAACAAGTGCGAACTCTGATGATGGTGCTATCACAACACGACTTCTAGTCCAATCAAGTAAAGTTGGTTCCATCCTTGGAAAAGGAGGTGACATTATAACAGAAATGAGAAGACGAACTAGAGCAGACATTCGTGTTTACTCCAAGGATGACAAGCCAAAATATACATCTGCAAATGAAGAGTTAGTGCAGGTGCTGTTTTATTGTTAGTCATTTAATATTCCTAGCTGGCCTATTGTAAGAATGGACATCTTTCAGTTTTCTGACATTTTGTTACATCTTCTGTCACAGATTTCTGGACCTAGAGAGTTTGCCCGGGATGCACTTGTAGAGATTGCTTCAAGGCTTAGAGCAAGGACATTTCGGAGCGAGAATTCTTCTTTTAGCCCCGCATCTGCACCTGCAGCTCCTTTTCGTGGAGTTCCTCCTTTCGAAAGAATTTCTCATCGAGGTGCACCTTCAGCTGGAAATGCTGACACAGGTTCTACACGACCAGGTCATTTTCGTGGTTATACTTCTGAAAGATTTCCTGATAGAGGAATTTCATCATCCAGCATGTTTGGACCTCAGAAATCTGTTGGGTATGATTACCCAAAGGTATTGTCTATATATACCTTTTTTCTCCATTTTTTTTTTCTATTTTGGTCTAATTAATTTACCTTTTCGGGTGCATCTGTGCACCAAATTGCTAGTCTACGTAATGGTTTTGGATCAAAATATTTGCTTGCACTAGTCCAGAGGAGAATTCCCTATTTTCACGACATTCAAGTTACAGTAGGATGAATTGGTTTAGGATTGATTAGTTTAATGTGTTGTTGGTGCATCTGTTACTCATGGTTTAGACACAATTGTCATGCTGACAAGGAAAACAATGCTTTATTGATGTGCCTTACTCATCTATTTCAGCCATTTGCACCTGGTACTAAGAACCTATAGCGACGGATGGTACAATTGAGTGGTTGGACGATCTGAATCAACTTTAGTTGATTTGGATATTGACCCATCAACGTATGCTAGTTCATAGGTTTGGTCAACAACTAGGTCTTAACGCAGTGTGCCTTCCATGTTTTATTTTTACACTATAGTTCAAATTTAAACCATCTTGATTGTAATCTCCAAACAAAGTAGATTCATATCCATCAATTAAATGCTAGACATTACCATTAGTGTTCAGATTTAGAAAGCATGACCTGTTTGTGGGTCAAGCTCGGTGAGAATGAGCTCAATAAAGTTATAATCTAACTACAACTCATCCGTGTAATGTAATCAGGATGGTCATCATGGTGATTGATTATTTATATTCAATGTTATTAAATTGGATTTGTATTCGTGTTCTGTATTTCCATGGATCTTTTGGGGATGAAGATGGGTCTTTTCTTTTGACAGGCTTATAGACAATCATATGAAGCTCAATACTACCATTCACCAAGTGCTGCTGGGTAAGTGTAACGGTCTCTCTTCTTTGTTCAGGCTGCTCAGCTTGCAAGAGTTTGATCTCAAAATCTCACGGTGCCGCTAATTTGTCTTATATTGTTAGGTACACTAATAATGCTCCTGCTGAATCTAAAATTCCTTATGGTGGGGCCACCTCATTTGGCAGAGCTGATATTAGCAATTCTGAGATGCATCAGGTATTGAGATTACACCTTCAAACTATCTCTACGAGAATTATAAGATTCTTCATACAATTTGTCACGGTAATAACTCATAAATAAAATGCTCTCTCGAGAATGTTAGGACGTTTGATATGATTGATATAAGAGACTCATGTAGAATTTGAATCAGCAAATGATAACTCTTTTTATGCTAGCATTTGTAGGGGCAGCGACGAGTAGAGTATCTGCAACTTGTTACTACACACACCTTCCTAACTCATGCCGTTCCCATACTTTTTACCAGTTCCATCACCTCCCTGGAGCATTCACCCAAACACCAGTCCCATCCCAGGTTAACATATCTTTATATCTCTAATATTTAAAATAATAACAAATTGAACCTCTAAAATTAACTTAAAAAATAAAATTGTGAGGGGTGACCACTGCTGCAACTATCACCATCTAAAGGAGGTGAATTGAGAGGAGCAGAGAATTTGTGTGAGAAGAGGCTTCCCATCACTTTTAATTGAGAGCAGCCCATGTCGAACATTGTTTTAGTTTTAGTTTTGCCAAAACTGCTCTAACATTTGAATTGGTAGGACAAGAAGGGTGATTTGGGAAGAAAATTTAGGGTGAAGTCTCAAAGCCATCCCATACATGTCATACACACGATTGATGTATACACCATTTCGTCGGAACCAACTCTGAATCCAATTAAACAAGTCAGGTAGTCATGGATGCTAAAGAAATACACCGTGCCGTTCGTTTGTGTAGAAATTGTTACACCCATAACTAATTCATGTTTAGTCTAAATTATTTGGGATTGGATATATGAATAATCTAAATTATTTTATTATATTAATTAATTTTTAAGACCTGTTTTTTACCCTTTGAGAATAAGTCATTCTCATATTCATATTATTTTAATCTATTATATCTCATTTTTTTAATTATGGGAGTCACCCCTACTTCCTCTTCTTAGACATATATTGGTGAATAATAATAATAATATAATTTTTGGCGTCTAAAGCAACAGGGTTATATGCTTATGTTGGTTATATAGACTTTTCATGTGCAAGTAGGTTCCTGGAGCAAGAGTTGAATCGCATGATCCTATGTTGGGTGCGCCAGATCATGTCATCGACGGACATGGCCCGTCTGAATATTCAAGGCCAGGACAGGGCTATTTCCCACCACCCTATATGCCTTCAGGGAGCCAGAGCATACCGCCATCCCAACAATCGATTCGCCCTTATTAGCTCAACTAGCAATCAGCTATCTTGTTCTTCCTCACATTCAAATACTAGTCACCGGCTGTTTGATTGCAAATTGAAGCAAGTGTCAATTAAATCTTTAGCTGTTGTAGACTGGCCTATAGAGCATCAATTTTCTGTTGTTTCTAGTTGTCGAACTGATTTATGGTTCGCACTTGTGAATGGATGTGGAGGTTCAACTTTATGATTCAGTTCTTTAGATTCGATGCCACAGGTACAACCTGGCTCCATTTGCTACTCGGTTCTTTGCGTACTCAAATATGCTGGAACTTTTCTTGCGTTGTACGGTCAGTTGCATTTTGTTGTCCTCTTATCGAATTATGCTGCTGGATCTAATCAAGTTGTTTATTTGAATTGTTAACATTGAGTTACCTCTGTTTCTTTGCGTACTTCAATTCATAAGCTCTAGACAAATCTAGAGGAGAAGAATACGGTTCTTGTTGTGCATCAGCATCAATCAACAATGATAGTACTGTCCTGGATCGTCAATGAAAGTTAGTTCCCCGGGCACAGCACAAGCGGTAAAGCACATGGTGACACAAATTGGAGAATCACGGTTCCAAACTCCACCCAAAAAGCAATTTCTGCCTTCAATGGGTTTCAGACCGTGAAAGTCCGACGCCATGGGCATTGATGTGAGCATTTTCCAGATTTATCGCAGTGGGTTTGCAAAAAAAATTTCGTAAAGCTAGACCTCTCTCTTCTCTTGATTGCCAATGAAAATTGAATTAAACTATCCTAACCCCAAAAAAATGTTTAAGTTTGAAACTATAGCAGTGTAACTTGTAAGTTTTCTTGTATGAGAATTCATTTCCTTGATTTTACAATACTAAGATTGAGGTGCGCCTTGTCTAGAAAGGTCGTTCAATTAAAACTTAATAAGTCTCCGTAATTTATTCTTTTTAGAATGTGTAAAGCCGTCTTGGAAGGACCGTTAATGCGACGGTTTCATCTTTTACCACAGTGCTAACATTCAACAAACTGCTACAAACTACAGGCATTCATGGAAAAATGATGATTGAAAATAGAAATTATATTTAATCAAACGTTACATTTATTAGATCCGATGATTATGCATGACATATCTCAACATTCACGAAGCTTAGCCCACGGCTATCAAATATACACAAACGTCCCTTCAAGATCCAGACGACTCAGATTCAGACTTCCACAATCAGCCATGGAATCAAACCCATCCCTATATTAATTTGTGCTTGTGTTTCCTGCCATCACAGCCACAATAGTTTCGCAGCAGCGTGATCCTTGCTAAATTATGTGAGTTATCTTGTTTTTATTTTATTTTTATTTTTGTACCTTTTGATTTTTATTATGCCAGTTTACACCTATAGTAGTAAAGTAAAATACCATTATTTGTTCTTGGACTCTAAGTGAGACTAAAATCATGGGTTGTAGTTCGTGGGGCCAGAGGATGCTCTTGTGACCTCATGACCAAGTTCGTCGATTTTGCTGATCATCAGAGCCTTCTCGCTTTCGAGCTGAATCATGTATTTCTCCTGGTCATCTTCTGCATTTTCTACCTCACTCAAAGCCAGCGATAACGCCTCTAGGTCACCCTTGTCGATTAGGCATTGTAATTGCTTCAACATGTCTCTCATCTGAATTTTAAAGAATTGGAGTTCAGTATCCCAATATGGATAAAACAAAAAAGGAAAACACATAAACAATTTGTGGTTTACGCATTGCAAATAGAAAATAAATTTTCCTTATTGAAACAGATAGATACTGAGGCAATACGAAGATGGACTGCAGGAGTAAAAATCTGAACATTCAGGTTTTTACATGATGCTATATGCATACAAACATAGAGCTGGATATCACTTAGCATTAAGAGAAGAATTGAAGAGCGTCCAGATAAAATCATACACAGGTTAAGGATACCTGGGAGTTAACGTAAGATTCATCTTTAAAAACCTTTGTGAATGGCCATGTAAAACTGAAGAATAATTTAGTAATCTAGTTTGAGTAGAAGCACACTCCACCTATACTTTCACAATAGTAAATAAATATCCACAAACTCTTTCATGAGAGATTCATTCCATGTCACATGGCTATAATTACTCACCTGTGAGTTGTGACCTCTTGACTTGGGTTTCACATAAAAAAGGGACAGTCTGGTCCCAGGGAAGGATTTATTGTACGCGGCCTTATCCTGCTCAGTTTGTCGAACATGCGACCTTCAGGTCACATAGCACAACTTTAATGTTGCGTCAAGGCTCCCCTTCTTGAATTGGCTTTCATATATCCAATATAAATTATGAAGGATTAGAACTGAAAACAAAGCTGTTGTACAGCAAAGGCCAACACTTTTTAGTCTTCGGTAGTTATACCATCTACTCACAGGTGCATATCTAATCTTAGTTAAAGTAGAATATAGTATTTGAAGTACTTATGAACATTATGCAAAGCTCTGCAATGCCGTGTGAGCTCTAGAATACCAATAACAAAATAACTAGAGTGAGCCCTAGAAAAATGCTAATGATGAAATACGCAGCTTGTTGGCCTGTTTTCCAGTTATGAGTTGATTGTGATTAAACATTCAAAATTAGATCTTAGACCAAGAACATTATAAGAACACCTCAAACCACCCCTCAAGTTGATAGAAGATTAACATAATTATGCGGAGTAGACTGAAGCTATTGATTTCACAGATTTAATCCTCATGCTGCATAGAGCGATATTGGTGGGACACAAGGTTCAAATATTATGTTGAGACTGACACATTGGCAACATAAGCATGCTAGGCATTTTTTCCAGTGCTATTCGATCTGAGGGAATAAGAAACTAGATACAGGCAACATAGAGATGGATACAAATGATTTGGAGTTTTATACGAGTGATACACATGAAAATTCAGATAGGGATATGATTGTGAGTTCATGCTTAACATATTAGGTTAGAGATTCTTTAAATTTCCAAATTGGAACATAAATCACATTTCCAAGAAACCTTCCAAAATTGTAACATCAAAATGAGAAAACTCTCAAATATTTTCTTGGACAGATATTCAAGGATGAAGCTACAAAACAAAAGTAAATTAAGAGTATAAGACTATTTCACAGCAACTACAACCTGAATCAAGCTAGTATTGTAGTTTATTTATACTCTATGTGTTTCAGCAAGTTCAGCCTTCAACTCTGTGGTCGGAGTCTTTTTCATGAGTGTCTAGTGAGATCGACAAATATCATTACAAGATTGTGCAATTTGGTAGCATAAATAGGAATTTGAAATGATGATGGTTCAATACGTAATTTTAAATTATAATTATCTTTTTCAAGAGAATTGAGGGTTTGGCAACAAGAATCAAGAGATCATCTCTAACAAGATATAGAAGGTAAATTCATACAAGTGGAGGCCAGCACAGTAAACCGATGTCAAACAGTATCTGTGTAGAATGTCAATAGGCACAGGGTGATGGGTGGCACCTAAATCCATATTCAAATCACCGATTTTTTTTTTTTTTCACTTTCTCATCTTGGTAGCATACCCTAGATTACTGCATGGGATGTTTTAAAGAAAGCATGGATATTTATTAATTGTTTCACAGTTTATGCAATGGAATCCAATCTATTCCGTTAGGAAGGGATAATTACTAAAAGAGAAGAAAACAATTAAAAATTTACCTTTGTAGATATATTGTGTGCTTTGTCAAATGGAGAAATTGGAGTATCCGAGCCGGATTTCTTCTGTACCTCTGGTGTTTTTCTTGTTATTTTCACATGAATCTCCCCATTCTTTACTCCTTGAAGAGGAATCCATTTGTCGACTGTGTGATTTGGGAGCAAGCCTTCATAGTCAACTGTACAATGCCCTATACAAGATGTCGGCAGTACAGCATTATGGTCCTTAACATGCAGGGTTAAGGGACTGCTAGTGTCAGGAAACTCTAATGTTTGATTCCACTCCGGATTTAATGTTTTATAAATGACCTGGAAGGTGAAAGTATAAATTGCTAGACTATTCTCCAACAATGCTCTGATGTGAGCAACAAACTAAAATTGAAACAGTGTATTTAGTATTTAAACTCAGAGGGAAAATGGGAGAATTTGTAAATCATGAATCATGTCAAGAAATAAACTGATCACAAGTCTGCAACCAGATGTTATAAGGAGGACAAGTTTTGGGGCGTCAAAGTTGAAACCTAGAACAGGTTAAATAAGATATCTGCAAATTGTGTACTTCAGGTGATGTCTCAAGATAAGTTGTGAAGATGTATCACCCAACAAGTAGTTCAGTAAATTGTGTGTGTGCTGTGAAGTAAAAAAGAGAAGGTGACAAAACTTAGAAGGAACAATAAGAATAGTCTTTATTTCTTCACTAGTAATATTGATCTCGACTTAGCTCTGGTGAAAATAGACCCATTTTGCCATCCAATAATTAACATACATGTTACCTTTTCAGAAATTTATGTACAATCATAAAATATGCCCAACTACTGGTTAAATGAAGATAGATTTAAAAACAGGAAAAGAAACCCAGACAGATATCCACATGCCAATGCAACTCTGAACTTAAATGTAGGGCAATTTCCTAACCTTAGTTTGTTTCTTGGAAGTCCCATAATGTACCCTTACAAAGGGATCACTTGTTCCCCTTACATCAGCAGCAACTAGATCCTTAGCTTCGATAAGTACTAGTTCAATCAAGCCAGATCCCAGTTTCATTCCTGGATTCTATAAATTTACAAGTTGCACACATCAGAAAAAGAAACATAAAACACTTAAACCAAACATGCACATAACTTTTAACAAAATATTGCATGACGTAAATGAGATGAGCACAACATTAATCCATTAAACTACAAATATAATCTTAATTTGAAAGATCATATTGGAAAATGGGAGCAAAGTATAACTTGTTTTCTACTGAAGGTATTGCGAAAGAATAATAACCACATACCTTTGAAATTTCATTATCATCATTCTTCACTACTTCTATTAGGAGCTTCACTTCACCAGAATTAACTTCCTCTAGAGGGATCCAGTCATCCCTGCTGGAACCTTCAGAAATTCCTTCCAGGTTCACTCTTGCACTTCCCATATTCTCATCTCCAAAGATATTTGTGCTGTAACATCTGATCTCGAGATACTCACTGCCACTTCCTATTTCATCAAAGTCAAACTTGTGGTTCCACACTGGACTTGCATTATTAGGAATGCTTTTTGTTCGGTAAGAAGCCTATAAAACATTTGCAGGTTAGAAGAATAAGGTAAGCATTGTTCTGATACATATTCAGTATTCAAGAGCTTATTATGAAGACAGTATAATTTTGCAGCCAACCTTTCCATATTGAAGCTTAACATAGGGATCACATTTCCCAGATTTATCTTTAGTAGCCAGATTCCTTCCTTCAAGTACAGTTACTTTAAGTTCCTTTCTGTTCTTGTCTGAAGGTAATGAGGACCATAAGCAGAGAGTTGAGGGGCACTGTTGACAGATTTTCTCAAGATAGTAGAACCATCTGAAAATTGCCATTCTCTAAGAACAAGCCTGACTGTTAACTGAAATAAATGAATCCGCATCAGAAATTTTGCTGCAAGAGAAGTTACATAAATTCAACCATGAATAATTGACAAATCAATAATCTTATGTAGAATTAACTGGGAACAAGAACAACTGAGTTAACTGAAAGCAGAAAAATTATAAAGCTATCTTCTTGGCCGTACTGTATATTAGACATAGTTTAGTTGCACGGCAATAATGAAAATAATTCCATTATTACGGAAACTGAGAGATTAAAACCTATATAGATGAACAAGTAAAATGAAAGTCATTTACGACTAGTGAGAAAAAAGACACCTTCAATATATCTAATAAAACAAAGATTTAATAACTATCAATTGATCAGTGTTGTCGTCAACAGAGATTAATGATGGGAACCATCTAATAATGAAAATCAAAGGCTAGAGAATCTACTCGGCCAGATTGGAAGAAAAATAAATCCATTGAAAACTACTACTAGAAAATATTAGTAACTATCAAGGAATTGCCTCCTTACAAGCAAGCACCTCATTGCATTGATAGTGCAAGTAATAACAAGATAACGGTAATGTTCACAAGCCTAACATAGAAAACAACTACTAATTGATACAGAAATAGATTCATGGCAATGATTTTCAAATAAGTGCTAAAAATGATTATGCAACGAGAATCACAAATAACATTTATTAATGTCTTAGAAAAGAATATTTACCTCCGCTTGGCTAAATCCTTCAAATGGAATAGTCATTTCTACTTCCGTCCCACAATTTTCAGCTTGTTTTGCCACCACTCCAGATCCCTGTCCTATTGCCCAGAACATTGTAGAATCATCTGCAACATACTTCATCTGATCCCAGTTGTGAGAATTTGTTAATGTGTGTTAGATCGCATGTCAAGAACTAACAAAATTGGGAATCTTATATTGATTTGTTAATGTGTAAGATTGCATGTCAAGAACTAATAAAATTGGGAATCTCATATTGACACCAGTACCTTTATCTCACAGCTGGTCCAGTAGTTAAAATTCACGCTGGTTCCATTTGATTCATAAAGGTAAAATTTCAGAATTCCAGTTTCTCCATGTAGCATCATATTGAAGGTAGTATCCCATCTTGGATTTAAACCATCACAAACAATTGTTCTTCTTGTTAAATTACCAATTTCCACTTTGATGAATGTCTGCAAAGCCTTGTTCCCAAAATTTCCTGGCAAATGATTGCTCCCACTAAAGCTTTGGCAAGTTTCTGAATTGTTGACTGTCAAGTTAATCTTGTCTAAATTACTGGCTGAGACTACAGTAACAGAGAGTACACCTCCAACAGTCTTCTTATGTAGATCCACAATTGGCAAAGAATAGCAATGACGGCGAGGCTCAACTAACAAGTTAGTTATTGATTCTGTGCAAAGCTTTTCCTAATAATAGTATAAAGAAACAAGATGTAGCAAGAAGATTAACTTATATAGGAAATCAAAGATCAGAAAATCAAATAGTGTTGGCAACTCTAGAATTGCAATTGGATGAGGAACACACCAACCAAGTGGGAACACCAGGTAGCTCTGTCTCAGGAAGTGTCTGCCTGCCACCTCTTCCAAATGCAACACCTACTCTAATGTCAGGAGTTGATTCAAACGAATAGAGGACAGCTTGACCATCAAGAATTGGTCTTAATAGTAACTGCACCATAAAAAAAGAATGGTCCTTGGTTTAAGGATGATGATATGATAGTGTTTAAAACAGAGCTTGGAAGCCGTACAGTTGAGAATAGCATATATTAATATAATAACAGCTAATAAGTTAGTTCTAACTTAAGTGAGATAAAAATGTATTCTCAAGATCATTCTAATTTCTGCATATATAAAACTTCTAGCCATGAGCGTATAATGTTAGTACTCCGAATAGTTGAAGGGGAGTTTGTTGGTACCCCGAGTGGTGTTGACCACAGTTTTGATATTTGGGCAAATGGGTGTTAGGCTTGCCTTGTGTTGTGGTTTAATATGCGTGTCTAAGTGTGCAGAGACTTAGGAGAATACACAAGACCACCCAATAACTTTGGGTTCGATGCAATACGGTGAAGGGTGGTATGAGACACCCGAGGGACTGAAAAGACGAAGAGTAACAAAAATAGCTCTTCTTAGAGCAGAAGAAGCAAGTATGCAAGAAGAATGGCACAAGAAAGCAGCCGACAGACTCAGTGCATCCAAGGGACGAGAGGCTTGGAGAAAGAGTACATTGGTGGAGCAAGAAGAAAACACGGGGAGTGAGCTGGAGAGTTCAGTGCATCCAAGGGACGAGAAGCCGAGTGGAAGACTACTTGGGTAAGTTGTTTGTGAGATGAGTTGAGTGAACTTGTATTTGGGACCTAGGGTAGAACTTATCTTAGGCGGGCTTGGTCGTAGTTGACTTGAGTCTGAGTTTCGGATGATTGAAACTCAAGCAACCAAAATGGACCTATGCAATCAATAATATTTTTATTTGAACAAGTTAGAAGCTAATCTATTCGGGAGCTACAGGTGACCGAAACCAGATCTGGTCGACCAAACCCTAAACAGGATCCGGTCGACCAAAATACATGCGGAGCACAGATTCAAATGAGACAATCAAAGATCCGGATTGACCGAGGTTCTAATTGACCAGAGTGGATCTAGTCGACCAAAAAGTTGCCACATCAGCAAATGTGGATAGAAGGAGATCTGGATGAAGTTGATGAGCTGACTAAGCGATGTCTAGTCGATCAAAAGTGCTTTCTGTCAACCAGAACAGTGGCACATCAGCAAACTCGACTATTGAAGCAGAGGCTATAAAGGAGGCTCAAAGATTACACATACACACTTAAATATAATTACATTGCTATCCTTTTAAGCCACCATTGCCTTATTCTTTATATTGTATTCTTGCTAAGTGTATTAAGAGGTTTCTCCACATTCAGCCCTTTATGAATAGGTGAAAAATAGTGTCTCTGTGTGCATAGGCCTTGAACGTAGCAACTTAAGGTTGTGAACCAAGTAAATAGTTGAGTCTCTTGGTATGCTTGATTTTATGTTTTCATTAGTTCGCATTATATACTAATGTGTGTGTCCTTGCTAAGTACATAGCAAGAGAAAATTAGACGGTTTATTTGCAAGTTGATCCTATAGCGATCCATCTTCCACATCGCACTATCAGTTGATCCTATATGAATGATAGAGACTGACAATTTCTCTGGAATATGGAAGAAGTGACACAAAACTGTATTCTATGAGGCAACTTTTTCAGCATATATAGAACTCGTAAACAATTAGCAGCACGGATATATTTGTTAAGAATTGATGATAGATAACTAGTTTGGTTGTGATCTATTATATGGCAGTATAAGCTTATTCCAACTGATATTTGATATCACCGGAATGTCTTCATATCTGCCGCTAGAACTTCCTGAAATAAGAATTAATAGAACGCTAGATCAAATGGATACACCAAGTCTCAAATGGGCATCAAACCAAAGCAGTAATAAGAAAATTGAACACATTCATACTATTCCTTTGGTATCTCAATTCCATTGGTCCATTCAAAGCCACAAATTGTGTTTAATGAACATATCACTTCATAAAAGATATCTAGCAAAAGCAAAGTACTATAAAGACAACCAAAACTAGGAAACGGGAAGTACTTCCATACATCTCCTTTGATATGAATGCTATTAATGATAATGCGGACTGTTCCAAGTGCCCACTTAGCATGCAATAATATGCTCATGCCAACAGAATCCCAATCAAATCCCAATCGCATGACTTGCTGTAAGTGGAGAAAATTGTGAATGTTCAGTCAGGTATTCAAATGTATTCTATCATTTAATGTAAACTGGCAAAGTATCCAAGAGAGCGAGTATAATAAGCAAATAAACAAAATGTACAAGGTCTATTATTTGAAAAATATGTAGGACTAATGACACAGGAAAATAGCATATTAGCATATCACATCTAATAGGTTCAATTTCCAGAATAACTCATCCAAAATATTTAAGAAAATCCTGTTATATTCATATCAAGTTTAAGCATAGAGCCAGGATTAAATTCTGCAGACTTGGTAAACAAACTTAATAATACAAGATACCTGTTAATCATTGGATCTAATATGTTCAATTACCGGAAAGGCTCATCTAAAATATTTAAGAAAATGCTGCTATATTCGAATAAAATTGGGACTAAATTCAGCAGACTTTGTAAACAAATTGAATAATACAAGATCACCTGTTAATCCTTGGACTTCTAAATTTTCATAACACGGAAAAGTTTTACTATAATGTTTATAAGGATGTTGATTTGAGTTTATTACTATAAGTAATTTGACATATTTTACAACAAAATTCTAGGTTTTTCATTTTTTTGTTCCTATAGGTTTAAATAACAGAACTTTCCAGCAATGTAAGATAAAGGTATCATTTCGTTCCTGTGATAATACCTTATAGACTATATCCAAAGGGTAAATATTTATTCTGTTTTAAGTGTTTCTCATCATTGACATTAAGCTTAGATAGAACTATTACACAGTCAAATCAAACCAAACCTAACTGTAAACATGACACAATTAGAACCATGTTCATTTCCTCAAATTGTCCAGGAGAAGGTGGAACCGAGCCTAACCCAATACTGTTGATAAAAGATTGGGGCACCATGACAAGACCACAAATAGCACCTTTTTTTTTAGAACAGCATAAAAGGAAAGTCTACCGATCTAACCTACATTAGTTACTCATTCACTGGATTAATTACAAAAATAGTTGTCATACTTGCAGTTACCTGTTTACCAATTTACAAGTTAAACATGATTATAATTATTACTGAATCCTGATTATAACAATTAAGAAAATCCTATGTATACTTGAGCAGAATCCAAGTGTCAAACCTGATCACCTGAAGTAATCCATTGCATGCCATTTTGTCCAAAATTAGGTGGACAAGAACCTAGTGAGAACTGCTGAAGTTCAATTTTTTCCTGCAGCAGGTGGTATCCTAGGATCAATGGCTGAGTTCTTACTCTTCTACAGCAGAGCCTTAAGAATGTATAAACATGACAAGGATGTACTCACAATCCACTTCGGTTTCTGGTCCTTTAGCTTCCTCTGCAAAAAAATTTAAAGAAAATAACAGGTAGCTAATGGACAGTTCAAAAATAGCCTTGCAGAAAATCACACTTCGCCAACTTTCTTATTACTCCTGGTTCACCTTTTTAGCGTGCAGATAGCATGGCAGAGAAGTGTGCTGCCTTCATATGCTGGTTATAGTTTATGATGCTTAGTGTAAACAAAAAATTAAAAAGGAAGTGGGTAAAAAAGCTGTTATATTTAAGAGATGTCATAAGGCAATAAATTCACTATTTGAGTGCTCATTCTCTATGTGTATGATTGGATCTTAAACTCATTTACTGAATGTTCGCAATAAGATTCATAATATTAGAGAATTTGTGATTCAACTAGTGAGCATCTCTACATATGTAACTATGAATGTATTGAAATAATCCCTAGTTGATGAATTGATGAGTTCAGACATCATGATTGTGTGAGACTGGCACGTGTTATACTCCTTGGTTTACCCAAGCAACTGTTCCTCACTGGTTGGAGACATTGGAGGTCGAGAGTTAAACATGGATGCTAATCAAAGGTAACTAGTTCATTGGAGTAGCCTGTCATGAGACTTCATATAGTTCTATACATATATGGATATGTCAATGAAGACTTCATTGCAGTTTAAGTGCGAGTTTCCTTTGACTTGCGATATTTAAGTCATCTTGATTATGAAGCTTATATTATGACATCTTAAACAAACATCTCCTTGCAGGTGTGGACCCGAGACGATTAGGTATAAGTCGAAGTGCCGAAGGTGTTTGGATAACCCACTGAGGATTCACCGCTCCTTAAGAAAGATGTATACTCTACGACCGCTTGTCAAGATTGTTACTCAAAGTCTTTGGCCAAAGCATTACATGTCAAGAGTATGATATTCTTAGATACATGTATGAGTAACTTGAATCCACATGACAAGGAAGGAAGTTAGACTTGGGCTAGGAGTGAGCCTGGTGAGGACTGACACATAGAACATATCCCGAACCAAGTGAGTATAAGACAGTGAAAGGAACGAGGCACGATTCATTGTAGTTGCTGAAGGGTTTAGAAAGTGGTTCTGAGATCAACCGTTGATTTTCTGACCAATTGGGGGTCATGATGTACTACTAGCTATCACTCATGATCTATTCATAATTAATGATTAATTACGAATGACCAACATAGCCGGGAACCTAGTTTGTAAAATCGTGATCTTACATGAATCAATTTGGGATTAGAATCAGATCGGTCGGAATCAGATTGTAGAACACTAGAATCATGCGATTTTATGATATATGATTAATAATTAGAAAAAATATCTAAAAAACTCATTTACATATAAATAGATTGCTAATTTTGGATATATATGCAACTATCGACACGCAATACCTCATATTACATTATTACATGTAGAAATTTAAATTAACTAATAATTTAACTATCATTCTCGCACAATAGCACTCAATAATATTTATATTTTCATATCATAAAATAAAAGAATATAAAATTTCTATTAACACAATAATAATAATAATAATAATAATAATAATAATCACATTCAATCTCAAGAATGTTCTCTTGGTTTACAAGATGATCCAATTTAAAGACCAACCAAGCATCTAATGTAGCAGAAACTAGTGAATCCTTTGATTCGAACACGAATGCTAGAAATAATTTTCTAAAAACCCATTGATTCCGCAGAATACTAACATTCAAAAACTCATCATGGGGGAGGGGGATGACATAATATTATTCATAAATAAACTAACTCAAAAATAATTAAAATAGATGTTTAAATAATTTTAAAACTCTAACTCTGCAAAAGATGAAAAATAATAATAATAAAAGACTAAAAATTTTCCGGACCTTTGAAAAGGCTTCAAATATTTTTTGGATTGAAACTAGGCGGTTAAGGGTAAACCTTGAAACTAACTATAGATCTCTGAACGAGCTTCGATTTGATATATTATAAGTCTCGTGGTTCAATCCGAGTCAAAAGTTATGACCTCTCAAAGCTTCCACCGATCTTGCTCTGATCCTCTTACGATCCTACTGATCATATTCCGATCCTACCGATCCTATTGCAAAAATTGATTTTGCACGATCTAGGATCGATTTGTGCTTCCAAATCATAGGATCATATAGGATCGCGATTTTACAAACATGGGTCGGGAATCTATTGGGTCACATGCACTACAAGTTTATTCGAAAAACTTAAAATGAGTTTGAGAATTGGATTCTCAGATTGAGAGAAATTGAGTCTAGTTAGACGAGACGAAAGGCAAATATGGAAGATATTTTGTCAGACGAAAATGAGGATGGGCCACATCTTTTGAAGACGAAATGAACCAAATTGGTTTAGTTCTAATTAGAGGGTTTGGTTGTTGAACCAAAGGGCATAGTTTTGAACCAACTTGGTCCGGTCATGAACCAAATTTAAGATAAATGGATTGGGTTAGTGGGCTAGTGGATTGGTTTTGGATTGGATCCAAACCCAATAAGAATAAAAATGATTAACCAGGTAACAGTCGAACCTGGGGCGACCAGTCTGGCCCCACGGAAATTTTCCATCGGCCGGCCATGGTAAATCGGTGAAGTGCACATGGAGGCCCATCCTGATAGCCAACATTCTCAAGTCCGCTACCCATTAAGGATAAAAACTTCCCAATAAGAGGTACTATATAAGATAGAATGAGAGATTAATTAACCTAATCATCAAAACCCTAAAGTTTTCTCTCCCTCATCCTCTCTCCACCACCGCCACCCTCTCCCTCACCCGACGTTGTCGCCCACCCTCGTTGGAGCTACCCGACTGTCGGCCACCTCCGGTCGTCCGACGACCGCCGGTGCTCCAACTCTTCCTTGAGCCGCTGTACAGCAAGGAGAAAGGGTCTCCTTGCTGCTGTAGTGAACATCTAGCCGTCGAAAAAAGTTTCCCGCCGCTGCGAGCTTGTCAGAGCGCAGCTGTTGTGACGTCGGAGCACTTGCTGTAAATTGCCCAATATTTAGGCGGTCAACAGTTGACCACCGGATCTCTTGCCGCAGGTTGGACCGTCGGTAACATTGAGTATCACCGCGTTCGATATAGTCTTGGTTGCGTACGCCGCCGAATACCATAACGTGGGTGAGATTCTCTCTTGGATCGATTTGTGACTTATAGTCGACTAGTACCGAAGACGGATACGCGACTCGTGGCTTTGGAAGCCGTCTGGACGAAAGCTTGGTGTGGATACAGATAGAGGCCAGGCTTGAGCATCGCTCAGTTGATGTCATTCCCACTCCACATTATTCGTCAGGTATACCTAGAATAAATGTTATTCATAAAATTTTAATTTGCTATGTCTTGCACATGTTAACTAGAATCTTGACGGAAACATTAGACATGAAAGGTTTTAAGTTTAATAGAGTAAAGACAAAATATATGAAATTTAAGTTTAGTAATATTAGATGTAATGAGACAATTGTTAAGATAGGAGATGATGAGTTGCCTGGAACTGTGAGTTTTAAGTATTTAGCATCATTTTTGCAAAATGATAGAGGGATTAGAGAGATGTCTTACATAGAATACAAGCAGGATGGTTGAAATGGAGATTAGCGTCGGATGTTTTATGTGATCGTAAAGTACCTCTAAAACTTAAAGGGAAGTTCTACAAAATGACAGTTAGACCTGCTATATTATATGATGCTAAATGTTGGGCTATGACTCAGGCACATGAGCAGAAGATAAAAGTTGCAGAGATGAAAATGTTAAGATGAATGTGTGGACATACGGGGATGGACAGAATAAGAAATGAGAGCATTAGAGAGAAAGTCAGAGTTACATCTATTGATGAAAAACTTCAAGAGACACATTTAAGATGATATGGACATGTACTTAGACGGCCAATAAATGTCCAAGTTAAGCAATGTGAAACTATGACAAATACGCGCATCAAATGAGGGAGAGGAAGGCAAAAAAAGACTTAGTTAACAATAATAAAATAAGATAAAATTTATTTAAATATAGATGATGATATAATAGGGAATAGAGCCACTGGCGTAGAAGAATCTATATAGCCGGCCACACCTAGTGGGATAAAACTTGGTTGTTGTTATGTCTTACTCGTGTTGACGTGTTGTAACCTGTATGTGTGTGTTGCGTGTGTTATAATAATTAGTTGTAATTATTATTTTTCTTCCACTGCGCACGTTTGTGAAATGTGTCAATGCGCACAATACATCGAGCTCCACCTAACAAAAGCATCCATGATAGGTATGTGTATATGCAAGAAGGCTAAGACACCCACATCATGTATGCTTGGGTTCGTTAGAATCCTCTAGTTTCTAGGTTTATAAAATCCAAATTGCCAGCTTTCCCTTTAGTATTTTTTTTTTAACTCTGGAACATGAGGGAAAAGTTACTCGACTTGTCTACATTTCTCGAAAATTTGTGCCTATATCAAAAACTTAAATCTGCTTGATTCAGATGATTATTAGTACTCCAATTTAATTTTGCTTATTTTGGGGATTTTATTTATGGGAATCATGGGCACGTGAGAATTTTCCCCTAGAAAGTTATCAGGATAATGGTAATCCCTGAGATTGAACAAGTTGATTGTAGCACATAATGAACTGAAAATGTTCGTATAATGAACTATAAAATGTCCCTTCCTTCTTGTGCACCCACTTATAGAAAAAACTCTGTTGTTGAATAAAAAGAAAATACTGTTATTTAGGTTAAAAAGGATTTCATAGTAGCAGAACCGAAAATGCTAATTTTAAACAATTTGGCATTTTTAGATTATGCCAACTGATATCAACATATATTTTCAGGCCTCTAATGAAGTAAATTTCTCTACTACATCTCAAGTTCTCAACTACACAAAATATATCTATGTTAAGGTAGCCAAAAACTATGAAATTTTCTTTAGAGATATTAGATTAATGGGGTTGATCTAGCAAGTAGGGGTGGATCTACAGGAGGGGCGGCGTCGGCGATCGCCCCCCTTGCTGGCGGCGTAAAAAACCGGAATATAGGAAATTTCGAGGAGTTAAACGCATAAAAATCGAAACTTAAGGGCTTTGGTTGGAAAACCCAAACTCCGGAAGGCCTTTTTGCATATATGTTTAAAACATATAACCCTAAACCCTTGCCTCTTTCCCCCATCGAACGATGTCTTCCTTCCTCCTCTTCTTCGCGAATCGTCGCACGCCGTGACCCGAAACCCCCCTCTGCCTTTGCGGTTCTTGTCCTCGCGCGAGCAAGCCAATCATGATTCTCTTCCCCTCTCCACGCGCGCTATCCTTTGTGGGTTTAAGCATCTCCGACCCTCCTACCTTGCAGAGGCGATCCCTCATCCCTGCCGGCGATTTCACAGAGGTGAGAGTCCCTTGTGATTTAGGGTTTTCGCTCTTGGTTAGGTAGTATTTTGGTATAAAACAATAGGTTGGTTTGGTATAAAACAGTAAGTTGATTTAGGGTTTTTGCCCTAACTTTGGTCGTTTGGGTGTTTGAGCTTTAAGGTATACTTTGAACCCTGATAGTGATCGAAATCTAAGTTTTCTTTGTTTTGTTTTGCTGCCGAAATCCACAGCCAGTGATTTTTTTCGGTAGAATTTATCGTGGAGGTTGTCTGTGCCGGATCTAAATTGAAGATTGGGCCTGGGGGAGGACTGAGGAGGATCTTCCTGCGCAAGCTTGCAGGTAATTTTGAATGGTGATGGTGTTAACCTAACCAAACCTTTCTGCTGAATTGGATTTTAAATTTATTTTTATTAGGAAATCATTATATCTACATTGTATAGATTTTTTATAAGAATTGTGTTATTGTTAAATTGTTCACATTAAGTTTAGTAAAATAATACTTTATGTTGATAATTTTTTCCTATATATTATAATTTGTAGAAAATGTTGAGATATTTTGCAAAGAGGCCTAGGAGTTCAATTGAATCGTCTAGGGTTCCCGATGGAGAGTCTACTCCACCACAAGGTCCACAACCACCATCTCCTCCTCCGCAAATTTTATTTGAAAATATTGGAAATCTGAGTAGTGAAGTAGAAATTGTTGCTGATCCTGGTTTACGAAAACCGATTGAAGAGTATGATGTTGGTGTTAGAGATCGTATTCGAAGAGAAAGCGTTGCTATGGGTCCTTGTCAACCTCGAGGCCATAATTTTCCATGAAAAAAAATGGGTAAAGACAATAGATGTTTCAGAGAGGTTTGGTTTAAAAACCGTGATTGGTTGGAGTATAGTGTTTCAAAGGATGCAGTCTTTTGTTTCTGGTGTTTTCTTTTTATACCTAGTAATATAGGGTTTGGAGGAGAAGATGTGTTTACGAGATCTGGTTTCGTAAATTGGAAAAGAGCGATTGAAAAATTCAATGAGCATATAGGTGGAGTTGGTAGTGCGCACAATGAGGCAAGAACACAGTTTGAGGGTTTCAAGAATCAAAGACAAAGTGTGGAGTATTCATTTTCATCAGGGAAACATGAGATTAAAGTTGCTTATTGTAAACGCCTGACTGTTATTTTAAAAGTAATTCGATTTTTGTTGCTACAAGGATTGCCTTTTCGGGGACATGATGAGTCTTCGACATCATCCAATAGAGGCAATTTTTTAGAATTGCTCGAATGGTATAGCTTAGAGTGTTTAGAAGTTGCGGCGGTTGTTGGAATGAATGCACCTGGAAATAATCAAATGATTGCCCCAAAAATTCAAAAGCAACTGGTGAACACTTGTGCAGTTGAGATCATAAATGCTATTCTAGCTGATCTTGGAGATAGGTGGTTCACTTTACTACTTGATGAGGCTCGTGATTGTTGAGTGAAAGAGCAAATGACAGTTGTTATTAGATATGTGAACAAACATGGAGAGGTGATTGAACGATTTATGGCTATAGTTCATGTTGCAACAACTACAGCTGCTTGTTTGAAGGAGGCAATCGACTCTTTATTTGCTAAGTATGGTTTGTCAGTGGCGAGATTGAGGGGTTAAGGATACGATGGTGCTTCAAATATATCTAGAGAATTTAATGGCTTAAAGTCACTGATAATGAAAGAAAATCCGTATGCAAGGTATGTTCATTGTTTTGCTCAATAATTCCAGTTAGTGGTTGTAGTTGTTGCTCAAGCAAATCAATATGTCTGTGATTTCATATGGATTGTTGGTTCGATTGTGAACACATCTGCATCATCTTGCAAAAGGGTTGACAAACTTCGACAACTTGAACATGACAGAAAAGTTGAACGTCTTGAAAGAGGAGAGATTAGTTCTGGTAGAGGACTAAACCAAGAAACTAGTCTAGCTAGACCTAGAGATACACGATGGGGGTCTCATCATTCAACTTTATGTCGTATTCAACAAATTTGGCCATCTGTTATAGAGGTTCTTCAAAATTTGATTGATGATGGTGATCGTTCTTCTAAAGGTTTAAGTAGAACTTTGGTTGAAAGAATGGAGAGGTATGAATTTGTGTTTATTCTACTATTGATGAAACGTATATTGACATTCACAAATCATTTGTCAACGGTTCTACAAGAGAAAGATCAAAATATTGTGAATGCAATGCGTTTGATTAATAATGTGAATTGCAAAAGTTGAGAGATTCTGAATGGGATGTTTTACTTGAGGATGTGAAGAAGTTTTGTAACACTCATTCCATTGAAATAATTAATATGACAGATACCATCAACAGCCGTAGTCGTTTGAAGAGAGATGGAAAAAATGTTAATTTTTATCATTACTACCATGTTGAAATCTTTTGTGAGGTAACTTTATAATTCTTTTTTTTATTTATAGTCAATTAAATTCTTTAAAACAGTAGCATATTTATTAATTTTTACTTTTGTTGTTTGGTTTTTAAATTATTCTACAGGAGATGAATAGTCGTTTCTCTGAAACAACTATAGATTTGCTGACATGTATGTCATGCCTTGACTCTAGGAACTCATTCTCTAGATTTGATGTACATAAGTTAGTGCGTCTGGCTCATTTTTATGAGGATGATTTTTCTTGTAATGAGCATATGTTGGTTGAACAAGAGCTTGAAACATATATTGATGACGTCAGATCAGATGAACGGTTTGAAGGCATTACAGATTTGGGAGCTCTTGCAAAGAAAATGATTGAAACAATAAAAAACCGTGTGTTTCCTTTGGTTTATCGGATGATTGAGCTAGCCTTACTTCTTCCAGTTGCTACTGCAACCGTTGAAAGGATGTTTTCGGCAATGAATATTGTCAAAACAAATTTGCGAAACAGGATTGGAGATGAATGGATGAATGATAGTTTGGTAGTCTACATCGAGAAAGATGTTTTTAATACTGTCGAAAATGAGCCAATTTTGCAGCGTTTTCAGAATATGGAGTCTCGAAGAACGCAATTGTCATATATTCGTTCGTAGACTGTAGACTGCTTTAATATTATTGTACAGATTTTTTCATAATATTGTACCTTTTTCTCCTGTATGCGTAGTTATTTAAAAAAAATTAATTACATATAATTAATTAATCGTTCAAAAAAAATTGGTCGCGCTCAGCTCAGATCGTGATCGCCCCCCCCCCCCCCAATCCCCCATGCTAGCAAGATTAGTCCATATCAATCACATCAATAATTCACTTAGAATATTTTAACGAGTCTATATAAATCTCTTGTGATTGTTATCGCAAAATAATATAATCATTTTCTTATCCCAAATTTTACAATGATTGGAGACACCATTTCAAAGTTGAGATTTTACCAAAGTAGAATTTTCCTTATGTAAAGCTCTCCCTCACAGGGACGGATCCAAGAATGAGAGAGATGTGCTGGGCTGATCTCAAGTTGGTCAAGTCTACCAAGAAATCTGAGTTCACTTCGTGCGAACACATTACCGCCGATGGTGAGATAGTGGTAGTCGGTCCACCAGTGTGACTCGAGGTCGTACTCTAACATCTCATGCAAGACCTCAATCCACAACTGCTTGCCTTCGGTATATATAGATGTAACTCGTAATGATGCGCCCGCTTGGAGGACACATCAATTCGGTCATGGTAGTCGTAGCCTAGGGCGGCCATGTTGACAACTATGATTCCGGAGGAGAGAGCCTAGCCACGGAGAGAGTGACTGTGGTCACAAGCCAAGATTTGCGCATGAGACGGTGGGAGCGAGGCTGCGTATGTGGAAAAGAATAAAAAGAAAAAAGACGAGAGAATATATATATTTTTAATTCATCGACCTATTTAAATATACTAAATCAATTTAACTAAATTAAATTTGTTTCGGTCATAATTTGACCAAATCAAGTCCAAATTAATCCAAATTTAAACCAACATAACTTTTATCTCCGCACTTACTCGATAAATTTTATTTGATCCCATCTGATTTTAATTCAACATTTCATTTCGTATTCGATTCATACTTAATAATATACATATATAACAATAATAATAATAATAAAAAAATTGGACTATAGTTTCTGCATGAAAGAAAATAAAATAAAAAAAGAGAAAATAATATATTTTCATAAAAATTTACTAACTTTTTAAATAATTGATTTAATCCAATTAAATTTGATTCGATGATAATTTTATCAAATCAAATCCAAATCAACTCAGATTTAGACCAACATACCCCTTATCTTCGCACCTACCTGATGAATTTTGTTTGACTACAATTCGATTTTAAATTAAAATCTTCACTTTTGATAATTCAATTTATTTATTTATTTAAATACCATATTAATTCAATATCATATAATTTAATAATTTACATATCTAAACCGGTGCTCTAACGAAGAAAAGCCACTTAAGGGTTGGGCTATAGCCCAGGATAGCCCTTATGTGGCTTCGTCCTTGCCCCCTCATCTCTCAATCGTCTATCTCTTTGTCTCGCTTTATAGCTTCTAGACAACTCATCAGCTCTGCACAATGTATTGCACAACCTCTTCGAACTCCCGTCTTTTGCTCGGGCACCACCTATTACCTCTTTACTGATCTCTAGAGCCATCAATTTGGTTGGGCCCATCGGGTTGGCCCAACCCGCCAAACAATTTAAGTGGGTTGATTGAAATTTTATCAACCCATTTAAAGGCGGATCCAAGCGAGCCGACGCTTGAGCCCGCGACCCACGCGGGATGGTCCGCGATGGGCTTGGGTTGGCCCACGAGTTGAAGAAAAAAAATAACTCAAAAGTTAGCACCTATTAGCGATGGATCTCTAAACTTATTGTAATTGATGACTGGGAAAGGAAGGGGACATTTAATCAAAATATATTGCGGCTTAGGTACCCTTCTATGTTATTGCACATTTATCCCTCCACTAACTTTAGATTTGTGTAGCATTTTAGATCTGTGTTCACAATTCACATCGTGTTATTATTTAATTCTAATATATGCTAATGCTAATGGAAATGTGTGTTTGCATTGGTGAAGCATTTTGCTACATATCGATTTAATCAAGTTTACTTTAATGATGTAGTAATCCGTAACTAAACTTAAAATTTTTAATTTTTCCAATATATATTTTTATTTTTATTTTTGGCTCTGGGTTGGCCCGCCTAATCAGCAACCCCTTGAAATGGTTGAGTTGGGATTTTCCAACCCACCAAGATGCGGGTCAGCTTGTCCCCGACACAGATCGACCCATTTGCCAGCTCTACCGATCTCCTTTGCACACTCCCTCTTAATCTATTTGCCATGCGCTCCGTCAATTTGAGAGATCTCTTTATATGTGATCTCTTACGTATGGCCTTCATCCCAATAACTTGTGATTGTACTAGCCACTTGTGATTGCAGTCACCCCCTCAACCACATAGGGAAACAAGAAGCAAAGAAGAGGGAGAAGAGGTATCATCAGTCATGAACTCCTTAGGCCTTTGACCTAATCCCCTCTCCACCAGAACCTGCTCCATCAGTGACACCACAACAAACACCTCTCAACCTTCTCCATCAGAGATACCACAGAAAACACCTCTCTTCTACATTGTCTTCATCAACCACAACATTTGCTACCACTTTCGGCTGGTACAGCAATAAGGATCCACTCTCCACCAGACCGTGAGCAGGACCTCCACCAGCCTTCTTGTCATGTTTCTAGATTCAGTAGTGCCTTCTCTGCCTTTTGTGATGCTGGGCTTTAGTATCAAATCTGCCCTTACCAAATCTGAAAGCTCCTTGCCATTCGACTTTTCCTCTCTCGCTGAGCACTTGCTTGGTTTGACTTCTTCACTCAACACACCTCCTTTCCCTCAAACATTTGTTGGAGCAATCTATGGTCCGGAGTGATCATGTGTTTTGATGTTTGGGAAAAGGGTTTAAGTTAGGTTTACTCTTGTATTTAATATGTGTATGTGAGTGTGTAGGTTTGCAGGATACACACAGGCTTAGCTGGATGGCTTCAGGTCCGGTGAAGGATGGCATGAGGAGACAAGCCGCGGGCTTGTATGCATCCGAGGGACCGTGGACAAAGCAGGAACGATGAGCCAAGGGTAGCGCACTTCGAGGCATACGCAAAGGACGACATGAGAACGAGCCGCGGGTACGTATACATCCGAGGGACGAGAGTCAAAGTCGAAGAAGCCTTAAAGGCAAGAGGTCGAGGCTGCTAGGAGAAAAGTCAGCTGAGTAGTGAGAGCCCGAGTGCTGAGAGAATTGTACTCGGGAAGGGAACCCCTAGATTTAGGATTTGGGCAGTTGACTACGGCTTGTAACAGTCAACTGGTGTAGGGCACAGAAAGATCAGTCTGATCTTCTGTACAGTTGACTGGTGTCGGCTGGAATTCGAACGTTGGACTGTAACGTTCGGATTCGGTTGGAACCTTGGCACCAGTCGACTGGTAACTGCTAGTTCAGCCACGAGCTCTATTTAAAGGATCTCAGTTTGGCTGGCTAGGGTTGACGAAATTGATTTTGGTTAAAGACCAATTAGTAGTCTAAGCTCTCAGAGGTCTTGTGCGAGTTGTGGTGAGGTTTCTCCACCCACAAGGAGCTACGCGAGTTAGCCGGAGGTCTTCCGGGGACTCATCCACCAACGGATCGGAATCGTCCACCTTACGGATAGTCGTGGAGTAGGAGTATCATCTCCGAACCACGTAAAGGTTTGGTGTTAGCATTGTTTTAATTTGTAGTTGATATTTCCACTTGCGCACGCTAACACTTGTAGGAAGAAATCGACGTATTAGGGGCAACGGGCTATTCACCCCCCTCTAGCCAGCGCACCGATCCCCAATAAGTGGTATCAGAGCCGGGGTCGCTCATCTACGAACTTACCGCCGAGAGAGCAAAAGGCTAGAGGAAATGGCGTTTGAAGAACGCTTAGGGGACAATATCAACGTTCCACCTCCCTACGACCGCGAGAGTTTCGATTATTGAGGATGCGGACAAAGACGTGGTTCAACATGGATTGAGATCTAATGATCGCCATTGAAGAACCATTTGAAGTCCCGAAAGATAAACACGGGAAAAAGCTCCGACCACGATATTGGAATGAGGAGCAACAAACACAATCGAAGGCAAATGATAAGGTAATATCAATTTTACTTAATGTTTTACCTAATGATATAATTAGTTGTGTAGGTGAGTACAAGTGTGCTCATGAACTATGGAGCAAAGTGATTGCTCTTCATGAAATCCCTACACGAGTAGAAGAAGAAGAAGAGCCCAAGGAGATGGGCTTAATGGTCCAAGAGGAAGAGAATGACTAATCGGATGAGAAGTGGAGCTCAACATCCGAACAGAAGGAGAAAGAAGCAAAAGAATCATTCATCTCCTTAAGTGAAGTGACACAAGAAATTGAGGAACCATCCACTTCATCAAAGGGTGAAGAAGAAGCTTCCACCTCCACCAAAGCAAAGTCAAAAGAGCACATAATTTGCTTTAGGTGCAATGAAAAGTGGCACTATAAGGACAAGTGACCAAACGGTAAAAAGGAGGTAAACCCTAAACCCAAGTCAATTCCTTTAAATTCTAACATGGGTTGTAGGGAAAAGAAGGAGAAGAGACATATAAGGTGCTTCACGTGTGGTGAGCTAGGACACTACCACACCAAATGCTCAAGAAAAGAAGAATTTAAGAAATTGGAACATTTGAGAAAATGGGAAAAGAAGGAGAAGAGGAGGAGCTCACATCAAGGGGGTGCTACAAGGGTAAGGCAGGTAAACCCTAACCTTAAATTCAATTCTAATTTAAATTCCTCCATGCATGTTAGAAATAATGTTAATTATTTACCCATGCATAATTTTGGATTCAAATATCATGATAGGAGTAGGCTTAATAATGAAGATCAAAACCCTAGGAAAATCATGCATCCTAATAAATCTAAAACCATTAGACCTAAAGACCAAGACATTAATCTCAAGAAGGGGAGATACATGTCTAGAATGGATAAGTCTAGAAATGTCCAAGGTGGACTTGTTGATTTTAGGTATAAGAACCTAGAAAGGGAAAATCAAGTTTTGAGGGCAAAACTTGATAAATTAGAGAAACCCCTATATAGATTCACTATTGGATCTAAGGGTTTAGATATGGTGTTGGGTGGTCAAAAACCCAACAATGATAAATCGGATCTAAGATATCGATCTAAGTTCTCCAATGCTATAAAGAAGTCATATGCAAGGGTGTCATATGACTATAGCAAGGGGAAGTCCAAAAATAACAAGGGAATGTCATTTAAGGACAAAAAGGCCTTGACCAAGGACAAGATGTCTAAGGTTAAAGGGAAGAAAATCTTAACTACAGGCAATGTGTCCAAAGTTAAGAAGGTTAATTTTGTAGGCCAAATTTTACCGGAGGTACACCGGTGTGGCCTTGTGTTTGTAGAAGAGTCACCTAGGAAGGTGGCTAAGGCTAGGAGCTCAAGGGGGAGCTCTAGGAGCCAAGTTGGGACCCATGGTCAATGGATCTCGGGAGGATTTCTCCCGGAAGTCTAGATGGACCATGAAGTGTACCAAAGGATTTGGAGACGGATTTGAGTCTCAATCCTAGGGATTTGACACATTGGAATTGAGTGTCATGCATGAAAATATGACATTGGGGTCATATTGCATGAAAATTGATTTTTGATGTATATATGTCATATAAACTAATCTTAGGGATGCATTGTGGTTTGGTATGGGCAGATACATCAAGAGGAAGCCAAAACCAGGACTTTAGGTCAAAGTTTAATTGAACCATTTAGATAGTTTTGGATTTTGTGTCAATCTTGGGATTGGTGATAGATACATTTTTGAATGTATTTTCCCAAGTAGACACGGGTACCACAAATCTCTCCACAAAATTTAAGAATTTTTGGAGAATTGTGGAATTATCAGCGCATTTCTGAAATTGGGTTCAGAATGCTGAAAAGACTGTTATCAGGGTCTCAGTCGACTGGTAACAGTGCCGTCTAGAGAGAGACAAGCCACTGTATGATTTTTCGATAAGGATCAATCGACCGGTAACTGTCTCAGTCGACTAATACAGGCTGAAATTGTTTTCAGCTAGGTCGAAATGTGTCTTAATGATATTAAACTTGTGTATAATCTTATGGGGGGGTTAATACACAACGTTTATACTCATTAGAGGTTAAAGAATCCAATAATTGGGATATTGTTGGAGTTCTTTTTTATGTGTGGCAAAGGTGGAGAAGTGTTAGGTTTAAGTGGGAAACTAAACACGCCTTTGCAAGAAATCCTAGATTAAGGAGGAGCTTAGGTAAAGGGAGAGCATTGTTGCTCACTTATTGGCAAAGGAGAAACCTTGGAGAGATTCTTAAAAAGCCTTTGAATGTCCAATGTAGGGGGAGCCTTGGAGAGGTTCTTAAAAAGCCGTTTTGGTAAAAAACCTAACTCTTGGGAGTTTAGGAGTGGGGATGCCTTGTGATAGGATCCATGCATGTTTGCATTGCATATGCATTGGTGGTATAAGTCCAAGGTGTAGTCTTGGCAACGTAAGTCCAAAATGTTTATTAGTATTGTATTTGTTATTTGTTTTCCCTAACTTAAACGTATTGTCAAACATCAAAAAGAGGAGATTGTTGGAGCAATCTATGGTCCGGAGTGACAATGTGTTTTGATGTTTAGGCAAAGGGTTTAAGTTAGGTGCACCCTTGTATTTAATATGTGTATGTGAGTGTGCAGATTTGTATGATACACATAGGCTTAGCTGGACAGCTTCAGGTCCAGTGAAGGATGGCATGAGGAGACAAGCTGCGGGCTTGTATGCATCCGAGGGACCGTGGACAAAGTAGGAACGATGAGCCGAGGGAAGCGTACTTCGAGGCATACGCGAAGGATGGCATGAGAACGAGCCGCAAGTTCGTATGCATCCGAGGGACGAGAGTCAAAGTCGAAGAAGGCTTGAAGGCAACAGGTCGAGGCTGCTAGGAGAAGAGTCAGCTGAGTCGTGAGAGTCCGAGTGCTTAGAGAATTGTACTCAGGAAGGGAAACCCTAGGTTTAGGGTTTGGGCAGTCGATTGCGATTTGTAGCAGTCGACTGGTGTAGGGCACAGAAAGATCAATCGACTAATCTTTTGTGCAGTCGGCTGGAATTCGAACGTTGGGTTGTAACGTTCGGATTCGGTTGGAACAAGTCGACTGGTAACAGCTAGTTCAGCCACGAGCTCTATTTAAGGGATCTCGGTTTAGCTGGCTAGGGTTAACGAAATTGGCTTTGGTTAAAGGTCAATTAGTAGTATAAGCTCTCAGAGGTCTTGTGCGAGTTGTGGTGAGGTTTCTCCACCCACAAGGAGCTGCGTGAACTAGCCGGAGGTCTTCCGGGGGCTCATCTACCGACGGATCGGGATTGTTCACCTTACGGATAGCCGTGGAGTAGGAGTATCATCTCTGAATCACGTAAAGGTTTGGTGTTAGCGTTGTTTTAATTTGTAGTTGATATTTCCACTTGCGCACGCTAACATTTGTAGGAAGAAATCGACGTAATAGGGGCAACGGGCTATTCACCCCCCCCTCTAGCCGGCGCACCGATCCCCAACAACATTAACCTTGCTTTTCCCTCTACAAGAATCAAGACATGCTCATCTTTTCTTAAGGAGATCTAGTGAATGATCCCAAACAAGAGGCAATGAGAAGGTAGCAACCATCAATCGAGGAGACGGGATCTAAAACTGACTCTCCCTTTGAAGATCACTATCCCTGCTCACTGCAAGGAGTTCCAAGAGGTACGACCACCACCACTACCAAATTTTCTAGCAATCTGACAAAAATGGCAAAATAGGCAAAGGGGGAGCACCAGCACAACCGGCCTCTATTTTCAACCTGCCTACCTACCTCCCTTCCACTCATTGGCAAGAACATTGAGAGTACTAGAAGACGGGCAAAGCCACATTTATCTTTTCAAAGTTGCAATGAACTGAGAAGTTCATAAAGGTGTTGCAAATTAAGAGAAATTAGGTTTACAACATCTTCTGAGAAAGGAGGAAAGTAATTTTGCTATCATTTACCCCAAGAGAGGTAGAAGATGTCAAGAGATACATGGACATGTTGGGTGATGTAGACAATAACTAATAGTCTAACGCCATCTTAAATCATGCCCACAAGGTGAATAAAAGACGAAAAGTTAATGATAAAATTTTAAGCAGAGTTCATAGTTCATCTTGAGATAAAGAGGAAGAGGAGGCACAGATAAAATCATGGTGAACTGTGCAAAGATAGATGGTTGCCAAAGGGGAAGAAATAGAATTAGGACTTATAATAGAGGGATGGAGAGGTTGCATCACAGTTTCAAACTTGTGGCCTCAATCCTATCGAATACAGGATCTGCTCCAAGTACCATGTTGAGAGAAAAATATTAGAAGTGTTATGATTCACTTAAGGAGATCACAACTCATATATATAGCATTTAGGCCTAACTAAGTATTAGAATATATAGGTACAAAGCCAAGTCAAATAATTGAAACTGAGATTCTCCCACAAGGTATTATCAGGTTGTTAGACTCCTTAGATTTCCAAACTTGCTTTATATACACTACCAATTCAATGAATGTACTTACCTCTACCATTGAGAAAAAACTTTTTGAAAGTCTTGGTTTCATATGGTTAGGCCAAACTTCTACCAAAAGCTTGTTCAACCACTGACAAGGTTCTAATGGTGTGGTCGGCTGCATAATGTTTACAAATAAATTACTTGTCGATCCTAGGATAATTGCAAATAATATAGACAAATCATACTGATGTATTTAGGACTAGCTGCTTCCATCTTTTATTCATGTCTTCCACAAACTGCCTGCGTTGGAACTGACCATACTGCAAGGAAAATAAAGGTGAATAAAGAAATAATCCCTATGTTCAAACAACTTTATTGCACAGAAAAGAAAAGCATAACTTTAACTTTGACCAAGAAGCAAATGAACAAAATAGTTATCTCAGGTGAGAATTAACTTTGGTTTAAATGCTAATAGTAATATATTGAGAATCCCTATTTCTCTACCCAGCTTCTCATGCTTTGGCATTCCTTGGTTATCTGCACTCTCACTCCAAATAATACCCAATTTTCTAGATGAGATCCACTGGTAGGAAAGCTAATGTCAGCGCCAGCATGTTAAAGGATATGGGTACATGTGGGCATGGGCATTAAGAAATAATGTAGGAAAACTCCATGGTCACTATAATGTTCTCTAATAATTAAAGTCTTGCAGTTGGTAGCACCCAAAGGTAACTAATTGCCACATTTCTAACATTCAGGAAGAAGGAACTCCAGCAGCAATGGTAAAAACTACATATAGACACTAATGTTCCATCTTCCATGGGGGGAGACAATACTCCTACCTTGCAAAAACTCCATTCCTCAGGAAAACAAGTTCAAAGGCAAACATATGATTTGGGCATGGAGTATTTATCTAGAAAGAAAACTCAAAAGGAGAACTTAGTGACAGAATATTTCTATCAACTATGCTAAACTTCAAGAACTTAGTGACAGAATATTTGTCTAGAGTAAAATCATCAAAGATACATTTATTACCTAATGTCAGCCAAGCAAAGTTGGAAATGCATATACATGATGTGGATCATCAGACATCAAATAGCGGCTATAACATAGATAATTTTCTATTTGAACTATTTAATTAATATGGTCCATAAAAATTCCAAATCATCAGAGGGCTTAGACTCTAGTTCAAATCTTGTGTGTCGCAAGAGGATAAACGATATAGATATTGACTTCATCAGGAAAAAAGACCAATCCAATAAGATTATCACTATTAGTTCTAACAATCATTTGGTAAATTTATTCACCAATTAGTTAAGAGTGGTTGAGCATATTTGTGACAAATTTGGTTTCTATAATATATTTGAATCAACATAAGGGAGAGGTGTTAGGGCGTCATGTATGAATTGTAAGCAGTAAAAGCTTGCTTGTAATTTTTCTTTTAGTCAACAATACATATATAAAGGTAGAGAGGGCTGCCAAGGGTTCCCGGTAGAAATAATTCCCTTGAGCAGTAAAATAAAAAATTCAAACAAAAAAGAACTAGCACACAGTCAGTAAAGCACTATAAACTTAAAGGAAATGAAAATACAGTTAGAAACATGTTATCCAGTTGAAGCACTAGCATAGTGACTCTCTTTAGAGAAAATATTGGCTTGCACATCGCAAAGCATATGCTAAATTTGTCCTAAGATGTGACAACCAACTCACATACCATATAGGTGCATTCAAATATGGGATAAAAGCAAACTTGAATCAATCACAGGGCCACAGGGGCCATGAGAAAACCAATTCCAATAAAAAAAAACGTTTCTAAATGAGAATTAAATTTTTAAGAAATATAAAATCTCTCTTGTCACACACATGATGAAGTGGCTTGACTATTTGAACCGGCACCCACCCAGTGCAAGAGGTTCATGAACAGGGTTCTTTAAAAACCCCTTTATGTGTCCTATTCTACGGAAGAAAAAACGAAAAGGGAACGCATCCGGTCACCCTCCAACCACATGATTTCCAAGCTTTCAACCGAGGAGCTATTCTATCTCTAATCAAGCCAATAATTTGACATTGTCAATAACCATCCACATCCGGTCACCCTTACAAAATAGTCTCAAAATGATCCTGAAAATAGTCCTAGTTATATGATATGCTTGCTATATCTGTCGCCCATGGCAAAATATCGAGGCCATCTATACATTGATTGAATCCGTTGTTCTTGCCGGAGTTAAACCACCAAAGTATAGAAAGGGAAGATATAGAGTTTTGATCTACTGCGGACCGCGCGCTGCGGACTGATGCACGATGAAACTTGAGGCGCCTCAGATTCGATCTGAGGCACCTCAAGTTAATTTTTTTTAAAAAAAAAGCAAACTGATGGGAGGCGCCTCAGTTGTTATTTTTTTTTAATTTTTTTTAAATCAACATGTCCTCTGATAAATCTTAAATACTTATAATATACCCTATAGGCATCTAAATTCTTTTCGTTTGAACACTATAACCTAAAAGAGACGATTAAACCCTAGGAGAATATCTTATTAACTTAAATCCACTATAACTCAGCTCCTAAATCCTAAAATTTTAAACGTTAAATATATAATACATCCCATGAGTATCTAAATTTTTTTCGTTTGAACACTATAACCCAAAAGGGACGACTAAACCCTAAGGGAAAGTATTATTAGCTTAAACTCACTATAATACAACCTCTAAATCTTAAAATCTTAAACACTAAATATATCCCAAAAAAAATTTAAAAAAAACTATTGTAAAAAGGCAAAAGGCAATGGAAGGCGCCTCCCATTTCGGCCAGGTCCGCACGAGTCCGCAGTCCGCAGGTGAGCATCGCGTAAGTGCGTGCGTTGCGTGCATGACAGTGACAAACTAGTTCGAAGTGTGAAACTCTCTCTCAACTATTCAAATAAAGAACACCAAAGATCTCAAAAAAATAAATAAATATGATGCGAGCCATCAAAAAGTGAGCTACCTTTCCAGAAGAACCCTAGTAACATTAAAAAAAAAAAGGAAAAGAAAAGAAACAATTCCACAACAGGCTTATCTTTCCGCAGGAGAAAAAACAATGGCGCACAGATCACCGACGGCAGCGACCACTCGCCTGGATGGTAACCCAGACGGAGGCAGCAAGCGGCACCCAGTTGGAGAAGGGCACCAACCACCTCTCCACGGCCCAGGCGAAGAGAAATAGCGGAATCAAAAAAGGCAGCAGGGGCTTGTCCTGCATCAACTGGTTCAGCAGCTCGACGGCCGCCTCCTTCGCCTGAAACCGCTTCCATATCCTCCTCGCCATCTACTTAAACAACGTCAGCCTTCCCCTTTCCCTCCCTGTGCCGCAAACGCCGATACAATCAATTTAAAACACTATTCTCGTTTGCCGTTTCCGCCGAGAAATGGAGTTCCAAATCGCGAGAAATGGCTGCAACAGATCTGAGGAGGAGGAGGAGGAGGAGGCGGAGGCCCGAGGATATGGGGAGAAGATCAAGAGAAGACGAGATGCGGAAGAAGTCGGAGACCGACGATGGTCGCAACACTTCGAATCCGTCAACATCGCCATCTCCGCTGTCCTCGTTACTGATACGAATGGGAACCAAAAAAGTATAGCTTTGTTTCGATTCTCCAATGAAAACAAAACAAATAAAATAAAAAGTAATGATAGGGAGAATGAATTTGGGAAAGTGAATGGGAGAGTGAATGACGTGTAACTAATGTGTATATGTTCGATCGCCGATCGGACACTACCGATGACCTCTGATTGTCGTCCTGAATCAAACTATGTCCTAAGAAGATGGTGAACCCAGTAGGGTCGCCGGTAATTGAGATCTCGTCGGATTGACGGTGAATGCGACGAGATCATAATTGCGGCGATTCTCGATGAGTTCACCGATCTTCTTAGGACATAGTTTGATTCGGGACGGTGATCAGAGGTCGCCGGTGGTGTCCGATCGACGATCGGACGTATATACAATAACTACTATGTCATTCACTCTCTCAAATTCACTCTCCCTATCATTACTCCTAAAATAAAATAGTCATTTGCCTGTTATTATTTTTTAAATCCGGAAAATGCATCTCGGGTAGCGGCTCTCCCCCGAACGCTAGAAGATTTATTTAATTTTAATCAAGCGGCCTTAAATAGTGGCACGAGATAATCAAAATAGCATTAATATTTGCCTGTTATTATTTTTTAAATCCGGAAAATGCATCTCGGGTAGCGGCGCGCGGATCCTCTGGTCCGCGGACTCCTGGTCCCTCCCTGGTCCACAGCCGCCCTATAAAACCCCCATTCACGTGCTGGTCACGTGACACACAGCGAAGCCAAAAAAAAAAAAAAGAAAAAAAAAACCTCTCCTCCAGCGGCGCGGATCCTCTCGCGAAAACCTCACGGCTCACGCCCTCAGCCCAACGCCTCCATCGCCGCCATCGCTCGGTTGCGGCGCCGTCGCCTCCATTGCCGCCATCGCCCGACCCCTGCACCGTTGGCGCCCTCTCTCTCTCGCGAAAACCTCACGCCCTCAGCCCGACGCCCGTCGCCCGTCGCCTCCATCGCCGCCATCCTCCATCGCCGCCATCGCCCGACGCAAGCAGGCGACGTCGCCTCCATCGCCGCCAATTAACGTATGCACCTTCAAATGCTGTTTGGTCGGCGTCCTACTCTGTGTCTCAGAAGCTAATCTGGAGCGGAATCGGTTATTACCTGTGCCGGCTACGGTTCGGCGTTGAGGAGCAAGAGTTTGGAAGTAGCAGTACCGGTGCCTTCAAGCCAGAATCCAGGACGGTGGTGGTGGTGCAGGGATTAAGCGCTGCACTGGCAGGTGGAGCAGATGCTCTGTTGACAATGCCTCTGGATACGATAAAGACACGGCTACAGAATGGAAGTTGGTGAAGGACCGATCACCGTAGGGCAAACGCTAAGGAACCTGATAAAAGAGGGAGGGTGGAGCGCATGCTATCGAGGATTAGGGCCAAGATGGTCTTCCATGTCGATGTCTGCGACCACCATGATTACTACATATGAGTTCCTGAAGCGTCTATCTGCAAAGAAGCAGGAGGATTAACCCCATGATGATAGGTATATACAAATAATTGTTTTTTTAGTTTTAGTTGTTTTCTTTTGTATCTTCAATTTTCTTTGATGCTTAAAGGGAAAAAAACCAAAAAAAAACAAAAAAAAAGGAAGAAAAAGATACACAATTTGTGCAGAGAGCTTGCTTGGAATCATCTAGTAGTGTTTGACTCAAATGGATTAAGATCCATGGGTTCACTTTGGCTAGTTAGCATGAATGTTTGTAGGATTGAATAAACCGTGCTTTGTGATTGAGATGTGTCGTACTGAACTCTGATAGTGTTTCTTGTTTCAGGTTTGATAGTGCATCTCTACAATTTGCAAAATATAGTACAGTATTAGTTACCTCTGCTTTTGTTGTTTAGTTATCTGCTGTAAATTATTATACCTAATGCAAATTGATAGATGGTAACAAAATTCCTCTTTAAATGACACAAAATTTGAAAGCCACACCGGTCACTAACCATTCAGTTTGTAATTCTGTTAAAGGGTTTACTTATGTTTATTGAAGCTGTTGTAGACATAATGAATTAGTTTCTGCCGTGAAGGATAGTGTTTCATTTCTTAAGTTCTTTCAACATATCTATTTGCTCATAAATACAAGCAATCTGAATTTTCGTTGTGTATCAACGTTTCTAGCAGTGTTTTTGATTTATACTAGCATAAAGTTACAAGAATGCTATAGTACTGTTCTTATTTTCCTGTAGTTTCACTTACTGATTGAGCATCACAACTTTCTCAGATATATATATTTCATGCGGTTGAGTGTGGCTAGGACTCTTATTTTAGTTTACGGTTGAATATGTACTTAATAATGGTTTACTGTTATGTTATAGGTGAATCAACCATCTTTTCTTAGTTATTTTCCGACGGCTAACTTGGAATAATGCTAATGTATGGTGGCAAGTTTTGGTGGAGACTTTGGTGTGCAAATGTTGTTTTGCTCAAAACAGTGAGCTCCTTAGCTTTGGTGGAGACTTTGGTGGCAAGCTTTCGGTCGGATTTGTGAATTACGACAATGTGTTGAAAGTTTTGCTGCAATTTAGAAGTTTTACTGTGCCTTTAATTTTCTTTTATCGCACTTCTATTTTTTATTTTCTATCTTTATTTTAAACAGAACAATTTTGTTTCTATTACTCAGAACAAAATTTGAAAATTTTGGAAGTTTTGCCTTTAGTTTTGCTGTAATGATTTATGATAAACATTACTCAAAATAATTTTGTTTCTATTATTGATAGATATAACCCTCATTTACAATTTTGTTCTCACGTTCTCACTTCTCAGTGTTCAAATATATTTCTTACAAAAGAGAAAAACATTAGCCTTGGTAAGTCATATGTTTACTAAAACAACTTGGTAATTTTGACACTTCTTCGTATCAAGGCAGCAGAGGTTTGACACTTCTTCGTATCAACAACGGGCAGAGGCTTGGGAGGGAGTGCTTGAGTTCAGTGCACAATTGCTGGAACAGGAGGGATTCGAAGAGTTGGGAGTTCTACTGAAACCATTTGACCCTGAGAAGGTGTCCCCAAGAGAGACAGCTATATGGCTAACAAAGAGCTTCAAAGAAACAACAGTTTATTGATTGTTGCCCTTCTGAATATCAAAGCTTGTCTGTTTCGTTAGCATAAGTATGTTTGCTCAGTTTCTTAGAACTTCCTAAAAACAACAAAAAATGTAACATACAATAGGTGAGTAGTGTGCCAACTTATCATTTCCTTGTATCTTCGCCCAATATGTATAGCTTCTCTATCTGTAATCATATGAGGTAAGATATGATGGCCAAAACCTACAATAGTATCTCTTCTTAATTTATCAATAGTACAGTTCAATTTAAGGCATAATCAATGTATAGCTTTAAGCATGAACTAATATGTATCGTTTCTTGCTACCTCGCAGAGTATTCTAATCATGCAGAATTCAAAATTGTGATGATGGTCACATCATTTCTAGTTTATCAGTTGATACAATAATAAAATGCTCTATATCAATAAGTTAACTTAGAAAATGAAGAACTCATAAGCATAATTTTTTACTAGTGGAACAAAAAAAAGATAACAAAGAAACATTTTTTATTTTGTTTTCTTTTGTTCTTGGAACAAAGAACAAATCAAACAGTCATCATCATTCTCACAAATTCTTCATAATTGACTTGTCCATCTCCATCCAAGTCTGCCTCCTTGATCATCTTCTCCACCTCCTCATCAGTCAACTTCTCCCCCAGGTTGATCTGTCACATTTCTCAACTGCACCACCACCAGATGCAAGTCAAACACATCATTTTTCTGATCATTTTCTTATCAGACACTAAAATTTCTCACCTCAGTGGCCGAGATGAACCCATTCTGATCCTTGTCGAACACCTTGAAGGCCTCCTTCAGCTCCTCCTCCACATTGGTCTCCTGCAACAAACCAAAAAAGCTTCAACTTTTTCTCCTGTGCACAGCAAACAAAAACCATGCAAGAGGGCATTCTACCTTCACTTTTCTGGACATCAGGTTCAGGAACTCCCCAAACTCAATGCTCCCGTTTCCGTCCGCTTCCTGAACCATCTCCTGCAGCTCCTCCTCGCTCGGGTTCTGCCCCAGTGACTTGATCACGGTGCCGAGCTCCTCCGGCGTTATACAGCCTGAGCAGAGTAGTCTGTCCTCGCTTCACATAAGAAAGCACAAGGGAGAAACTTGAAAGAAGAAAGCAGAAGCAGACCATCTCCGTCCTTGCCGAAGAGGCAGAAAGCCTCGTGGAACTTGGTGACTTGCTCCTCCGAGAGAAGATCCATCAATGCAGCGGCGAAGGGATGAGGAGAGGCGTGGGCACATCGGGCGGCGCTTTATAGGCGGAGGCCTGGAGCATGAGAGAGGTGGAAGCGATGAAGTGGTGGCTCGTTCGATCGATCGATGTGTTGGTTTGCTGTGACAAGTTCGCCATTGTTTAGGGATTTTCCTTGTTCGCGTCCAACTGGGAACAGCTGGAGGTTGGAGGCAGAGAGGACAGCAATAGCAGGAAGGGCGAAGGAACGACTCGTAGGCGTCGGGCGATGGAAGGTTAGGGTTTTTACGGTTTCGGCGATGGAGGCGATGGCTGCGGCTGCGATGGAGGCGATGTCGCGAGCGCAGAGGTTTTTTTTAGCTTCGCTGTGTGTCACGTGAACAGCACGTGAATGGGGGTCTTATAGGGCGAATTTGGACCAGGGAAGGACCAGGAGTCCGCGGACCAGAGGATCCGCGCCGCTCGGGTAGCGGCTCTCCCCCGAACGCTAGAAGATTTATTTAATTTTAATCAAGCGGCCTTAAATAGTGGCACGAGGTAATCAAAATAGCATTAATATTTGTCAACAATTAAATCACGCATCATGTTGTATGTTAATCGAACGTTATAACACTCGATTAATGTATCGTCCGTGTTAAAACCGTTATGACGAGCACATTAATGTACTGACGCGATGAACGTCACGCGTCCAAATGTTTGAACATATTCATCACGTATGACATGGCACCTGATTGATCTGGTTGACCGATCAAGAACTTCCCTGATCGGTCAACCAGACCGATCAAGCAGCTCCTGACCGATCAGGCTCCTGCCTGATCGATCTGCCTGATGGCAGACCGATCAGGCAGGCCTGCCTGCCCGCTTCAAAATAAAAAAATTATTTAATTTCAATTTCAATTAATTTCAATTTTAATTAATAATAAATATATTTAAAATTATTATTATTATTTATTTTAAATAATAATTATTTAAATTGGTAAATATAGTTAAAAATAAAAAATATGTATATATGAGATTGAATATGTGAAAGAATATCTATGTGATATGTGGACTCCACAAATAATAGGGGGTTTTTTTTACAAATAATAAGGGTTGAATGTTAAATGAATGTGAGAGAATGAAGATGTTAATGTTAATATGTATGTGACATGTGAGTCTCATACTTTTCGATGAGGTGGTAGATATTATAACGTTAAAAATATTAAACGGTTGCGGATGCCCACGCTGAAAACAAACCTGTCCAAGTACCGGTTACCCCCACAGGACAAGAAAATGCTCATCTCGCATCTTAACCGTGAAGAATGTCGCTTCCTTTATTCCTTTATTTTAAATTTCCCAAAAATAATTTTTGAAGCTGAATATTTGCTATTTCGAATAATATATTAACTTTTGAAAAACAATTTAAAACTTACTGATCATAAACAGTTTTTTCTTTTCGGGAATTTACTACGGGAGTGTTTGGGAGAACTTCTGCTACCTATTTTTTAGATTCTGGCTACACAGAATCACTTTTGAGTATTTAGGAAGGCTAGATTCTACTTTAGCTTCTGTTACTTTTGCTCAGAAGTTAGAAGCAAGAATTTGATGCTTCTACCTGCTTCTATTTTTTTATTTATGATATAACATTAAAAAATAATATTTATATCCTTAAATAATATAACATTTTACCTGATTGTCACTTGACCTAATTTTCAGAATTATATATATATATATATATATTATATTCATATAAATTATATTATTTTTTATTTTTTATTAATTTTATATATTTTTTCAAATATTCAAATTATAAAAAATAAATTTTAATACTATATTTAAAATATAATAATAATTATATCACTATTTAAAATATAATAATAATTACGTGAACAAATTGTTGATAGTATCGAAATTATATTTAAATAATTAAAAAATGGTTAATTTATATAGTTTAAGGATATTATTGACATTCAATTAAAAATTAAGCTTGGAAGTAATTATTCTCCCAAACACTCAAACTTTATCAGTTTTTGACTTCTATTTTTAAACACTATTTACTTTAGTTACTTACTAATTTCAAAATAATCACTACAAGAATCACTTTTCAAGAAGTACCAAACACTCCCTACAAGGCGTAGGCACCTTTTACCAAAAGATACCTCGTAATTTGATAATTATTAAAATGCACATCCATAATTATGGAAGAGCATGCTAATTTATCATACTACGTGCTCTCTCTCTTTCTCTCCACTCGTAAAAACCAAATCTCTCTTTCTTTTCTTTTGAAAAAAAAATATCTCTCTTTCTTCGTTTAACCTGTTGATTTTTATTCATAACTTTATCTTTTTTTTTACATGGGCCTAATATGGGGATATTAGGGCCCAGTGCCAACACATGATAAAATAAGGAAAAAAATTAAAAAATAATATTTTTTTTCAAAACCTCAAAACCACCATAAAAAAGTAAAAAATAATAATAAAAAATATATTTAGACTCTTTAAAACCATTAAAACTCACATAATCTCAAATATATTATCAGTTAGTTTTAATTAAAGTCCACCAATAGACTTAGACATATCCGATTGGACTTATTTCAAATCCTTTGAATTTCTGAGATTGTAAAGAGTTCAATGATATCCTTTCTTGCTTATTTTGGCTTCTCCGGGAGTATTAAAATAATATTAAAAAATCAACTAGCGTTGGGCTTGATATGTTCATATCAAGCCCATGTTGGGCAAGGTCAGCGTTAACTGATTCTTTTAATAATAGTTTAATATATTTAGATGAGCTGATTTGAAAACCAATAATGGAGAGTATCATTGGACTCATTGTAGTATTAGAAAATCCATAAGATATGAAATAAGTCCAAACGGACCTATATAGGTTCATTAGTATATTTTGGTCAAAACCATTGATCGAACTAGAGAATTCAAATTGTATCCATTTAACGTTATATGGATTTTTGAGGTTGTAAGGAGTCTAAATATGCTCTCCATTACTGTTTTAGATTTTCCCTAATAGTTGGTGGTACAAGGTTTTGAAAAAAAAAATCTTCTTTTATTTTTAAACATGGTCCCTGGTATCCCCATACCGGGCCTAATATGGTCCTTATACGAGGCACCACTAGGGAAGTCGGAAAATAGTAATAGATACATATTTTGACTCTTTGTAACCTCGTAAACTCAGAGGACATAAAATGAGTACAATCTGAGCTCTTTAGGTCAATTAATGTATTTTCGAATGAAACTCACTCATCAACCTAGAGGGCTCATATTGTACTCAATACAGCTTCTGTGAATTTTTAAGATTGCAAGGAGTTTATAATATATCCTCTATTATTTTTTTCAACTTCTCTAGTGTTGATTCAGAGATTTTGAAAAAAAAAAAATAAATAAATCTTTTTTTTCTTTTCTTGTTTTCTCATACGTTGGGTTGGTATTCCCATATCCGATCCAATGTAATCTTGGTGTGAGAGTCTGAGAGCATATTAAGACAAGTAAAAAAGAAACAAAAATTATCAATAAAAATTAATAAGTGAAAGAAAAAAAATAGAGAGATTTGCCTCTTATGAGTAGAGAGATAGGTTGAGATTATCTCCGATTCACAAGAGAGAGAAAATCAGAAGATTAAAAAAATTAGTTTAATTTTTAATAATGACTAAAATGTGATATATATTTTTTTTATCAATTCAGAAAACTATTGACCTGATAAATTTCCCTTTTCTTCTCTATAATACGTTCAGTTGCACTAAAATAAATAGTTTGAGCACGCGAAACATTAATGAAAAATAAATTAATAATTTTATTATATTAATGGATAATAGAAAATAAAGTAATTTATTGGCAGACAAGTTAAAAGGCAAGAAAGGGACGAAAGTAAAGGGAATATATTCTCATAAGATAGATCAATCATATTAAGCAAAATTTTAGATATATTCGGCAAAACAAAAGTTTTAAAAATAAAGGTTGTGCAATATTATTTCTTTTTAATCTTTATTATTTTAATGATTTACACACCAGATAGGTAATGGAGTGATTCAAGTAAAATAGGACGTAAGTTGTTTTTAATTCCAATAAATAATGATAATCCTCACCTGCGGTACTCAAGCCCGTCTAAGCACATTGCATATTAGAAGAAAGTAAATAAGATGGGGTCTAACCTGAAATAAATCCTATGATTTAAACTTGAGATTTATTACGACAAGTGATAATTAAAGTCGGCCTCGTAGATATGGAGTAAGATAAATTTAGATACGCGCAAAATGCATTCGATAGTAATAACTCAGATAAAGAAGAGATAAAAGATAATATTCAATAGTAGTAACTCAGATAAAGAAGAGACAAAAGATAACACTCATAGCAATAACTCACATGAATAAGGGATAAAATAAAGTAGTGGAGACTTATCATTGATGAACCAAAACTTGATTAAATCATAGATTATACATGCCTTTATATAACAGTAGGAAAAACAAATTTGATCACAAAATAATGCTACAAATCCTAAAATAATACATCTAGTTTAACCTTAGTCATTCGTCTAGTCAAAGTATATCAATTAAATATGGATCTATTCTATCTTAATTTTCACTTGATTTAAATAATACAACATAGTCCCCCTTAAACTAAATCATAAATGTTAGTCATCTCAATCGTCTTCTTTAACTGACATTAAAGATATCTGCAACTTGACATTAATTGGGGCAATACTCGATATTGATTTGTTTTTTTTTACAACCCATTCTCTGATTTGGTGATACTTGATATCTATATGTTTGTTGCGATCAAGAAAGACTGAATTCTTAGATAATGCAACCGTTGACTTGTTATCACAGAAAATTATTGTAGGGCCATATTGTTCGTGTTTTAGAAAATCTAAAATTTTTCTTAGCCAAAGTGCTTGTGTAACATAATTTGTTGCTGCTATATATTTTTCTTCTATTGTTGAAACTGCTACCACTTGAAGACCAAGAAAATATAACTGAACCTAGATGAAAAACATATCCTAATGCACTCTTTCTAGTCTCAACATCTTCGACCCAATCATAATTATCTGTATATCCAATCAGTTCCACAGTTTTATTAGTAATTAAAATACAAAGTCCATCATTAATTATCCCTTTGACATATTTGAGAATTCGCTTTATTGCATCCTAATATGACTCATTTGGTTTCTCCATAAACCTGCTAAGTATTCCAACTCCCAAAGAAATATCTGACCTTGTAGCAATTGAATATCTTCGACTCTCAATCAAACTTTTATAAGTTGTAATATCTATACTCTTACCAATTTCATCTTAGGATAACTTCATCTTTTTAATCACGGGAGTAGGAACCGGTTTGGAGCACTCCATTCTAAACCATTTCAAAATATCATAAGCATATTTCTTTTGTGAGACAAAAACTTCATCATCCATCTGAATAACTTCAAGTCCTAGGGAATAACTCATTAGACACATATCTGTCATTTCAAATTTATTCACCAAAGCCTCCATGAATTCTGTGATTAACTTTAAATTATTTCTGGTAAAAATCAGGTCATCAACATAAAGACATACTATGAGTGTATCACCAAATTCAATATATTTAATATATAAAGCATGCTCATATGGACATCTCAAAAAATCATTTTTAACGAAGTAAGAAGCAATACAACTATATCATACTCTCGGTGCTTATTTTAAACCATATAAAGTTTTCTTCAACTTGTAAACCTTATTCTCTTCCCCTTTCTTCACATATCCTGCAGGTTGTTCAACATATATTTCTTATTCCAATAAGTCATTCAAAAAAATAGACTTCACATCTATTTGACATAGCTTCCAATTATTTTGAATAGTAAGTGAAATAAGCATGTGCACTGTATCAAGTCTACCTACAAGAGCAAAAATCTCAAAATAATCAATATATACCTACTTTTATCTTGTAAGCCTTTGCAACTAACCTCACTTTAAAACAATCAACTTCACCATTTGACTTGTTCTTTGTCTTGTACACCCACTTTACTCCTGGTTTTTTTCTTGGAGGTAATTCAGTCAATTCCCAAGTATCATTTATTTCAATGGCATGAATTTCCTCATCCATTGCCTTCAACCAATGAGTTTTTTTAACAGCTTCCTCAAAAGATATAGGATCACAATCTATAAAAAAAAGCAAACTGAGCAATCTTCATCAGATAGGTCATTATCATTACTTAATACATAATCTTGCAAACAAACTGGTAATTAGTGCTCGCATTGTGATCTCTTAGTTGATGCTTCAGATTGTGCAGTAGCTTGAACATTATCTTGAGTAGGCTGCTTATTCAAAAGATCATTGGGAATATCAGGAATGAAAATTGGCTTTTCTTTTTCAATAGACCAACTCTAACTACCATGTTCATCAAAAATCATATCATGCCTTATAATAACTTTCTTAGTTTCAGGCCCCAGGGCGTAGCACAGACGGTAGACATATGACATTCTGGCATAATGGTCATGGGTCGATCTCCAGTAGGTGATAACTTGCATTTTCGATCCCACCATGTGTCTTTGGCCTGTATACCTGCATGAACCTCTCTCCATATCCATGGGGGAAACACTAGGGGGACCTTTTTTCTTAATTTCAAGATTATATAGCTTATAAGCCTTTGATGTATCACTGTGACCAATAAAAATACACTTCTCACCTTTATCATCGAGTTTCTTTCTCAACTTATTTGGTACTGGTACAAATGCATATGCTAAACAACCAAAGATCTTGAGATGTTTGTTAGTGTGCTTTCTTCCACTTCAAGCTCCACCAAACACTATACATATGCATATGCATAGTATCTTATCATAAACTCTTCTTATTGGACACCTATTCAACACATAAATAGCATAAGATATAGCTTCTGCCCAGAAATGCTTAGGCAAAGTTTTTTGATTTCAACATAAATCTTACCATATTCATAACAGTTCTATTTTTTCTCGCAACTATCCCATTTTGTTATAGAATGTGTCTTGTCATTTGATGTTAATATCATGCTTCTTTAAAAAATCATCACAAACAATACATTCTCTACCTCTATCAGTTCTTAAGATTTTGATTTCAAGTCCACTTTGTTTTTCAATAAATAACTTAAATTGCTTCAAAATATCACATGTTTTTGACTTTTGATGTAGAAGATAAACCTAAGTTTTTTCACTCAAATCATTAATAAAAGTAATAAAATACTTATTACCTTCAAGTGATGAAACTTCCACTGTGCACAAATCTAAATGAAAAGGTTCTAATTGTTTTGTGTCTCTCCATGACTTCCTTATAGGAAAAGGTTCTCTATGCTTTTTGTCAATTAAACAAGTCTCACAAATATGATTAGGCTTCACAATATCAAGCAACTCAAAAACAAACTTCTTTCTTACTAAATAATTTAACCCAGAAAAATGAAAGTGCCCAAAACGTATATGTCACAACCAATTATCATCCAAAATCTCAGAATTAAAGTAAAAAGAAATTTATGTTGAATTTTGAGACATTTTTACCTTTGCTATCAACTTTTCTTTTTCATATGTGTAACAGTACAATACCTCTGAATAATATATATTTTATAACCCTTTTTTGATAATTATCTCATACTTAATACGTTTTGGTGAAGTTTAGAAACATAAAAGACATCATATATAAAATTTTGAGAACCATCTTTCAACTGAATATAAATTTTACATAAAATATTTTTATTTTGTAAAATAAAATTTGATTTAACAAAAAAAACAACCTCTAAACCCTAAATTCAAGTCAACCCGAACTCAACCTAAAACTAAACCAATCTAAAAACTCTCAACTCGAATCCAAAACTCCAAACCCTAATCTGATATTTTTTGGATCGATTCAGATTGGATTGATCCTATCCCATCATGCCAATCCCACAAGCCTCTTATGCATTCTCGTTTGATCATGATAGGGAAGCAAGTCAAAATAGAAAAACTTACATTGGGTTTAGGGATAATCAAGCTTGACTTCCACCGCGTCAAGGTAATATTCTACTTCTGATTTATATCCCTTCCCGATCCCATCGAATAATAGAACTAACTTATCCTAAGGCAGAGGGGCGAGAAAATCAACACCACTATTCTTACCATGAACCTTCTTTTCGCACTATTACTATTAAAGATAGTAAAATAATAGGAAAAAATAAATTCAATTGTCAACTAGTCCTAATGAAAATATGATTGACTATGGATTCAAGCCATAGCACATGATATCATCATACGATTTTCCCAACTAAAGTGAACTCAAGTCAATTTTTTACACTCCTAATTATATGTACGTATATGTTCTATATCAATTTTCATGGAATGAACTAATGTTTAATACGTGGGTACTGCCAATGTATAAGTTCTATACCATCAAACATTTGTTTTAGGAAAAAAAGGTATAATAGAAATAAAAATGAAATTTTCTATGCAAACAGTGATTTAATAATCAATATCATTGAATTATTCAAAATGAATGGAAAAATATAATTAAACAATATGCATAATGAACTCATAATAATAAGTAAAGTCCCGGGATTATGGTATAATGGAAGGGTGACTAATTATCATCTCAGGTATCCGCGTTTCAATCCTTAGCTACGGTTTTATTTTATAAAAAAAAATTCATAATAATAAGTAAAGACATTTCCATTAAATTAAAATAAAATAAGATTAGAAACAAATGATTTTTTTTTATTTTTCGAGAAAAATAGGGATGGAATATATACTTAGGCATTAATTATGTTTTTTTAAAATATATTATTTGTCATTTTAATTATATAATATAATTGCAAATAATTTTTTAATTATATATTATTTTGTACGTTTTTATTGATTTAAATATTCTGGTACTCGAAGAATTACCGACTTTAATTACTTCCATCCGCTTCAATTATTTTAATGATATTTTCGCTATCCATTTCCGCTTTCCATTCGAAGCATCGATAAGCGGATACTCGTCCGCTCACGTGACCAGCAGTTGCGTAACCCCCTCTCTCCCGCGTATAAAATGTCGCCCAAACCCCTCTTCTCCTCCTCCCCCACGTTGCTTCCCCCTCTCGTCCCCGTTTTCAAACCCCGGCCCGTTGATCTTCGCTCGCCCTCCGATCTGATCCCGTCCACCTCGACGCCCTCCCCATCTGCTTCGGTCTCTGGCTGACGTACGCCTCCATGGTCATCTCCTTCAAGCTCTCTGGCGTCGGGACTCGCTACCGCCCCCGTGTAAGATCAGGGCCGGAGTCGCTCGCACTCGAAGACGGCACCTCCTGTCGCCCTAAAAGTGACGAGTCTCCGGTGAGCTTTTCTATGTTTTTTTATTTTTTGATGTGGGTTGAGAGTTCTTGTTGTGAATCTGGCGTCTGGCGACGAGTACTATCTGTTTTTCTCGCTCGTGTGATGGTGGTTTTGAATCTTGTCTCATTTTCGGATGCATGCGTGATTTAGGGACCTTATTGTTTATCTGTGCTCTGATGTTTATCGTTGTGCTCTTTCTTTCCCTCTTTTCGAATTAATTGTTCTTCCATACCGATTACGATCTAGGTTAAGGCGTACAATCATCTTTGCTTAACTATGAGAAAGTCTGAGCGGATGTTAAGTGCGTTGATTTAGTCGTGGACTTTGTTACTGAGAGACTTCGCTCTGTCGCTGTGGGTGAAGAAACTTGGACAGAAAAAGACCGTCTCTTTTCCCTCTAAATACAGTAACTAACAATTTGCGTGCAAGAAATATTTTATCACTTTGATACATATTAAGTATGGCCTATTTGTATATTGCTATAAGGTTATACAATTATATTTTCTTATTTCCATATCACTAATGATGCTAGAACTTTTTCAAATCATCATTTATACAAAGGCCTTCCTCAACTTCAAGAAATATATAAAATTAAGATTTAGAAGAAACTATGATGACTTATCATCAATTACTTGTGTGCAGCATCACACAATAGCTTTAAAGCAAAATTATTGGATTCCCAAAATATATGCTGGTGTAAGTATTTATTTAATATATTGCTTTAAGATGTTCATGCATAAATATTTGGAAAATTTTATATCTAAGCAAAAAGAAGTATTTTAGTATACCTTTTCCATAAGAAAATATGAGAATGTCCATGGTTATTCCATACAGAGAATCTTGTCGAAATATTAGTTTTATTGTAACTCTGATATGTTTCCATGCTCATTTTATTTTATAGTCTCAGTATCTTTTCTAGGAGAGATTAAGCTAGATCAAAGCTTGAAAGAGGGATTAGAATGCTACATGACTTCCCAAAACACACACACACACACATATATTTCTGTTAAGCTGCCATGTACTGTTTTATATTGCATTTGGCATTGTAATTTTCCAACCATTTTCTTTTTCTATTTGGACAGCATGATTGTGATGATCTATGTTACTACTTTTTTAGGGTTGCAAACAAAGCTTAAATTAATGCAAATAACTCAAGGTTCTATGCTATATTATACTGTTGGATTTCAGTGTGTGGGTTGGTAGATGAGTCAAAATTTGATGTTCGCATTACTTATGTTCAGTGGGTGATTGCTAGTTCATTCCAGCTTTGGAGTCACTCCCTAAATGAATTTTTTTAGTGTCATGTGAAGAAAAGTGTAAATCTGAAATTGGATTAGCTGTTAATAAACATGCTCAACAAATAAATGACACAAGTGAAAAGTGGATTGATTGCACCTTTGATCTTTGAACTATGATTTTCAGATTTTGGTTGGGAAGATGATGAGTATCTCAGATGTGAATTAACTGTTCTGACATATAAAACCTTCATAACTCCATTAGTGACCCTTTTGATTGTCAACGTAAGTTCTTTCCCTAACTTCACATTGCATATGTAAGTTCTTAAATGACAAAATTCTATTACACTTAAAGACGAGTATATTAAATTCATTATTGTGATTCTTTATTCAACAAAATCTTCTGATATCACACTTAAATCAGATATTGGGCAGAGGATGTTAATCTTTACATGTATTTTTTTTTTTGTAAAATACACACTGATAATGGTTAATCTGCTTTTGAAATAATTTCTGCTCATATTTATTAGTTTTCTTATAGTTTAATAACTACTTGATATGTATAAAAAAGGAAATAAGAAAATAAGAAACCAGAAGTGCAGGTGATATTAAACGACAAACAATTTGTGTAGGTTTCTTTGCTGGGTTTGTCCGGTTTTGATGATGCTCTTGGTTGTTACTCTCATTTCACACAGAAGCATGAAAACGAGTCACCTTGCCTTACTGATTGCAGCAACCATTCTGGAGAGCATGAGGCTTCCTTTTCCCTCAATTTGTATCCTGATGGATTCTATATTGGAAAACCCACTGAGGTTTGTCTCCTACATTTAATTAATATGTGAGTTCACATAGTACAATCTTATATCACTCATATTTATTTATTTATGATTCTATGTTAAATTTAGGGTATGCTGTTGGCTCCTCTTCAAGATGTCTCAGAGTTGTTGCACCCTTATGACAGGATATCTGAGACCTTGTTTTCCGTATGTAATCAATCAATACTATTTAAAACATGCATTCTGTTTCTTGCTTGTTCAAGTGCAAGCTCATAGTTAGAATGTATCACTGGGAATCGGAAGTATGTTAGAGGCTTATTCCATGTCACCTTTCTGCACTTAGCTTTGACTTCTTTCTGTTTCTGATTCCTCTAACAAATTCTTTCTGTCATTAAGCTCAATGCAAGGTTATCTCACTGGACTCAAATCAAATAAATCAGTTGTTTTTTTTACATTAGTTATGGTTTATTTGGCCTCCCTTCACCACATACATCTTCCACTAGTCAATTCAATTCTCTTGCTTACACCTTCATATATGTCCTTACCTTTTCAACTTATCTTCTCTCATATATGACTCACATCCATCTAAGCCTTTTGTGTTCGCTACATTTATTTTTTCCCGTCCGTGTTGCTTTCTAACTAAGTTAGATTTGTTGCTACAATCAAGCACCAAGTGATCAAGCTTGATCATATTGTTTTGATATCGTTGGCAAAGGATTAAAATCACCTCCCTCTGGCGCCATACACGATCCAACAACATTTTAATTCATAAAACTATGGCAGCTGTACGACAACTCGAAATTTTCCTTTGGGCGTATACTGATTTGAAACTCCTTCATTTTTGACCAATTGTTCTTTCTTCTATTAATTTTTTCATTAATATCCTCCTTGTTAAATAATTGATCTAAGATATCTGAAACTCCTTCTTCGATAATTATTGCCTTATTTGTTCTGGCAGAACTTAAAACTAGTTTTTTTCTTGATTCAAACTGCCTACATTTTGATACCTGAGTTCCTGTTTGAATGTATTATTGAACACCGAATCCACCTCGTCTATTGGTGAGAATCTGCCTTTCAGGTAAAAGAACGTTATTTCTTTAAGACTGTTGAATGTGTGTCACTGCCCTGGAGTAACATACAGAAATACAATTAGTGCATCTAGACATGTTTGTTGATTCCACAATGTATATCATTGATCATAGACAGTATTTTGGAATCATTGTGAGCATTTCTTATTGCTCATGGAAAACACACAAATCTTTATTGAGAGTCAGGCCTTCAATTTATCAAAATTACAATAGTTCCACTCTTTACTATCTTAACTTTCTCTTGTCATGTAGGAAGACATCATGGTAGACGTGATGCCAATTTTTGTGGAATTTCATAGGAGATTAATTACCATCAGTGTATCATAGACAATAGTTTGGATCATTGTGAGCTCATTGATCATGGGCAAGTTACACAAGTCTTCATTGAGTGTTAGGTCGTCACTTTATTAGAATTACAACAGTTCGTTTACTAGCTTAACATCTCAATTCATGGAGGTTCTCTTGGTAGTCAAATGTTTAGGCAAACATAAAATCCCAAGGCCACATGGATTCAAAATGAACTTCTTTATCTTCACGCATCAAGACAACAAGGTAGATGTGATGCTAATTTTTGAGGAAACCCATAGGAGATCAACATTATATGATTGAAGTGAACTACTTTTAGATAACATTGAACCCCAAGATGGAGAGAGAGCATGTTGTGCCTCATACCTTAGGCTAATAACCATTGCTTTAAAAGGCAGTTTCTCAAGTTGTTTCAGTAAGCCGCCGCCTTTCCTACTTGTTAGATAGTCTTTGTTAGGCAACCCTTTTAAATAATAGTTGAGGTGGATTGCTTAGGTGGTCTACTAAAGAGGTCCATGCAAGGTAAAAGCTTAATTTTTATAAGTTGATGAGGGTATTTGATATTAAAGAGTAGTCCTAATTCTCGCCATAAGCTCACTCAACACCTTTTGTTCAGCTGAGCCTCTCACAACATGCAATTTTGGCCTCCTTTTCCCCATTGTTTGTAGCCAATGCTAATTATCATTCATTTTATGAGCATCTTTTCTTCCTCTTCCCTAGGTGTGTTCTCTCTCTTTTCTTTTTTCTCTTCATTATTAAATTTTTGTATTTAATATCAGTGCATCTTTTTTCCCTAGCTGAGCCTCTCACAACATACAAGATGTTGTTAGTAGATTTTATGGCTGGATTTTATAGTTTCAATGTGAAATATAAAATTTGGTAGATTTTATGGCTGGATTTTATAGTTTCAATGTGAAATATTAAAATCTTTGATTGTTGTTATGTGTTCAGTGGCTAGTTATTAATGATAAAAAGGGGCAGTCTGGTGCATAAAGCTCCCGTCATGTGGGGTCCTAGGAAAGAGTCTATTGTACGCAGTCTTACCTTAGTTTGTAAGAAGTTGTTTCCAAGACTCGAACCCGTGACCTTTTAGGTCACAAGGCGGCAACATTACCATTTGCCAAGACTCACCTTCAATTATTAATGATGAGTAATTTATTTGTAATTTTGTTTTGATTGATTAAGGACACATTCATTATATATATAAACACACTAATAGTAGTTATTTTTATTTAATATATGCTCCTATTGAAGGGGAGTCTTGGCGCAACAATAAAGTTCTTGCTGTGTGACCTAAATGTCACGGATTTGAGTCTAGAAAATAGCCTCTTATAAAGTAGAGTAAGACTACGTACAATAGACCCTTCCCTGGGACTCTGTATTGGCGGGCGCTTCATGCACCGAACTGATTTTTTTTTAATATGTTCCTCCTATTATTTTAATATTAACCGTTTATTCCCCTACTTAGGTGCTAGATAGTAGATAACCTCCCTCTTGGGTCCTTTAATACCTTTTTCTGCATGAAACTGTTTTTTAATGAGCATGGAACTGTCTTTTAGTATCTTGCTGTTGGCACTAGAAACTCTAATAGTCAAGGTTATCTCAAAAGTGTTTGCACGATTTATTCATGAGCCGATGGGAGAATAACAATTTGCATAGGTGCAGTTCTTTGAATTGTTTCATGTGCCACTAAAGCATTGAACTTTTTGCATCATCAAAGGCTCCAACTGGCATTATCAAAGGTCTTTTGACAGATGTTCTAGCTGGCATTATCAAAGATTCCAGTTTGACATCGTCGCCTCTACAAAAAAGGGTGGTGCTTGTCCAGTATCATTGATCTCCTTGATAGTGAATTGGGCTTCATGCTGTATTCTTTTTTTGCTACTCTGTTCTTTATTGATTCTGATTTTTTGGCTGCAAGATGTTTCCGTAATACTCATTGATGTTAGCCTTCACCTCCTTTACTTTATTGCAATTGGTGAACACAGATCATCGTTTCATTTAAAAAAAACGAAAAATGAAACTCAGTTGGAAGCTGTTTCCTATTTCAATACATTAATTATCCAGATTTTCTTGTTCAGCCATGTTCTTTCGAGTTCTTATGCACTTGAGTTTTTTCTTTACTTTTTTATGCATTTTAATTTCAAATCATTTCTGTGAATTCTATTTCCGTGCAGGCAATTGAGAATGGCAGGCTACCTGGAAATATTTTGGATGACATTCCTTGCAAGTACTATAAGGGATCTGTATTTTGCGAGGTGTAGTATTAGTAAACAAAAACATCACATTTGTCTTGCATATTTTTTTGTCATCCTTTTACTTTTAGATTGCTTGTATTCTTCTTTTAGCCCTTCCTATTTTCCACTAGTCGTCTATTACGTGGATGCTTAAATGCATTGTTGATTACCAATTTAATGTAGCTGTATGTTATTTCATAAGTGTGCTGGTTGGCATGTACCATCATAGCTTACTTGATAGCATGCTCACTTGTCGGCTGATAGTCACCATAGTGATCACAACTTCTTTTTATTTTGTTCTTGCACAACCAGTATTTGTCATGTATTTTATATGATTCTTAAGGAAATGAAATGAACAATACTTATTATATTTTAGAATAAGTTGAGATAAAAACTTACATTTTTATTCTGATTTCTGAGTTATGATAAACATACTTATCTACTCATATAATCATATAAATAGCTCATTTACATTATTTTGAACACTTGAGGATGGTAATAATGTTTCTGATTAATATGAAAATCCTTTTGTCCTATTTTACAATTTCTAGGTAAGCCTTGTGTTCACCTCAATATAGTTTTTGATTACAAAAATCTACCAAAATACTTTATAATATGGACCTGGCAACTTTGGTTGACATTGTTTTACACAAGTAATTGCCTAATGCAACCATCCATTTTTTCCATCTAACATTTGAGACCAGCGTAGGTGAATTTACATCTATATAGGCATACAAAAAACAAAGGTGATTTTTCATTTTTGTAAGCATAAGTTGTTTATTCATGACATTGGAGATGGAGATAATTAATTGTCGTATGCAGCATTAAGTTAAGACATTTTTGTTCACATAATGCTAATGCAATATAATTCTTGAACTTCTAACCTTAGGCAGTAGCATTTTTTTAATCTCTAGGATCTATTAATCTTTGTTGGCTCTGGTCATAGCTATTTGTTCTATATTTAGTTGCCATGGTTGAACATGATAGAATTATATTAGGTGTGGGACTTCCGATCTTGTATGTCTGAATGTGATTCCTCTTGTGCTCATTCCCCTAAAGTTCAGAAAGTTTGTTTACGAATGAGTACTGAAGATGTTGTCAGGGACATGCAATCAATCTCAGATGATTCATGGTCTTACAATGATTTTCTGGTATGTATAATTGGCAAGTCTGCTACTTTGATGCCTCTTATCATGTATGTTGGATCACGTCCCATGAATTGCTTTCAGAAAGTTGAGTCACAAATCATCAAGGCTCTGCATCCAAAGCTTTATTTGCACCCCAAGGCATCTCTAAAAAGAGTCTTTGAGGAACCAGTTTCTAAAAAGGTAATTACACCAAGATTTTAATCCACTATTTCGGTTTTAATATGGTACAGAGTTGTATAGCATGGCCAACTTTGGGTACTATGTAGCTCGATTTAGGAATCAAATGGAGATGGACAAAAAAGCAGCACAAAAAAACTGAATTTGGTTCCAAGTCTATCCCTACAGACATATCAGGCAGCAGAACCATCAAAAACATAAAGCAGCAAACAAGTGGTTCGCCTAAACATGCAATGTTAACTTTTGCAGTTAATGCCTTTTTAGGAAGCACACCACGAATTCAACAAAGCAGTGACCTGAATGGCATGTCACTTCATGCTTCACAAATGATTTCCAAACCATGCAATGTGCCAGATGCAGGTCGGTCAATTTCTCCTCTTGATCACACTGCAGTAGATTCTATCATCCAAGGGAGATGTAAAGCATCTCACAGAATCGGGAACCAGTTACATTCAGAATCTTCCAGGACATGTGCTGTGAAAAGACCAAAAAAAGGATCACCAAGTTTTCATCCGCCGCAGCTAGGAAAGGATGCATTATCAGGACCGGAAGAAAAAACTGCAGTATGTTTACAAAAGCAACAGGGGGTTCAAAACTACCAGTTTGTTTATCTTAGCAATCATCGTTCCACAACTGACACTTCAACCATTAAAGTTCCAGACGAAGTAACTTCAGTAAGCATCAGAAACAAAGAGAGCAAACAGAAGCTGCCAATGATCAACTACCCGTCTTTTCATTCGCTGCTTGATGATAGTTTACATACCCAACTAATACCAGATCAGGGAGAAACTTGCCGAAAGAGAAACTTCACACAATGTTCTCAAGTTTCTATTGACTCTCCAAGCAAGTTGGCAGCTAAAAAGACAGTGCATTTGTCAACTCATAGATTTGCTTTCCCAGATGTAACTGCAGCTAAGTTGCACAAGGAAGATTCTGTAACAGTGTCTACAGATTCAGTTGAAACTGGTTCCTTGGCAATTGTACCTGATATTCCCTTGGATAATGCAGAAATCCCAAGTCATATCTTAGATGATGAAGTTGATAAGACAAATATTCTCAAGAAGCTCTCTGTTATTCAAGAAATAACACAAAGGTGTTGCACAAACCAAGAACTTTGTTGCTTTAGACATGTTTCTTTTTCTACCACAAGCAATTAGTCAATGGATTTGATCACCAAGTATCTCTCATTTTAGGAATTGCTTTAATCTTTCACTCATTTCAGGCATGGCCTTGGTCTCAAGGTGAACAAAGCTGACAGCTGTAAAACCACTAGGGAATTTAAACACTCTATCAAACCACCAGATGAGCTATTTATTAATGAGGATATCCAAGGAATTGGAGGTAGTGGGAATACTTGCAAGGCTCACATTTTAACATATAAACGCGAAGAAATTTTTTTTGCAGGTGCGAATTAATTCCTATCTGAGACATATAAATCATTCATCTATTGAAATTTCTATTTGTTCATTTGAAAATTTCTTCTTTGTCAGGAAATAACTCGCTTTTCTTCACATATGAGCGGTATTGCAAACTTGCATTGACTGGACTCGATCCTTCTAATCATATGGTTGTAGCTAATATTATCTATTCAACCGATAAATATTCCAGTGATTACTTACATTTAAAAGCTGTGAGTATATGACTATTAAAATGATAATTGTGTAATATTTCAGAAATATAGCTATCCTTACCCATTTTTGAACTTGTTTTACAGCATTATGCAGGTTTGTTTGCTGCCCAGTTCACTTCCCTAGTAAGTCTGACTTGCTCTTTCATGTATCTACGAAGCTAGCACACAAAACCACACTAGGCAGGAAACTTAATCCACATGTTTCACTTGCGTTCTGCAATATTTTTTATGCAAGTCAAATTCATAATTTTTTACTAATCATTTATCATTATTGTTCTCCTTGTTACAATGAATATTGTCCAATCGATTACAGTGTAGGTTTTTACTTTATCACAGAAATTTTCACTAATAGATTATAGATCATTGTTTTTTCAGTATGACAACTCGGGTCAACACTCTATTGTGTTTTTCTAGTTTCTATTTAAAATTGCTCTTGTGCTAACTTGACATCTCCATTTGTTGGAAGAATAATCAAAATCATTCTTGTACTCATTTTGCTTTTTGTTACTCTGGCATGTTAGTAAAAAACCTGGTTCATATTATTTTCCTTAAGCAACTGCTTTTTTTTTTTGTACAGATGGAACGTGATGGCTATAAACTTGTGAATAATAACACTTCTGGTAACACTTCTTTCTGAAATGCTATGCATATTGGTTCTTCGAATTCTCTAATCCCTCCCTTTGACAGAAGACAAAACTGATCATTCAAGCTGTTCATTTACATCATCCAATAACTGTATGCCTACAGCACAACTGCATTCTTGTTCTCTCCAGAGAAGTTCAACGAGAATTGCACCTTCTACTAGTCTGACCAGGCCACCGAAGATGGATTTCATGCAGCAACAACTTTGCGTTGGTATTCCTAACAGTGTGCCCTTTCAGCAAAGCCCTCAGCCGCCACAGGGGAGCTTGCAAAGAAAAACGGCCAGTGTAAGAACTGAAAATGATAATTTGTGTCAACCTCATGTTTCAGGTTTAAATATTAGGCAAATGTCTGGTACAAATAATTCTTGTCAGCCTATCTCACATGGAGGCCTCAGTAAAACAAATCATGCAATAGATCTGGCAAGCCAAAGGCAAACCCATAGATTGGGGATGGACATCAAGTTTGGCATGAAACATCAAAGTAATGGGCATGGGACTATGTTAACAAGGCCTTTGCTGGATCATCCTCCGGTTAGAAGTAATGCTTTCTTTCTTCAAGGCCCGGGCATATCTCCACAGCTGACTAACAAATCATCGAAGAATCTTTATGCCCTTGCTCATCGCCAGCAGTACCATATACAATCAGATTCTTCAGAGGGTTTGCTTAATTCTCAAAATCTTCAGTGCCAACAGTTTGGCTTTCGGCTACCTAATATTTCTGTGAATACAAATATAAGGGAGTCAACACCGGTTAGTTCTCAGCAGTTTTTCAGAGTGGGAAGCAGGCATTCAAAATAAATGATGGAAAGCCACAAACTGTTGGCCCTTCTAGTGGTGGCAACACTAACTCAACGATCAAATTTTCTTGTTGGTCCTGAATGAATATGTCGTGGAAAAAAAAAAATAACTTCTGGCAGTTTCAAATATTTTTTCCTTTGTTTATGGGGTGTGTTGATTTTTTTTAATCTTCATTTTGCTAGGACTCGATGACGACTGATTTAAAGAGTGGCTTAATGTTTTTTGTGTCGCTGCTAAAATATTGTAAAAATTTTATAGCTGTAGACAGACTAAATTCACTGACTATCCATTTTGCCAATGATTCTCTTGCTTTTATGGCAAGTTTCATGTTTTACCATCCTGACCATGAAAATTTTTCACTAATTTGACTTGTTAATTTGTGTTTTCTTTACTCGATCTTATTCAAATGGAGCATCACTCCTATGCTGTTGCTCCTGTATCTCTGTTCCTTCTGTTGAGAAATACCGAGCCCTCGAAAAGGTAACCCTTGCTTTAATAGAAAGCGTGTCACATCCAACATTGCTGTTAAACGGGTACGATAATCAATTTCTATATTGCGACCATGTACTCGTAAAATATTTCCCACACTATGCCTTTGATCTTGAAAAGACTCAAATTGTATTCTAGCTTCATTGTGACAACTATTCACGGTCCCCATATGACGATTGAATCTTTCTAATGCCTTTTTCCAATTATTGTATCCATCTTTGATAAAGGCATTATCCACATTTTCTTTATGTAATGGTTTGAAAAGATAACACCAAAAACAAAATGCCGCATCTTTTGATATGCTATATTCTAGCCATGTATATTTTTTAAACCAAGTTTCTTGAAAACTCCTTTCTTGATTACCAAAAGTTATTTTCGGATACACATGACCATTTGGTTGACAAGGCCCTCGGAGCACATACTCTCTTCGAGCTTGATCTCGAATAGCAATATCAAATTCTTCAATTGGTTTTCGTAATCCCGGATCACAAACAATATCATCTAAATTTAATTCTATATGGGATTGATTTTCCACTTGCTCAATAACATTAGGCTGATTAGAGGAGACAGAACTACGAATTCGTTTAAAAAATCTCTCCATATCCTACACAAATAAATAACTAAAAATAAATTCATATATATTGTTTGAAAAAATTATGTCTGATAAGTGATAACTGATAAAGATAAATAATAATTACAAACTAAAATGTAAATTTATAAAAAAAATCAAACAATAAAAAGTTTCTAACCTGTAATTTGCAATCTTCAGGTCAACTACCAAAGAAGAAATCAGCAGATCCAACTTGTAATTTGCAATCTTCGTGTCTGCAGAGAAAAGGAAAGACCACTGAAACAGCAAAAAATAAAGGATGTAGCAAACATTCCTGACATAGATCACAATTTCTACAATAAAGGATGTAGCAAAAAATAGGCTGTAAGCCAAGACCACTGAAACAGCAGAAACAAAAAAATGCGAACTGAAAATTCATTAAAAAAAAGAAAAGAAAAAAAGCAAAAGAGAATGGGCACGATGGCAAATTCTATCTTCTAGTTAAGGCTCACAAATTTAAAACTTCTAGACTTATAACCTCAAATGCGACACGTTGCAATTATATGGCTGCTTGATATCCTTGATAAAGAAGCGTCGATGACACCAACGAGAGCGGACAGCAGGTCAGCTGTGAAAGCAAGGAAGGGGCCGAGTCCGCGAGGGCGAGGAGGGCCAACTCGAATCGCGATCGAGGAGTGAACTCTCACGTGGTGGAAACCATGGAAGCGGGAGAGCGACGATTGAATGTGGCGGCGAGGAACATGCATAAGGATCGAGAGGAAAACTGGAATTAGGGCAAGAGCAGCTCACCGATTTGTGTGCGATTCTTCTAGCTTACGGGTCCGGGTCCGGGACCTCCGGGTCCGGGTCCTACTTAGATCGTAAACCGAATCCAACGTACAGAGTTGAAATTTCGTAAATTTCATTTTACCCCTAAATTTATGCACTTTAAAATATCTCCTCGAATTTTAAAACCATTAAATATTCTCAACATCAGCCAAGGGGGGGGGGGAGGGAGAGCCGGAGGGGGGGGGGGGGGGCTGAAGCCCCCCTCAGCCCCCCTCGTCCTTCCGCCCCTGGGCATACACACGGCGTAGCAATAAGGCTACACCTAACGGATAGCTTGTGCACCAAGAATTTGAATCTTAATAAGAATATGTCATCATATTCAACTACTGGGATCATTGGCTTTCTAGGGGTAAAAGGGCACCGAGACTATGGTGCAACGGAAGGGTGATTACTTATCATCTTAGACATACGTGATTATATCCTCAGCTACAGAGTAATTTGCAATAATTTTTTCTCCAAATGAGGCGCGAATCCTGAGACGCTAAGCTTCTGAGCCATTCGCCGTGAACACTTCCGGATTTACGCTGGCGGTCGGTAAGAAATTTTCGCGAGGCCGAGGCGATTGCTCGTAATTGGAAAAACCTTGTTAATCATTTTTTTCGAGAGATAAAAGGTAATTTGTTCATCTTCACCGTCCCGTCAATCTGTCCCAAAACTAACACGGAGGAGGTAAATCATGAAAAATATTAGCCCGAATGTTATAGCTAGCTCGTCAGGAGGGGACATACTGATTTTGTCAGATTTTGATCTTATACCTTAAAATGACAACACCCACGCTATTGGCCTTAAAAAAAATGATTAACAAAGTTTTTTCAATTTCGGATGAACGCTACTGGCCTTCTATGCAAAAGGTGAATCCGCCACCCTAACGGCCCCCTGGTCTCTGCCCCACAAATGTCCAGAGGGGGTAAATCACAGTGAATGCTGGGCAGATGAGGCACCCAGGCGTGAGAGATTTTTTTTAAACAGCAGCCGAGATTTTACCCCCGTGCATACTGTCGACCCTCGAACCCACACCCTTCGATGCAAGCGGCGAGTATCTCACCAGCTGATCCAGCCCGTGGGGACAACGCTACTGGCCTTCTAGCTAGGTAGTCAAGTTGCTTGTGTTCTTACGTTTATCCCATGAACAAATTAAAAAAAAAGTCATCCATCTTCAATATTAATCAGACAATAATTAAGGCATAGATATTTAGATTAAAAAAATATTAATCATCTAATTATTATCTATCCCTCTAATTACTTAATTAATTTCTTAAATGATGATTCCTTTAATAATAAAAAAATTAATTACACATACATCTCAGATATTTTTTACGTTCTTCTTTTATATTATACGTAAATAGATAAATTACGAGATGAATTTATATTCATCCTCTCGGAACTTCAACGATGACTCATGATAGGTGAGATGTCGCCTTCTTAATTAATCTTATCCATTTAAGATCCAGCACTCGACGTATCGATTCCTTATTCGCCAAGTACATCAAATCGAGAATGACACTTCATTAAGAGTCGCATCACATCGGCGTCAAGATTCGTGCAATGGCGGATCGAACCAATAGGAGAAAGACAGCGTTGCGGAACCCCAGAAAGATCTCCTTTCCTCACCTTCCGTGCGGTCGAACGTCTACTGGCACTGTGTGTACCGGGAACCATGGTACGAGTTCGATTCAGTTTTGTTTATTTTTACCTTTTGCCCCTCGAAATGAGTTGAAATTGAAATTTCGTACGGGACGGAGGCGCCGCACGTGCGAACTGTCGATAAAAGGAGGCCGAGGGAACCCTAGAAATTGGACGAGGAGGGGCAGGAGGATCAGGAGGAGTGAAACCATCGGAATGGAGGCGAAGAAGGAGGATGCGAGAGATCAAGATACTGCATACCTGCTGGTTCGTGTGCCTTGCATTTGTTTGTGAATTATTTATCCCTTTTTTTTTGGGTGAGATTTTTTAAGATTTGCTTTTGCTTTTTCTTGTTTTGCAGAGTTTGATCGAGAGGTATATTTGGGTTGACAGAAGAGAGTGAGCACACAGCGGGGGAGGGCATCATCGGCGTCGGTGCCGTCGTTGTTGCGTGCTCACTGCTCTCTCTGTCATCCCGATGATCGGAACCGCAATCGCTGAAAGGACGAGGAGTGTGTGTCGGTCGATCGACACGAGTTCGAGCAGTTAAGATTTTGTTTTTCTCTGTTCTTACTTCGTCCTGGAGCTCCGGTGTCGGGCATCTCATCAGAAGTCTTGGCAGAGTGGGTTTCCAAGGTGCGTTCAGCATGTGATTGCAGGGTGTACTTGTTTTTAAATGTGGACTCTTCTATTTCGCCTGTTTCAGAATGAGAAACCAGGAAAAATTCCATCTTTGGTTAACAGGACGCATTGGGGAATGGAATTTGATGAGCTACGTACACGTCTCTTGCTGCTGCTGGCAGTTGTGCGAGTTTAACGCAGATTACTCTTCTTTGTCCCCTTTGTTATTCTGAAAAATAATCTCTCTTCATCCGACCAAAAGAAAAAACTAATCTTTCTTTACACATTCTTACAACGACTAACCTGATTTTGTTTTATTATATTTGTGCATATGTATGATGTACTGCCACCGGTCCCTAGATTTCCCCACAGGCGCAGTAGTCTACAATGTATCCAAGTTGGTAACCCATCATTGTCCTTGTTTTTTGTTTTTGTTTTTTTCGTTCATGATTGAAAAGCACCCTCTTGTTTCCTAATTAGTTCTATCTTTTGATCCAGGTAACTGATCAGAGTGATCCATCACGAGTTGGGTTTCCAGTTGTTTGTTGGAAATATTTATTCACCTGGTTGTTCATTTGCTTCTCGGTTGGATCTCTGTGGCTCTGAGAAAGATCCATGAAACCTTGGTGAGGAGGGCATTGCTTCGGCAGTGGATATTCAAGCTAGATAAATTATTAATATAGCAGCTCGGAGGACATATTTTCTCATCGTGGTAAGGATAAACTTCTTGTGGTTCGTTTTCTGGTCATGCATATAATAAATAATTAAGTGTATTGCTATATGATGAAGTTGTTCTTAATAGATCTCGATTCAAATCTTTGTTCAAAACAAAAACATGAGCTTCCCCAGTCAAACGCAAAATGTATGAATCTTGACAATGTACAATTTTATGTGCATCATTTTGGATAATGAATCTTGACAATGTACAATTTTAGGTGCATCATTTGGTCTTAAGCTACATCAGAAACGGTAGTCTAGAATATTATTCTGTGTAAATGGAGAAAAGAAAATTCGTAGCGTTTATGATTATATAAATATATCATTTGTTTAAATTTTATTTTTATTGATAATCAATCCATTGCTATGCTCATTATTTTTCTGAAAGAAAATAATTTTTGTGGACCACTTCACTAAACGCATGGAATAATGTGTCTTTCTATTGCTTTGCATTTTTACCAACCTTTTTCTAACATCTCACGATTACACATTTACACACCAAAAATTGCTTCATTGTCTGGATCTCATGGCCCTTTTATTTCCTTCTATTCGAGACCCTTTTTTTTTAAATAATCTTTACCCTCCATCATTAACAGATTTGAAGGAATGAGCTGGTATTCCCATGGCTTGTCAGTTGATGTTTGTGGTTTGAGTAATCCCATGAAACCTCGTTGAGGTGGATTCTCATTCCGTGGTCATATTGAAGCTACATTATCGAAGAAAACTGAGGAAAATCTCTTATCGGTTACTTGAGGGTAAGCTCATTAATTTTTTGATCATGTTATTGGCAACATGTTATTCCTTCCAACTACGCTTACATAGACTTTCTATCATTTTGAAGTCATTATTGATTGGTTGAGTGGAAAGTTTTGGTATCTTTGAGAAAGAATAGAAGAAAGAATCTCATCTTCTCTCAAATCGGTGAAAGTTAGAGCGCCGATGAGTTGGCCTAGAGGTTGATTGGAAGAAGACCTCAAATATGCGATGCATGTTACCACACGAAGAAGGGAGATAGAAGAATGCCAGTAAGTAGGCTAGGCCGCTAGGGTCCTTAGCGAAGCTACTTTAATGCTCAAATCAGTGTAGTGGAGGAGAAATTGGCAGATGAGCGATGGAAAATAACATGCTTTGTTGAAATTAGGAGGCATGGGATGTCTGATATTGCTTTGATATGCTTCAATTATTTGTCAGCTTTGTTGAAGTATCAATGACATTAGCTCATTTTCTGGATCACAACCTTTGTCAGCATCTTCAACATGGACTTCATCTTCATCTGTCGAGTAGGATGTGGTGCTACTTGAAGATTGAGACATATTTGGAGGAAACGAATTTTGAGCTAATGAAGAATGATGAATTGTAGAGCAAAATTATCAAAGAATGAAGAGGAAATGAATTCATCAACTACTTGGAGAATAAAGAATTATAGAGCACAAGGTGTTTATTTATTTGTTCTTGTCAACGGTTATATTCTAACAGCTATATCACAACGGCTATATTCCAACTGTCATATTACAATAACTATATTCCAATGACTAGTTTGAAACAATTATATTAATTGACAAGAAATTATAAATGAATTAAAAAAAGTAAAATAATAGAAAATTATATTAATTTAAAAGGGCAATGTTCTAAAATTATATTAATTAAAAAAG